>CAKLNU010000589.1:0-491935 GCA_922788865.1 Poeciliopsis turneri
CAATACAAGTCAAGTACTGCAAAATACTCTGATATATATAACAGATATGTAGGACACTTAGGCTACCTAGGTGAGCTATACTAGTTTACATATATATGCACACATGGATATATAGGAGACTGCACATGGAACAAGCTAAGAGGCAGGGAATCGTATGCACATGCAAGGGGCGCAGTGTGTAGCAGCAGCGAGAGCAGCGTAGAGGAACGAGCAGAGACGGAGCGCAGTCACAAGTCACCTTTTTACACTCAAGCCAGAACCAAAACCCGTGTTGGTCCCCGCTGATGTCCAAAGTCAAAGCAGTGCAAGTCCCATGAGTTTGAAACTGCAATCTGAAGTAAGTTTTAAGTCAAGGGACTAAGATACCTACAGTCAATTTACGCTTTAAAACTGGGCCTCTGTCTCTTTAAGAAGCTCCTGTTCTTTCTGAAGCTCCGCCTCTACAGGAAGTCATCACAATATCCTTTCTCTATGAAAATCTTAAAGGGGCAGTAATTTTGTTATAAAAATATGTTTATATGTACAGACACGGTTAGTTTTTCTTTATCTTAATGAAAAATATATTCATATTGTAAAGTTTTTGGCTCAATTACTGCTCTGTGTGTTGTTCTTGCAGAAAAATGGCATTTTATTGAGTCTTTATACTCCAGTTAACGATTAATCAATTATTAAATAAGTTCCCGATTATTTTGGTAATCGATTAATCACGATTCCACTAGGATTAATTTTCTAAATAATCTGATGAATCACAGATAATTGTACTACTACGTTTAACTGTGATTAATTGATTAATCGATCCGACTAATCTGATTGATCGATCTCACTCTATTAGTCACTCTTAATCTGATTAATCGCTTTCAGTCCTAAATTAAATTCAGTCACATTACGTCAACATTTTTGTTAAAGTTCTGAATTGACGCCCAAGTTTTTCAGTGCATTTCATGAGGAAGTCATTCGACTTTGTGACTTGAGTTCAGGTCATGTGACCAGAATCCGCAACCTGTGAAAAGTGTCTGGTTTTTCTCGGCTCACCGCCGTGAGGTCAGCTGGCATGAATCTGATGTTGTTCTGTCACAGTGTGCACAACAGATCCACTTAGGACAAAGTGGCAACATGTTTTCATCTACAAAATCAAATTAAAATAGACCCTTAATTCCTTTCACATTCAGACCAAAGAGCTCCTGTTACTATGTCAGGGAATCTTTTTGTATCATTAAATCATAAACAACCATTAGACATTGCACGCTATTTAGGCTCGTATACTCTAAAGTACAACCTCCTGCTTTTTTCTGAGGTCAACTGACGATACTGAAAAATCTCTACTAAGGCAACATAGTCACAAACACGCTAAGGTACACGTCGGCACATACAGTCGAGTTTCACTTGTGCATGCCAAAAAATAGAACCACAGAAACCCCACCATTTGAGGTCACCCTTTGCAGGGCCGCTTTATGTAAAGGAACAAGGCTCAGTGAAAAAATCATATGTTGCACTGTTTACCTGATGTAACCAGAGCAGTGCATTTACAGCTGACTTCAGATCTGTCCACAAAAAAAATTCTGCTGCCTCTAAAAGGATTCATCTCAAGAAGATGTTTGTGCAAAGTGGTTTCCTCAGATAATTCAAGAGAGCTGAACAGGATTTAAAGAAACTCTGGGAGAGCATTAAAGAGCCACAGCTGCAAATCTGTGGTGATAAGGACATCACCTGAAGGTTCATTGCTGAATGAGCATCATGATCTGGGTGAGATTCGTTAGGTCAGTAAAGGTATTCTTACAAAAGGTACTCGGCAAGAGCAAAACTAAGTTTTGAAGAAACGTGGACTACTCTCACTGAAGCAGAGGCCATAATAAATTCCAGACCTCTAACATACGTGCACAATGATGTGGATGAGCCACAGTCTGGCACCTGCTCACTTCTTAGAGGGCCAAAGACTCACTAGTTTGCTTCTAAGAGTGTTCTCAGCTGACACCAAGCATCCAAGTAACCATGACATGGAGATGGCGGTACAGGTACATGACCATCTTCTGAAATTGAGGGAGGAAGTAATACTTGTTGGACTTAAGGTCAGCGCATTGTTGTGACTCTCAGATGCCGTCCAAACTGCAGGTGGGGAATGTAGTGCTCATTGGAGAGGACAAGACTTTGAGAAAGAGCTGGAAGCTGGGATGAATTGAAGAAATGTTTCCAGGCCGTGACGGACTGGTGAGATTGTGTGCTGTCCGAACGACAGATGGAACTATTTGGCGGAGACTGATCCAGCTGCTTTACACTTTAGATAAACTGTTGTTTAACCAGGATTTGTTTATGACTGATTATTTGGGAAATTATAATTTAATATCAGTAATTACTTGGGTTGTAATTGTTATTTCATAGATTTAGTTAGCATTTCATAGTTAGGGTCTGGTTCAAATATTTACTATTTGTGGACCTTTAATAGAGTGGACTACGTATCCCATGATACTTTAGAAGAAAAAGTTAGACGAAGAATAAAAATGTGGAGGGTTTTTCCAGAAAGAGCTACGTTAGCTAAGTCCCGACACTCTGTCATTTATCGTTACGCTTCATTCCTCCTTTTCTTTCACTAAAGTTAGTTGAATAATCTGTCCAACTCCTTTTGGTCTTTCACCTAGTCGAATATACAACAGGCAGCAAACCTTTCCAAAACCAAACTTGTTACTGATGTCCATGTCCTCCATCTGGAACTGGAGTGGAGAGATCTGCTGCAAAGCACGAGGACTAGTCAAGGTCAGGATGTACAACTTCCATTTCCTCCTCCTGCCCATCCTTTGGAGAATCTGGAGTCTCAATTGTGCAAATTAAAGTCCAGCAAGGATGCTTGAAAACAGGATTTGGCAAAGTCAAGCTGAGAATATCAGGGGCATATTTCTGTGTTCATAGTTTAACAACAAACAAATGAGGTGCTTCTGACTGACACTCCTACTGTTTTTACCTTTGACTTAAAGGAAAAGACAAGTTTTTTGTTGTAGACTATGGTTAGTGGTACACGTCAATGTTTTAACACTGATGAGCAGGAAATGGAACAAGAAAATTGAAGTGCAACTGTTTGCAATAACATAATAATATGCAAAACTGCTCCCTGAGGCATGAGACTCCAAATGAGCTGGCGTTCCAGAACAGTCAAGCAGGATGGAGGAGTACTTCACACTTCACACAATTTTCTTTACACTCTTCCACCATCTTGCAAAAGCCTTTTTCTAATTATGGAAATATATTTTGTAGTACAGTAGCTGTGTTTGTCACTCCTGTTTCAAGCAGCCATTGCGGTGTGGCTTATTTGTTGTTGATCAGTACTTTGAGGAGCGAGTTTGAACAGATGACATGTCACAAACTGAAGCAGTAAGAGGACAGGCAGTGGACTTGAGCTGTAAAAATAGCATCAAATGAAAAGAAACCATGACATTACAAGCCGTGTCTGGTGATGTGCAGAGTCCCTTAGGGCTTCCAACTCAAAGACATCAGTAGATCTTAAAAAAAATAAAAAAACACAAAAAAAAATATGAAAGCTGCTCTTCAAAAAAGACCAAAGATAAAAAGAATTGAAGGGAATGGTGTGCACAACAGCAATATCAATGCTCATCAGATTAAATCTCTGTAGCTTCATATCATCCCTGCTAAAAATTGTTCTTTTCATAGAAAACTCTCTATGCTATGCCATGCCATGCATGCTCTGTTTAAAGCCTCTTAGAAGGCGTGAGAGGTGAAGCTTCAAAGCCCTCTAAAAACAGACAGATGTACAAAACGATGTGCAATAGACCCGTGGGACCACAAGGTGTCTCTTATCCCCTACTGAAAATCTGCCCATCTCTTTGACTTTGTGTTGAAGGGTGTGGAGATAGTAGAGGAGAAGAGGATTGTTTAAGTCACAGCAAGCAAAATTATAGAGTGCCTGTGAGAAGTTTGTCCAGATGCTTCCCAAATGCAAGTCATATTCTGAAACTGATTCCAAACACACACTGCCTTTAGACAACATGGTTAATTTAGATTTTGTTTATTCTATAATGTGTAATATAACTAAAGTTTTCATTATATCTCTGATGTATATATCTGCTATATACATTTCATGATATCAATCCACACATACTCTGTGCTGTGATATCAGCCAAAAATACATCACCTAAATATTGACAGATAGGAGGTGAATATTTACCTCATATTTAATATGCTTTAAAATGATTTTTGAAGAAATCAGTTTTCACTTTGATACAATTTTTTTTTTATGGTATTTGTAAAAAACAAAAACAAAAACAAAAAAACAACAACAACAAAAAAAACACATTTTCTTTAAAATCTAAAAGTATACTCCTGGAAATATAATTTTGTTAGTAAATAAAAGGACCCAAGTGTATTAAAAAATTATGGGATGGGACTTTTCTTTTGAATGTAAAAACAAATAATGTACCGACTTCAAGGTAAAGAGCTAATAAGCTGGAATGAAGTCACAAGGAACCACAAGCAAATATATCTTTCTGGAAACACTGGTGGAAGGAGAGCTTTTAGTCTGCATGGAGCTAGAGACAGCAGCTAAGAGAGCCCTACTGCGTATAATGGAAGCCTGTCCAATCTGCTGCAGTCACAGTGGAAGACCATGGTAATGATGGTGATGCAGTTATTCCAGCTGGGCAGCCCAGCTGGAATAACTGGAATAAGGCTTAGCCCTTCCAGGTATCCTCTCATTCTGGCTTGCAGAAAGTGGGTTGGTAGGTTGCCAACAACATACATGACAAAGAGAAGTTTGCTGGAACATTTTTGTTCCTGCCTTGTTCACTCTCAAAGCACGTAAAAAAAGTGTGAGATATTACCGTATTTTACGGACTATGAGTCGCAGTTTTTTTTAATAGTTTGGCCGGGGATGCGACTTATACTCCGGAGCGACTTATGTGTGGAAATTATTAACACATTATTATATTATGTCACATATATTTTCACACTAAACCACAAGAGGGCGCTCTAGGCCTGTGTTGAGAATGTATGTGGTAGAAGCTACCTCTGGAGTTAGCGAAGATTTTTACAAGCGACACCGAATATAAAGATTTAGTGATTTGGAGAGGTTTGGTAAACTTGTTTGCATGTTATTTATGCAATAGTTATCTGAGTAACTCTTAATGTCATGCTAACTTACCAGGCACGTTCTCAGTTCGTTGTTTGTCATGTGACGTTAACATACCTTACAATTATTCAGCCTGTTGCTGCCTCTATTCTATTTTTATTGCCTTTCAAGATGACATGCCTGTTCTTGGTGTTGGATTTCATCAACATTATCAACATGGATTTTATCATTGTCCATAAATTTCTCCCAAAAATGCGACTTATACTCCGGTGCGACTAATATATATATTTTTCTTCTTTATTATGCATTTTATGGCTGGTGCGACTTATACTCCGAAGCAACCTGTAGTCCTGAAAATACAGTACTTAAATCATTTCTGTCTGACCAAGGCTCATTCTGGTCTTGTTATATATTGCAAGTTCTGCAAGACTAAGATTATAATGTTATTCTGACAGACAACGGACTTATTATTATTTTAAAAATATACATCCAGATACCCCAAAGACCAGTAGAAGGCTTGATTAGATTGTTTTATGTAAATCCAACAAAAACCTGTCAACAGCGCAATGCTTTTCTTCAGTTTTTCAAATATCTTGAATTATTAAAAACACTCATGATCAGATTTGGCAGTGACAAAAAGCATGCTTGTACTTTGGAGTCAACAGTTCTTTTCACTAAGCAAACTAGATGCTCAAACAAATGGTTAAGTTTGTCTTACTGTCCACCCTTATTCTTTTTTTATAACCTCAGCCTGCTTATGTTTTTTGGACAGAAGTGGTTTCTTTGCTGTGCTTCTTATCACGAGATCATTGTCCATAAGTTAAATGAAAACTGAATGAAAAAAAAAAAGTCAGAAGCAGAGGGCAATTTCTGCAGAGCTAAAGATTCTAATGATGATTTGTAACAAGTGTGTGCAAGACTAAACTGAAATGTAATTTAAGTGTTGCAAACACATATGATTTAAATCTAAGTGTCATATTCATTGTAATACACTACAAACATGGTCATTTTTCAAAGCAGCTCTCGGAAGTCAAACCAACAAAGCAGTTATTGTATATTGATTTATAGTAAGTATAAACCATTCACTAAGGCAAGAGTGCCAAGATCAGTTTTAAACAAACAGACTGACATCACATCACATCACATCACATGTCACATATTCAGATTAAAAAGCCGCTCTGTGCAATAAGTGGAGGGAAAAACTAATGTGTAAATGTTGCAGGAAATACAGGCATCATATTTTTCTGTTCATTCTTCACACCCACAGTTTTTCTCTTCATGGCACAACATTTAAATATCAAGTGTAGAAACATGAGGAAAAAGCTTTATTTCAGTGTGTCTTTTGAATGTGGGCATTTTTGTCTTAGTGTGGGTTATTTGCGCAGCTGAGACAGAAAGACTGCTTTTAATAACTGGCTCTAGAGAGAAAATTCAGATATCTAAGCTTGACTGACAGCCTCTCCAACCCCTGAGATAAAGCCAATTAAATAACATGGGTAGAAGACAGAAAAATAAATAATCTAAAGCTGGAGAAATAAATGCTAAATTATTTGAGTGACCTTAGAGGGGCATTATTTCACTGCACATGCATATTGGAGATTAAAAAACAATAAATATTTATGCGGGGCGATTTCTAGAGAGCAAATAAGCAGAGCATTATCTCTGTGTGAGTTTAAAGTGGAGTCATCCTGATTCCCCTTCCTCTTGCAGTGCAGACTGGAAAAAAAAAATCAAATTTAAACCAATGGAGTGGATAATACACATTATTAAATAAAAAAATCATTTATGTAGATAAACTGCAGAGCATTGCAGAAGTACTTTAAAAGTACAGTTTCAGAGACTAACCAGATCACAATGCACCATTTTTAGTTCACTAATCTGCTTCTCTTTCCAGTTTTACAAAGCATGAAAAGTGATCTGATTTGTATACATGTCCCATTTAAATATAGAAGAGATTAGACGCACATCAATCTTGGTCCAGCCCCAGGGAGTAGGGAAAAAGGTTACTAAATTTATTACTGTGGCTTCTGTTGCAGGAGATTTAAAAATGGGGATGGGAGTTGGAGTCTGACTGACTGTCCTCTGAGAAAGAATAAAGCTCCACCTCTGTGTACTCTTCCAGCACAGAGACCATTAATTAAACACACTCTCTTCATGCCCACACCGCATGTAATATACGACTGAAACTATGACTAAAGGCTCACACACAGTGATTATAGGCTGTTCATCAAAACATCCAGCGCTCCCAAACTGTAGTACGTTAGTCCTTAATACTAGAAACAAGTGGGATGAGGATAAAAACAGAAGCATTCTTTTGCAGAACAAATAGTTTCTTTTTGAGTTTTTCTCATACATTTTTCTGTGTTGCTACGTTTGTCTGTGATTAACCAACTGTCAAAATAAAAATAATAAGTAGCTGGAAACCAGAATAGATAGAGCTGAAAGTTTAAGTGTGTGAAGGTTCTGAGCTGAATTTTGCTAGCCATGCAAAATGCTGCCCTCTGTCAGTTTACCCCAGGGTAGCTGGAGTAGCTTGCCACCATCAGTGTGAGAGTATGTAAATATGTGCAGTGTGAAACACTTTGGGGTCCTCTGGACTTGATAAAGCACTATACAAGTACAGACAATTTACCACTTACTATGCACAATATGAGACATTTCCATATTAGAAAATCAGCAGTGGATGGACACGTCATCAACCTCTGACCTTCAGAAAAATCGAGTAGGAAAAAAAAAAAAAAAAGAAAGAAAGGGACTCTAGACACTTTTAGATACCTGTGACTAAAAACATCTAACATGTCCACCCCCCAAAGTCATGGTCATAAAGCATGGGTCGTTGCTACTATTATTACATGTGGTCACTGCTAGTTCTGGTTGTCTCTCTTTTCACTACACTTAGAAAAAGGGACCACGTAGGACCAAAGAGGGGCAGGGGGCTGCTATATGTGTGAGATTTCCTCTTTATTCCTTTGTGTTATGGTACTCACACAGGCAATTCTGAAGTTTGTTCTAAATGGAGAAACTTAACAATGAAACAGGCTTCACAGCTTAGTTCTAATTAAAGCCCATAATGTTAGCTCATTAACTCAGAGAGTCTGCTAACAGAACCATGCACACTGACATTGTGTCCTTGGACAAGACACTTCACTCACCTTGCCTGCTGGTGGTGATCAGTGCATCATACTGCCCCAATGCAGCAGTGGCTATTATCCAGTAACTTGCCACCATCAGTGTGTGAATGTGTGTATAAATATAGTGGGGTACAAGTAGAGGTGTTGGTCCTAAAATTATAATATCATGAAAAAGTTGATTTATGTCAGCAATTCCAGTCAAAAATTGCTGGAATTGCAATTTTTGACTTGTATATTATATTCATTTGTTACATACAGACTGATATATTTCAATTGCTTATTTTAATGTTGATGATTATAACTCACAACTCACAAAAACCTCAAATTCAGTATTTCAGAAAATTACAATATTACTTTAGGCCAATATGGAAAAGGACATTCAGAAATGTTGGCCAACTGAAAAGTATGAACATGAAAAGTATGAGCATGTTCAGCACTTAGTGCTTAGTTAGGGTTTCTTTTATCCAGATTACTGCAGCAATGAGGCGTGGCATGGAGACCATCACTCTGTGGCAAGGCTCAGATGTTACCAGAGCCTAGGTTGCTCTGATAGTGACCTTCTGTTCTTCTGAATTGTTGAGTTTGGAAAAAAAAATCAATGTTCCTCTTCATAATACTCCATAGATTTTCTATGGGGCTAAGGTCAGGCGAGTTTGCTGACTTATTTACAACAGGAATACCATGGTCCTTAAACCAGGTGCTGGTAGCTCTGGCAATGTATGCAGGTGGGAAGTCCTGTTGGAAAATTAAATCTACATCTCCAGACAATTGGTGAGTAGCAGGAAGCATGAAATGCTCTAAAATCTTCCAAGATTGTGTTGACCCTGGACCTCTGAAAACACAGTGGACCAACACCAGCAGATGACATGGCACCCAAACCATCACTGACTGTGGAAACTTTGAACCTCAAGTAATGTGGATTCTGTGCCACTCCACTCTTCCTCCAGATTCTGGGATCTTAATTTCCAAAGGAAATACAATATTTACTTTAATCAGAGAACATAACTTTGGAACACTCAGCAGCAGTCCAGTCCTGTTTGTCTTTAACATGTGCACAGCTAACTTCTTTAGTAATGTGTGCCTTGCCCTCTTGTGCAAGGTGTCAAAAGTCATCTTTTGGACGACTGTCAAGTCATCCCCATGATTGTGTAACCTACAGAACTAAACTGAGAGACAATTTAAAAACATTTGCAGGTGTTTTAGATAATTAGCTGATTACTGTGTCACCAGGGGTCTTCAATATTGAACCTTTTCAGGATATTCAAATTTTCTGAGACACTGAATTTGGAGTTTTCATTAGTTGTCAGTGATAATCATCAAATAAACATTTGAAATATATTAGTCAGTATGTAATGAATGAATGCAATATACACATTTCACTTTTTGAATGGAATTACTCATTTTAATCAACTTTTTCATAATATTCTGATTCTAAGTCCGGCACCTGTAGAGACCAGTTATTTGTAAAAGAGGCTTTTCAAGCAGTGGTTTGTTGGACATCAAGAAGGAGAAAAAAATTAATGCTGTCGCAACTTACCTGGAAAAGACCCAAATCTCATAAAATGTGTTTTTTTGTTTTACCTGTTTCTCACACTGGCCGTAGTCTGGGCCCTGGTCTGGCTGAAAGAAACAGATTTCTCCTCGTTTTTTTGCCATCTCTATCAATCCAAAAGCTGTCCTCACTGTGGCATTTCGAGCATGAACAAAAACCATGACCTGTTCAACAAACATACAGAATAAAAATTAAAGCAATGCTAAAAGGAACAACTGATTCATAATGTAAAATTTGAAAACATATCTGCCCCCATGTATGTTCTTTCATACTTACATGCTGTCACACACAGGTGAACTGTGTTTATTTTGTGTTCAATATTTATTTGGCTACTTCTACAAAAGATTGCACTGGATTTTATTTGGGGTATCAGAGTAAGGAGGGCCTAATAAAAATGCATGTTGACTTTTCAGATTTTTATTTTTCAAAACTTTAAAAATCATGCATCATTTTCCTTTTAATTCACAGTTTAGTACAAAATAGATGGTCACAAAAATGCAACAGAAATGCAATTAATCTGTAATGGGACGAGTGGAAAAGCTCAAGGGATGTAAATGCTTTTAAAAGACACTACATAAAATAGTTTTGCTTTGGTGCTCGATGAAAACAAATATTCTGATGTTTAAATCTACTTTAGCTTCAGTGCAGACATTGTGAAATGTACTCCTAGAATTTGTAATTTTGACCCATTTTGAAATTTGATTTGATTTCATCCTCAGTCCATCTCCCACCAGACAAACAACCCTAGAACATGTGAAGTGATATCAGAATGGGAAAGGAGAAAATGGAAGCAAAAGTCTGACGACTTGCATTTTTCATCCATCCATCCATCCATCTTCTGCCGCTTATCCGGGGTCGGGTCGCGGGGGTAGCAGCTTAAGAAGGGAGGCCCAGACTTCCCTCTCCCCAGCCACTTCCTCCAGCTCCTCCGGGGGAATCCCGAGGCATTCCCAAGCCAGCCGAGAGACGTAGTCCCTCCAGCGTGTCCTGGGTTAGGGACGTGCCCGAAACACCTCACCAGGGAGGCGTCCAGGAGGCATCCTAACCAGATGCCCGAGCCACCTCAACTGGCTCCTCTCGATGTGGAGGAGCAGCGGCTCTACTCTGAGTCCCTCCCGGATGACCGAGCTTCTCACCCTATCTCTAAGGGAGAGACCAGCCACCCTACGGAGAAAACTCATTTCGGCCGCTTGTATTCGCGATCTCGTTCTTTCGGTCATTACCCAAAGCTCATGACCATAGATGAGGGTAGGAACGTAGATCGACCGGTAAATTGAGAGCTTCGCTTTTTGACTCAGCTCTCTCTTCACCACGACGGACCCGGGCACAGCGCCTGTTTCACGGCGGACGCTGCACCAATCCGCCTGTCGATCTCACGCTCCCTTCTTCCCTCATTCGTGAACAAGATCCCGAGATACTTGAACTCCCTCCACTTGGGGCAGGACATCTCCTCGACCCGGAGAAGGCACTCTACCCTTTTCCGACTCAAGACCATGGTCTCAGACTTGGAGGCACTGATCCTCATCCCGGCCGCTTCACACTCGGGCTGCGAACCGCTCCAGTGAGAGCTGAAGATCACGTCCCGATGAAGCCAACAGGACCACATCATCCGCAAAAAGCAGAGATGCAATCCTAAGGCCACCAAAACGGATCCCCTCAACACCCTGGCTGCGCCTAGAAATTCTGTCCATAAAAGTAATGAACAGAATCGGTGACAAAGGGCAGCCCTGGCGGAGTCCAACCCTCACTGGGAACGAGCCCGACTTATTGCCGGCAATGCGGAACAGACTCTGACACCGGGTCATACAGGGACCTGACAGCCCGTATCAAAGGGCCCGGTACCCCATACTCCCGAGAACCCCCCCCCACACAGGGCACCCCGAGGGACACGGTCGAACGCCTTCTCCAAGTCCACAAAGCACATGTAGACCGGTTGGGCGAACTCCCATGCACCCTCCAGGACCCTGCTGAGGGTGTAGAGCTGGTCCAGTGTTCCACGACCAGGACGAAAACCACACTGGTCTTCCAAAATCCGAGGTTCGACTATCCGACGGACCCTCCTCTCCAGTACCCCTGAATAGACCTTGCCAGGGAGGCTTAAGAGTGCGATCCCTCTATAGTTGGAGCACACGCTCCGATCCCCCTTTTTAAACAGGGGGACCACCATCCCAGTCTGCCAATCCCGGGGAACTGCACCCGATGTCCATGCGATACTGCAGAGTCGCGTTAACCAACACAACCCTACAACATCCAGAGCCTTGAGATACTCCGGGCGAATCTCATCCACCCCCGGGGCCCGGCCACCGAGGAGCTTTTTAACTACCTCGGCGACCTCGTCCCCAGAGATTGGAGAGCCCAACCCAAAGTCCTCAGGCTCAGCTTCCTCAATGGAAGGCATGTTGGTGGGATTGAGGAGGTCTTCGAAGTACTCCGCCCACCGACCCACAACGTCCCCGAGTCGAGGTCAGCAGCACACCACCCCCCACTGTAAACAGTGTTGGTGCTACACTGCTTCCCCCTCCTGAGACGCCGGATGGTGGACCAGAATCGCCTCGAAGCCATACGGAAGTCTTTCTCCATGGTCTCTCCGAACTCCTCCCACGCCCGAGTTTTTGCCTCAGCAACCACCTGAGCCGCACGCCGCTTCGCCCGCCGGTACCCATCAGCTGCTTCCGGAGTCCCACAGGCCAAAAAGACCCGATAGGACTCCTTCTTCAGCCTGACAGCATCCCTCACCGAAGGTGTCCACCAACGGGTTCGAGGGTTGCCACCACGACAGGCACCGACAACCTTGCGACCACAGCTCCGATGAGCCGCCTCGACAATGGAGGAGAGTCATTTTTCTTTGTCTTTGGAGAGCGTCATTTTTCATGACGCTAAATGAAAAAACTTTTTCCAATTTTTTTACTTTTGAGAAGCTGTGTTTGTTTATCCAATGAAGATCAAGTAGAGCACAGGAGAGTAGCAAACTGCAGAGACATGCAGCAGGAGCAGTGAGCTATGTGCTTGTTCCAACACACAGAGTCCAGAGGGAACACTGTAGCAAATGTTATTTATTGAAGGTGTTTTATCAGCACCAGTGAGCTGTGTGGAAATGTAAGCGCCAGATTCTCAGCTTATTAAACTTTGTTCTGGCAGCATGCTTCTCACCAAGAAGATGCTGGGAAAATCATAAAGGAAATTCCATCCTTCATATCTGCCCTGATGAAATTAATATATGTATATATAACGCCACTTCTTGACAATTTAATACTGAGTAAAAAAAGGTGTCCACAGTTGTGCAGTGGACTCAGCAGCTAAAACATGGAAGGTGGACTGGAGCAGTGTCTTTAAACATGCTAATAAAAGAAAAAGATTCCTGGAGGTGAATGATCAAGATGCTTCTTCATAAGGATCTGTCTAAGAGGAGGGAACGTGTGAAAGTGTGTGAGAGTGTACTCGTGATAAAATCAGCAAGATAACAACAATGCTTGGCAGGGAGTTCAACTCCAGCAGCAGATGGAAGTTAAATGGCAAAGTCTGAATTTGCAATTCTCATGTACCCAACAGGCTGTCTGAGGCTGCGAGTGGAGACAGAATGAGAGGAAGGTGGTGCATGGGGTCATGTGGTGAAACAAAGAAGAGGAAGCCTATAAGTGGCAAATAATGCTTTAAGAAACTTTCAGATAGCTTCTAAGAAAGACATGGTTTGTGGTAAAGAATTTACAACACTGAGCCTCAATAACTCTGCCATCAGACCAGAAACATCTGCTTTGTGATCCACCCATTGCAGTTTCTGGCTGATCAGAAATCTCCCTCGATCTTAAAAAAGCCTATCTGCTCATTACAATTTTGGTTGATAATGATTTGTTTTTTGTCTGAAATCCAACTAAATACAGCATCAAAGTCGGCAGCTAAAACATGGAAAGTGGACTGGAGCAGTAGATCTTATTAGGATGTTATTCTATGAATAAACATAAAGCAATGCATAAGTATTAAGATGAAAAAATTACCTTTTTAGAAATTCCTCCCTCATAAAAAGTTGAAACATATGGAATGATATATACTCCTTCTTTAGTTCCATATCCCTCAACAAAGCTGCTCTGTGAATACCCTTGTTTGTTAGAAAACATTAGAGAACAAACCTAATCATTGGGGAGAATGTTGCAGAGAGGTTTAAAGCTGGGTTAGGTTCTAAAAGAATATCACAAGTTTTGAACATTTACTTAGAGGAAATTACAACTGTTATTCTGCCAAATCCTAGAGGTTTGGAATAAGAGTATAACTCAAATAAATTTTCAGCTCAGCTGGTAGAATCTCTTCAAAGGACAATTATTAGTCATCAACTCCACAAATCTGACTTATATGCAGTAGTAGAAGAAAGAAAGTTGTAAAAATATCCTGTTTGTAGTTTTCTGAGTCAATTAAGAACACTGAAAATATGAATGTTTTTTTTGCTTAGTTAAGACCAAAACTGAAGAGTACAGATGCACTGATTGTAGTTTCTGGGTGATAGCAAATCTGTACCGATCTTTGGAAAGCTTGATCTGCTGAAAGTCGATGAGTTGACAACAGTAGGGTGTCTACTATTAACTGCAAATGTGCAGACATGAACTGGTGGGCCAGTTTGTCAGTAAAACCTCTCTCGCAGCTGAGTGGAAAAGTACAGCAGTTGACTTTTAGACCTGTGCTGAGGTAGATAAGATCGATGGACAACATCAGCTTCACATGTAAGTATCGGCTGATCACTGATCTTCCAAAATTATAAATCGGTGCCAGAATTATTGTAAACTATTATATTTAGTTTACAATAATATTATTGTTTGAGTATTTTAGTAATTCAAACAAATACCTGCACAATCACATCTACATTAAACTGATTTATTTCTTCACACTCTTTTCCAAGATAAAATAAAAACATTGAATTAAAATGCCTGTAAGTAAGCCAAATGTATATATGACATTTATTTCTAGGTCATGAATCCCAGTTCTGAAAATGTCATTTTCAGAACTGGATAAATGATTGAATGTTAAATATATTTCAGTTTAGATTAAAAAGACATCACCTGATGTCCAGCTTTAATCTGCTGCAGAACCTTGTTGTAACACACTTCTTCCATGTCATGAATCTGTTGGATCTGTGCAAAACACAAAACAACAGTGACTGATCTGCTTTCGCTTTAAAAGCTTTCATCTTCATCATTTGTGCAGTTTTTAATCTTTACTGTCAAAACCAGTGAGCAAACATCAAATAATAATGATCATGGAGATAATAAGGCAGCTAAAGCCTTGTATCATTACACCAGTATTCTTGGCTCTAAATATGCATCTATTAATACACGATGGCCAACAATTTACCTTGTTGGTGGTTTTGATGCCAACAAAGGTTTGTCCAAGAGGCACAGGTCTGAAGCGGCTGTCAAAGAAGAACAAGCCGATATAGGGGTTGACGTGCAGGAAGGCTGCCACATCCAGGTAGTTTGGCAGGGTGGCAGACAGTCCCAGGATCCTGATCATACTCTGGGTAGATTCCACCTGCCCATGAAACAGTGCAGAGTTAAAGCGAGACCAGAGATCTCTACATTCATACATGTGGACGGAATTAAATCAGCCCTGGGAAGAAAAAAACGGTGCTTGTGCAAACTTGTAGAAATTAACAAGTTAGAGGCATTACAGGCCTCTAACATACTTTTATTCTGTGGTCTCTAGTGTTGTTCACTGTTTTTTTTATGGCTATGTAAACAATTAATCCCAATTTTTTTGGCATATACAGTTTTGGAAGTTAATTTTTAATTTCATGCACACAGTGGTGGAAATTTTGTATGGTCCTCTGTGCAAAAAATGTTGCCACAGTAAATAGTATGTCGCTTAAAGTTAGGCTACTTTAGGTGAATTATGATTTTATCAAGAGGATGTTATGTTCAGAGAATACAAAGAAGAAGTTGCTGAAGGAACTGTTTTGCATTGACCAGAGAGAATTGATTTTTAATTCAGTGTTTTACATTGATGTGTATTGAGGATTGTTTGACTTTGTGTGCATGTTTAGGACAACTGTTAGAAATTTGTGTGGAAATTGAATTGTTCAATTATTTTTCCATTTCAGACTGGATAAAATACTAATACTAATACTAATTCTGAGAGCTTTTGGTTAGCATGTAGCTTGATATACTCCAATTTGCACATGGTGAACAACATTGAATTCAATTCAAATACATAAATAAAACCTCATGCTCCTTTTTAGGAGTGAAGAAGTTTCAACACAAACAAGTGCAAAATATTTAAATTCTACAGCCAAAGCAATCATGTAATAAGCCATTATTGTTTTGGAGAGAACAGACACGCACATTCAGGTACAGTACAATAAACTTGAGAGTTAACCATACACTTTAGAATAACATAATTTTTGGGTGTAAAGTGAAAGTAATACACAACCTATTATGCTGCCAGTATAGAAAGCTTCAGTGGTTTAAAAGAGAAGTCTTTTAAACAAGGCTAAGAGCACTTTATGTGTAAGCTATGTCAAAAGCATGTGCTCCGAGAGGTTTGGGCTTTATGTCTTTAGAAATTATAAGCATTTCCACAGCTACAAAGCCTCGGAAATGGCTTTATAACTCCAATAAAAAAATGTAACGCTGTTTTTAAAGTCAAAGTAGGTTTTCATTAATAATTAATTGTACTTTGTTTTGTGTTTTCATTTATTAATTTCTTCAAACAGATTTACCACTACTGCTGTGACAACAGTTGTTTACTCTGTTTTTCCTGATTTTGCTTTCCTGTCACAGTAAAATTATTAGGATTTTCTGGTAGAAATAAAGAAATCGTATTTATATCAATTATGGGAAGTCATCACAGTTGTGAAAGACATACTCTATGGAAACCAGTAGCAATACAGGAATAAATGAACATTTTTTGATGCTTTAATCTGACACACAAAAAAAACTAGAGTAAGAAACCTTTTCGGATGCATTCAGATGGATGATGTAGACTTGGCAAACAGAAAATTTTAGAAACAGTTTAGGAACTCTGGCCTACTAAGCTCATGTACGCCAGGATCCTCAAAGCTACAAATCACAACACTGACTGTTTCCACTAGGGCTGAAAAGTAAGTGACTGTCAGGAAATGGTTAACATTGTGAACAAAAACAGAAATTAGAATGGTTTATGAGACAAATATATCTATTTTAGTCACGCTTAAGATAGTCTACCTTTGATGTGTCGTGTGAATTATGCTGGTGTTACTGCTACCTATTGTAAAAACCTTGATGTTTCAGCAGGATTGTTGAAATACAACTTTTACTGCAAACAAAGGAAAGTGATCAGTGTGCATTAAACAGTGCAAGCATATTTTGAGCTAATAGCTACATTGCTTCTACAAGTATAAATAATTGTACAGTATTTGTAGACATCTGGTCTCGCTATAGATGTCCTTGTCTTATCCTAAATATTGGGTTGTAAAACTACATTGTATCATGGGTGTTTTATTTTGTTGATCTTTCCAGGTCGACTGTACTTAATATAAGAATGTTTCAACTTACCTTTTATAGGCTTTAAATAATGTTATGTTAGTCCCTTCTCAAACACATATCTGGACTGTATGAAAACAAAGTCCCACCTGACATAATCAAACGCCTTCTCCACGTAGAGTCGGATTACAGTTTCCGAAGTATTGCCTTAATAGATGACAGTTGCTTTTCCAAATGATGGATCAATACATTAGCAATAATTTTAGTATCTGTTTTTAATGAAGATATTGGGTAGTATGAACAACCATCAAAATTATCTTTGTCCTGTCCAATTATTGTTTTATGCATTGTTGGAGGCAAAGACTGTGAATGAAAGATTTTTCAAATATTGACTGCAATATGGAATTCTTTGGGTAGAAAACATGTTATAGAACTCAGAAGGACAACTGCCAGCATTTCTGACAGGTGTCCTTGAGAGTACTTCCGGCCTGTCAGGTGACCTTCCCTACTACTGTCTGGAAAGTCACCAGAAAGTAGCATGCTGTAAGGGGACATTCCAGGCAGTGTACTACCTATGGCCATTTCAATTTCAGCTTTAGAAACAGACTTCTCCAAACTAGTCATTAAATATTATCCTAAGGAAGGAATGTCAAGTGTCTCAGATGATTTTCTATAACTACATCATTAGCTGTGGGGGTGTTCTATAAAATCTGATGGTATTTTGAAAACCAGCTATTTTTGTCTTGGTTATCCCTACTTCTTGTTCCCTGATTATTTTGGAACTCAAGTAAAGTTTGATTAGCTGTACTCTGTCAGAACTGATGAAGTAACAACTTGCTAGTTTACTCTCCAAGTTCATACAAATAGCTGCACAGCTTGGAGATAAGGTATTCAGCTTGTGTTGTTGATATAAGATTGTATTCAGTTTGTAATTATATAGTGAAAGAATCAGGAGAATTTCTGAATTTAATGTATAATTTATTATCTCGCCATAATTTATTATCTCGCCATTAACAAAGTTACATTTTTTGACTCTTCAAATGATGTAGTTAAGTTAATATAAAAGAATAACCTGTTGCTACTCAACTTTGTTAACAACTGAGGCTAAACAGGTTTTCTCCAGCACTGACTTAGTGCTGGAAAATAAATCTTAGAAAATGAGGAAAAATTCATCATATTGTGTATCAACATGGGTGAGTGGATAAGAGCTAGAGAGGGTGTTGGTAGAAACAGTGGGCTGCCTGATCTAAGATCAGATGCTGGAAGTGACAGGGAAGATTAGTAAGGCCTTTAATGTGATGCAGTACCTGTCAAAGCGTCCTATCAAGATAAGAACTAACCAATCACTTTTGCAGACTAGGCTTTCACTGCACCTTCACTGATGATCTACGTTACATTCAAGTTTTTTCTCAATCTGGGAAATACTTTTAATATGATTGCAGAATTCTTCATTTCAGCAAAAACATCAACAAAAATAAAATCTTGCAGAACATGTTTTGAAGTCTTTTGTTTCCAAAATAAGATTTCTGAAATTATTTCTATATATCTATATAGTATTTACAACAATTCAACAAGGAAGAGCAACGTGTATTTAAATGTCAATTGTTCTTGACTGTATTGACATGCACATGAAAGAAAGTATTCTATTCAGAAGACAGCTTCATTGCTGGACAATCACTTTAAAAAAAACTCAGTGGTTCGGCTATTTTGCAATATTATGGAAGTTTGTTCCAGATTTGTGGTGCATGAAGATGAATGCTGTTTCTCCATGTTTGGTCCTGTGGATGCAGAACCAGAAGACCTGAGATGTCTGGAAGGTTAATTCAGTAACAGATCTTTAATGTATTGTGGTGCTTCACTGTTCAGTGATTTATAAACTAAGAACAGTATTTTAAAGTCTATTTTCTCAGTAGGAGGACTTTAGAACTGCTACTAAACCTTAGAACCAGGAAGATGTGCTCTATCTTCCTGGTTTTAGTGAGAAACCCAGCAGCAGTATTCTAGATCCGCTGCAGCTAGAGAATTGATTTTTAAGGCAGACTTGTGAAGATGTCCATTTGGTGTTTTGTAATATATAAATCCAATTGGCTGATTACCAACTAGTATTATAAACCAAATTTGACTGCATTGCAAAAGGACCAAACTGAAATTTATTTGAATGTGAATCTGTCTGTATGGTTACATATGTATTCAATTATGTTCTTATTGCCTTGAAAGAAGATTCATAATATAAATAAAATGAACTTAACAAATGTGCCCTGTTGAACCCTGTAATCCAAACACTTCATCCAACTACTTAATTAATTAAAGTTGTAAGTAGCATACTGCCCATGTGTTGGATGTAAGGTGATAGGACTACAACTATAGTTTTTCATTCTGTTGTAAGAGGATCAAGGGAGGGCATTGTTAAATATGTTAATGGCGACCATTAAAGTGTGGATGCTAACATCACTAGTGTGATTATTGAGTCAACACTGGTAGAAAGAATCTCTGCTGCTGGAAATTACAAAGGGATAATAAGTAGGCCTAGCATCATGACTTGTTTGTTCTCAAGATCCTGCAGCTTCCACTTTGTCTACCCAACGTGGTAGTGTCATCAACATCCATATTTCCACTAAATAAGAGGTAAAAAATAATTGTTTGATAGTGGAAAAGCCTCTCAGACTATGAGCTCAAAGCAAGATGCCAGAGAGCACCAAACTATTTTGTTTTAAATATTAGACAATTAATGTAATTTCACATAATTATCATGGTAGAAGCCTTTTGTTTGTTAAATGCTTCATGAAACATATTTACCGTGTTTGATGTTTGTTGTAATGACTAACTCACAAAACAGGTAATTAGTCCAAGTTTGTCGTTTATTGAATGTTCAGAAACTACAGTAGCTGTAATGAGCCACAGGTAAAATAACTTGAACAGGTGATCAACTCAAAATCACTCCCACCTTATTACTCTCCGCCGCTCCCCTTTCTTGAAGGTGCTGTGTACCTGTGCAACATCTTTTAGGGCAGGGGTCGGCAATCCTGGTCCTCGAGGGCTGGTGTCCTGCAACTCTTGGATGTCTCCCTGAATCAAATCGCTGAATCACCTCCTAAGTGCAGTGAAGTTCTCCAGAGTCCTGCTGATGACCTCATAATTTGACTCAGGTGTATTGAAGTAGAGACACATCTAAAAGTTGCAGGAGACCAGCCCTCGAGGTCTGGAGTTGCCCACCCCTGTTTTAGGGGCACACGGTACCTCACTGTACCCACTTACTTTCACCCCTGAGTGTACATCTGTGCCGTACATGATGTAGAATAACTGTGACGTTAATTTGGTGGAATTTCTTAACATATCCAAAAATTCTGGGGCAGTTGAACAGCTATTGCTACAATGTCAGATGAATAGGAAGGAGAAGCTAACACATTACAAATCCAACATCAGGTTCTTTGGTATCATTTTGACTAATGAGCTGTCCTGTCTGAAAATGTAGCGATGAAGTCAAAACCATGACTTTGCTGAGCTCATAATTTTAAATCCTTTTATCTAAAATCAATTAGTAACATTTTTGCTAAGTGTCAAATTATCTTTGCCCTTTTTTAATTGTAAAGTTGGTATTTGTGAAGAAAATATCTTTTTTTAAAACTTTATTTCAGTGTCAGATAAGGTAGAAGCAAGTCTTGAAGTTCCAGTGACTAAAAATCTTGTTGAAGCAGGACATGAGTCAGAGTCTGTTTTAACTGGCTAATATTGCTGTATTTCACACCAATTTCATAATGAAGAAATGACGCTGAAAAAGAAAGACAACAGCTAAGCAGCATTCAAGGTTAGAGTTAGAGGGAAATTAATCATAAAATGCAGAGCAAAATTTGTTGAACTAAATTTCACAAATTTCAGTGTGGTACAGACCAAAACTCTTTTAGCAGAAGACCAGCGTGATACCTGGCTCCATTCTAAAAAATTTGCATAACAAGGGAGCAAGTTTCATTCAGTTTACAGGGATTTCCATATTAATATGTCTGAGGAAGTGAACTTGTGGGTTGGTAGCAGACTCAGTAATTCCCCCAGCACAATCAATTACAGGAGTCTGTGAGGTGTTTCAACAATACGATAGAAACATGGAAGCGGTGGGGGTGGGTCTATGAGACGTTCTGTTCATATTCAGTTAGGAAGAGGAGGAAAAGCAGGGACAAGTGTTTTTCACAAAGACCTGAAATATACAACCTCTGTGGCTTTTGATAATACTTACAATGCAAGTGATATTGCATAACATTTACGTAATATATACAATAAGTGAAAAGAAGGGGGACATCTTGTAACTAAGTGCAACAAACTGATGCCTTAACACAAAAAGCATTTAAAAGCAAACATATACCATTTCAATATCAGTGTAGTGCTTTTTATTTACCAAAATATTTTTATTGAGATTTTGAACAAGTTCTCTTTATAGTTATTACATGACATTAATTATTCTTACTCAACTCAGAGAAATAAAAAAACAAGGAAAGAAAGAGAAAAAAAAATAAACACAAAACACAGCTTCTCAAAACCGGGGGTATTCAAGCGAATTTCAAACTGGTTAGACATAAATGTACACTTCCATACAGCATGGCACACTGCGGGTTCCGGCAAGTCAGGACTCAAACGAACCCTCTGACAGGTCTAAGTCCGTAATAAAATTAATGAAAGGGTCCCAAATCCTCTCAAAAAGATATTGCTTGGATTTCCTAATATATGTTATTCTTTCTAGCGGCAAATTAGACGACATCTGTTTTAACCACTGCGTGACGCTTGGTCTGTTGATATTTTTCCAAGCCAAAGCTATACATTTTTTTGCGGCTAATGAGCTTATATCTATAAAAGTACATTCTGATTTACTAAAGTTATGGTTCTCAGGGTCTGGGATGTTATTATTGTATTTATTTAAATGCACAGGCGTAACATAGAGACGCATTAGCCATTTAAATTGTAGAATTCTAAAACGGCTGTTTATAGACATTGTGTGAGTTTTAATACAAGCCCTCTCCCAATCCTGTTTACTGATATTTGATGATAGGTCCCAATTCCAGTTTACAAGCTTATTATTTGAATTCTCTATTGAGTTAGAGATCAGCACCTCTCACCCGGAACGCAGCTGGAGATAGGCACCAGCAACTCCCGACCCCATTAGGGAGAAGGGTGGTCAGAAAATGGATGGATGGATGGATCAGCACATTATAAAAGTCTGAAATTATACCCTTTCTTAATTTATTCCAAGTCATTAATTTTTCAAGCATTGTAAGGGGAGGCTTGTTAAGATTAGTGTAGTGCTTTTTAATGATAGAAATGTGTGTGCCTCACTGCTGTTCCTTCAGTTCACATAAAGGGACTTACAACAGGAAATCTGCATTTTTTCCAAACAGCTGAGAAGATAAATCTTAAATTTGTCTGCAGCAAAATAAAAATGTGTCACTTCTTTAAAATCCTTTGAGAAATAGGAACATTAACAAGATATTTGAAGATGGATTCCTGCCCCAATTCTCTGCTCTACCATTGTGGTGAGTGCAGTGAAAACCAGGGGCTCTAATCAAGCCAGTTTGCTGGCCAATCAAGAACATAATGATTTAATTAAAAGTAAAGTTGAGGTAATTCTTTTCCTCAGCTTCCTCTCTGACAAGCGCATGCAGAGGAGCTGGACAGGACGAGGAATGAAAGCTTCCACAGGAATGTGATTAATCTGATGACCTCTACCCGCTTTCAAGGAGGCTCAATACAAAGACAACTACAGCCGGGTGGCGAGGAGCGGGGCCAGGCCATGAGCGTCCACCCACCTTATCGTGATGAAGGGGTTTTAGTGTCCCAGTGATCCTAGGAGGTATGCTGTCTGTGGCTGCCCCTGGTAGGGTCAGCCAAAGCAAACAAGTCGTAGGTGAGGGACCAGAAGGAGCGCAGCCCTAAGACCCTTTATGATGAGAAATAATATTGGACTTGGTGTTCCCTCGCCTGGATGCGAGTCAGCGCATCCATTAGAAAGTGGAGTATAAGCAGGGACAAGTGAGCTGGGGAACTTCAATGCTCACATGGGCAATGACAGTGAGACCTGGAGGGGCGTGGTCAGGAGGAATGCTCCCTCTCCCGTCTCCCCTCCCCCCCCCTCGATCTGAACTCAAGGGGTGTTCTGTTGCTGGACTTCTGTGCTCATCACGGATTGTCCATAACGAACACCATGTTTCGGTATAAGGGTGTCCATATGTACACTTGGCACCAGGACACCCTTGGCCAAAGTTCGTCTCATCGGATCTGCAGCTTGGATGCTCGGGTGAGGAGAAGTGCGGAGCTGTACATTAACCACTACCTGGTGCTGAGTTGGCTCCGGTTGTGGAGGAGGATGCCCGTCAGACTTGGCAGGCCCAAATGTGTTGTGAGGGTCTGTTGGGAACATCTGGCAGAATCCCATATGAGACAGAGCTTTAACTCCCATCTCTGGCAGAACTTTGAACATGTTTCGGGGGAGGTAGGGGACATTGAGTCTGAGTGGACCATGTTCCGTGCCTCCATTGTCGAGGCGTCTTACAGGAGCTGTGGCCTCAAGGTTCTTGTGCCTGTCATGGAGGCAACCCTCGAACCCATTGGTGGACACCTTTGGTGAGGGATGCTGTCAGGATGAAGAAGGAGTCCTATTGGGCCTTTTTGGCCTGTGGGACTCCAAAAGCAGCTGATGGGTACCAGCTGCTTTTGGCACCCATGCAACCCGGCATGCAACTCGGGTGGTTGCTCAGGCAAAAACTCAGGCGTGGGAGGAGTTCGGAGAGGCCATGGAGAAAGATGTCCGTATGGCTTTGAGACGATTTTGGCCCACCATCCAGCATCTCAGGAGTGGGAAGCAGTACAGCGCCAACACTGTTTATAGTGGGGATGGTGTACTGCTGACCTCAACATGGCACCTTGTGGGCTGGTGGGCAGAATATTTTGAAGGCCTCCTCAATCCCACCAACATGACTTTCATTGAGGAAGTTGAGCCTGGGGACTCTGGGTCAGGCTCTCCAATCTCTGGGGACGAGGTCGCAGAAGTGGTTAAAAAGCTCCTCAGTGGCAGGCCCCGGGGGTGGATGAGATTCGCCCGGAGTTCCTTAAAGCTCTGGATGTTGTAGGGTTGTGTTGACTGATGCAACTCTGCAATATCGCATTGACATCAGGGGCAGTTCCTCTGGATTGGCAGACCGGGGTGGTGGTCCCCCTGTTCAAAAAGGGGGACCGGAAGGTGTGCTCCAATTATAGGGGGTCACACTCTTAAGCCTCACTGGCAAGTTCTATTCAGGGGTCCTGGAAAGGAGGGTAAGTCAGATAGTCGAACCTCGGATTCAGGAAGAGCAGTGGGGTTTTCGTCCTGGTCGTGGAACACTGGACCAGCTCTACACCCTCAGCAGGGTCCTGGAGAGTGCATGGGAGTTCGTTCAACCAGTCTACATGTGTTTTGTGGACTTGGAGAAGGTGTTCAACTGTGTCCCTCAGGGAGCCATGTCAGGGGTTCTCCAGGAGTATGTGGTACTGGGCCCTTTGACATGGGCTGTCAAGTCCCTGTACGATCGGTGTCAGACTCTTGGCGGCAGTAAGTCGGGCTCATTTCCGGTAAGTGTTGGACTTCGCCATGGCTGCCCTTTTTCATTACTTTCATGGACAAAATTTATAGGCGCAGCCAAGGTGTTGAGGGGATCAGTTTTGGTGGCTTTAGGATCTCTGCTTTTTGCGGATGATGTGGTCCTACTGGCTTCATCAGTTCGTGATCTGCAGTTCTCAGTGGAGCGGTTCACAGCCGAGTGTGAAGTGGCCGGGATAAGGATCAGTGCCTCCAAATGCACGGCCATGGAGTTGAGCTGGAAAAGAGTAGAGTGCCTTCTCCAGGCTGGGGGAGAGGGGATGCTGCCCCAATTGGAGGAGTTCAAGTATCTCGGAATATTGTTCACGAATGAGGGAAGAAGGGAGCGTGAGATCGACAGGTGGATTGGTGCAGCGTCTGATGTGAAGCGGACGCTGTACCGGTCTGTCATGGTGACGAAAGAGCTGAGTGAAAAACCGAGGCTCTCAATTTACCAGTTGATCTACTTTCCCATTCTCATCTATTGTTGTTAGCGCGGAAATACTTTTTCAGGAGTTGTTTTTGCAAAAAGATTGTTGGCACCAGTAAGGTCGATCTGACCTGACTTCCTCGCTTGCAAAGCACAAAGTTGGACCAAAACACGGGTTGGAAAGTAAGCTGTTTAGATAGATAAGTACAACAATTGTGATTAATTGGCTTATTCGGTAGTTCTGATGTGGATCAAATGTTTAGATCAAGAGGTCATTCCAGAGAAACTCCAATACACACTCAGTCAATGGGCAGCCAAGAATCTTGACGCAAACCAACATAGTTATCTGGATTGGTCAAAACGTCCCCCATACACTTTAATGTCATTAAGAAGCTATAAAACTGCCTGTTGACAAAGAACGGGAAAATTTGGGGGATTTTGGGGAAAGACTTTGGAACAATGTTTTTGTATTGATGCATCCATGGTAGACATGTTAATAAATCTCCCGACCTGTCGTGGCTGGCAGTAAAGGACTCGTCTCTGAGTTTTATTTGTTTACCCATATATTTGAGAGTTTTGCGCCTTTCGATTCGCCAATATTGTCATGATAGCGGATACAAGCAGCCGAAATGGGTTTTCTCTGTAAGGTGCCTGGACTCTCCCTCAGAGATAGAGTGAGAAGCTTGGTCATCCGGGAGGGACTCAGAGTAGAGCCGCTGCTCCTTCACATCGACAGGAGCCAGTTGAGGTGGCTCGGGCATCTGGTCAGGATGCCTCTTGAACTCCTCCCTGGTGAGCTGTTCCGGGCACGTCCCACCAGGGGGAGACCCCAGGGAAGACCCAGAACACGTGGGAGGGACGTTGTTTCTGGGATCCCCCTGGAAGAGCTGGGGAGAAGGAAGTCTGGGCCTCCCTTCTGAAGCTGCTACCCCCGCGACCCAACCCCGGATAAAGTGGAAGAAAATGGATGGATGGATTTGACATTATGACCTGACGTCACTGTTTCCACCACGATGGATGTCCAAACCTATGCTCTCCTGTATAAAGTCTGTCAAAATGCGTACATGTGGTTGCCTAATATCGCTTTTGTTTAGCTAATTTTGCAGTAAAAATGGTCACAAGGTGTTGTGCGGTCGGATGTACAAACAGACAAGGGTCAAAACCAAGCTTGTCATTTTATTTTTATGAGGAAAGATGTGGCAATGGATAGCCGTCAATCATTTCAAGGTGTAACTGCAGATTTAGAGCAAACACTTTTTACAAGGTAAGAAGATCAATGTTCATATACTTTATAAGCAAGTATGATTAGAAAGTTATCAAATATCGCACTATGAAGAAGATTGTGTCTAACCATCAGTAACCATGGAAACAATGCATGTCATGTAGTCTAGCATGTATGGAAAAAAATGATTAGCATTTCGTTTTCTGTACGTTTCTAAGGCTTCTCTGTTTTAAGGGGAAATGCTGTGTATGTCATGAATTCACATCATGCAGTGTGAATTCTGGCAAAGTCTGTAATTTGGTCAACACGTCAGGAGGTAGGAGATTCGGGTGGTTTCTAAGCTAGTTGTTTCAGGCTTCTGCAAATACTGCCATCTATGAGCCCCAACCAGGTGTGTTATGTTCACAGACAAACTAGCTTGATTCAAGCAAGTAGAAACCATGAATACACTGACAAAAACAACTTGAAAAAAACAACTTTAGCCACTCAGTTCAATTCTCCCGATTCTCACTTCCGATCTACATTATGGCACTTCGAATGATTAAGTGACATAGTTGAATGCTGTTTTACCCTAAACAATGTAATATTTTCTGGAAGTCATCTGGCTAATGGCTCAAGGCTTCATATAAGCATCAAATAAATGCAAATCGGTCTGATTAACATAACAACACTAATGTGTGTGGTTATAGCATTAACCAGAGTTGAAGTGCGCGGCCATGCGGATATCAGAGAAACTCGTCTCACAAACTCGACCAACCAAACCACTTTCTGTGTCCTCTTATTAAAACTTTAACAGAGAAGAAATGGAAGAGACTGCTCAAAGGCTGTTTGAGGCCTTGAGCAGAATTTGACTTAGAGGCCCCTTTTGTTGCTAAAAATATCCAAACAGCTTCTGTGTTAAATTTAGTGAAATATGGGAGGGGGGGCCTAGTTCAATAGGCGAACGGAAAAAGCAATAAGTTAGAATCACAGTTCACTCACTTGTATGAACAAACCAAGCTCACACTCAAAGATTAAACTCGTAGCATCAGATTGTAGCTATTGTAACAAAACAATTTAACTATGAATATTATTCTTTGAACTTTTACAAAGTATTCTTGCCAGCTCCTTATGATCTTGCATATAAATGTTAAACAATTTAAAATCTTTTAATTTATATCTGCTGAAACAATTAGATCAAATTTAGCAGCATTGATAATATCAATAAACAAATATTGCATTTATGTTTTTGTGGTCTGTGTTAAAATATTACCATTTATGGGCCCTGCAGGGAGGGGGTGCTTCTGAAGTCACTGACTTAATTTGGATTAAACAGAAGTGCAAATAACTTATATTTATTTTAATTGTATTTTTTTTTATTTGTTTTTTTTTATTAGTTGTGGCTTTAATTATTGTCGGCATTGTCTTCCAGTAACATAGTTAGCCAGTGATATTCTACATTTCCTGTCAACTTAAAATCTTTTTATACAAAACCCCGTGGACCGCCTCGGTGGCTCGACTACCAGTCTTACCAAGTTTACTAGGGCAAACCCTGTAATTCCAGTAAAAAGTCTGTGAGAGCAGTGCTTTTGCAGTTTCAGTGTTTTTTTTAATTACACAAAGACCAGAAATGTGTAATTCCGAATTTATATGTATTCCATAATACTGTAAAGATGTGCACGCTGCTGTGATGATAAGCCTCCAGTCAGACAGCATTTTATTTTGCTTTTGTAGGACACTGCAAAGGATTACACACAATATTGTGTTCAGCATCGACACATCCTCAACATGTCACATTGTGAAAATGGGTGGAAGAGAAGCATAATTCTCCTTGATAATGAAGTGACTCATTTAGGTTGGGTTCCCTTAATAATGTGGGAGAGAATAAAAGCAGTAAAGCTTCAAATGACTTCAAATTTTCAGTCAAGTTGACTGAAGATTGTTGTTTAGGGTTAACATGTACAGATTGTTTTTTTAATGAAAAATAATGATGTTTCAGGCTGAAAATGTGCAATCTTCTTGCAAAAAAAAATAAACAAAAAAAACAATCCCAATGCTTGAAATGACTCAAGTGCAGTAGAGCCTGAAGAGGTGTTAAGGTGTAGAAAGAGCCCAGTGAGCCCTTCTTCAGTAACATCAGCTAAACCACCTGATAAATGGGCTATGAACCAAGTAAACAGCGGTCACATGTACAGCCCAGTTTTCAATTACCTCGCAGTTAACCTTACCAAAAAGGTCTTGGTAGCTCCTCAGCTCAGCAGACCATCCCTGCCCCTCTGTTTCAATTCTCGTCCTCACACTGCTCTGTCTTTAACATCGGCATACAACTGTTCTTCACACATTTCTCAATACCTGACCCATGAAAGTAATATGTACTGTACTTCTACAAAGCAAAGTAAAATTCTTTATTTTACTTTTAGGTTGACATGTAATTAACTAAATGTCAACCTTGTGCTTCTACCCCCATCCATTAATGATTACTTGCTTCTTGATTTTACCTGTCTTCAGGGTTTTTCACCAATACTGCTGAATCTATGGTAATGAGATACTGCTGCTACTCATGGTTTCCAGTTCAGGTGAGGGAAACAATAACAAGTTATTGAAGTTACTAATAAGTGAAATGAGTTATATATATTCATATTTGACCTCTCATTGTGATGTAATTTACTCTGGATGAAGTTCTGTAAGCTTCTGTGATTTTAATCAATTTATTATGGAAAAAAAGTGTGAATTTTACAATGTATCTTTCAGACTGTATTGTCATCTTGATATGTTTGCTCATCTCAAACCTACACAAGCTCCCTGGGGTCCAGTGCAATTTTTCAAAAGGGTTTCATAAACCGGATACAGGGTGAGTCATGTCATTCAATGCCAAGGACAGAAATAGAGGACTTTGTACATAGAAGAAATTATAGGATCAAAATGTAACTCAAATGCATGATTTAATCAGTAAATGTCTATGCATTCCAAAATGATCAACCACAAGCTCTGTTCCCTTTCTCCATTTATAATTTTACACCCACATACTGACATGTGACAGCAGTTCATCAAGATGTGATATTGGACTACACAACGTGCACCAGCCGTCAGCCTGGCTAAATTTGCATGATGATTATAATATGTGGAATATCCAGGCTGGCTCCAGCATAAATATATGCCAGTCATCATTGTGAGCAATCACTTTTTTTAAGCAAGGTGCTAGTAGGTTGGGATTGATGCTGTCAATGATAAGAGGCACATTTCTGTTAAATATGTCACAGCAGTCTCATAGCAAAACAAACCCAAATGATTCTGTTTCTCATTACCATGTAAGGGATTGGAGTAGACAGAAATTAAGTAAATATAATTTTCTCTATTTTCAATTGTAATTGCAATTTGTTATATGGCATTTCAAGAGCATCTATATGACTTCTCTTTTCTCATTTCCTCAGGTAAGCGTTCACTGAAATGAGACAACTGTAGTGGGAAAGACGAGCAAAGCTCGTTTTATTTAGTAGCAGTAAGGAGACAGCAAAAATCCAACTGCAAAACATTAGCAGCACTTCAGTATTACTGCAGATTTAAAGCTCTAGGAAGTGGCAAGTAAAGCTTTGTTTCTACTAGTAAAAGAGTAATAAATAATCGCAAGAGCAGATTGTTCACAAAGAGTGAAGGTTTGCATGGTTTGGACGATGTACCAAAAGTGGTTCTCATTCTCGAAGTTGGTTGATGAAAATGACATCATTTTGTTCTAGGCTCATGTCTACTCTATATTGTCACAACCCCTTGGTGAACATTTTTACCCATGCTGCATGTAAAATTATTGTGTGAATTTTGAGTGTGTTTGTTGATGCGGAAAACAGCCCCATTTATTCAACTTCCAGAAGTTGAAGTTGAAGTTGAATAAACTTCAACTCCAGAAGTTGAATAACTTTTGGAAGTTATTCAACTTCCAGAAGTTGAATAAATGCGACGAATGAACATCACAACGACTTATGTTTTTTTGGCTTCTGGTAACAAGGGGAAAAAAATTTGGATGTTAACCCCTTCAAATTTATTTCAATTAAAGCAGACAGCATAGCTCATAAAAATACACATGCATAATTGTTATGATTAAAACACAAGGCACTTATTGCAAGTTTTTACAAAAAGCAAAAAGAAAGTTTCTATGGGTGAAGTGACAGTGTTGAATACAATGCATCAGATACATGAGCCACGCAGCATACCAGGAACTGACCTGTCTTATAGTTCTTGCCACCAGGCTCTCTAGTACTGGTCCTCGATCTTCATGTAGAAGATGAACTTCATCGAGGACCAGGAGACGCACAATTTGAGAGAGAGCCACATCTCCGACACTTTTCCTTGTCACAACATCCCACTTCTCTGGAGTTGTCACCAACATCTAAAACAAGGGAGAACACATACATGACTGTTCAAACACTACATTTAGACAGAAATCAATACTGGAAACAAAGCAATCTATTCACAGCAGTAGGCAGGAGGATGGTAAATTGTACACACTAACATCCCTGCCAGATCACCTTTTTGTCCCCTGACTGATACATAGTTATCTGCCATACAACTCGGTCTATCAGGGAAGGTATTCACAAACCCATAACCAGTTTGAACTGTAAGGCCTAATACTGTAAGGTTACAGAGTGAATGTGATACAATGACCAGCAAAATAAAATAGAACATACAGCTGTAAAGGGCTGCTGGAGACCTCAGAGTGAAGGCGTCATAGTCTGATGCCTATATTGACATTGAGTGTAGTACTTTAAAACACTGAATTTGACAACGGGCAGGCATAGCCATTGCTATAACTGACTTCTGGGCTTTCCTTTGCCAAAGGACAAGCTATGGGTAAAGGTTGCATCTTTATGTTGGAACTGTAATTTGAAATGCACTCAAATTGACTGAACCAAAAAAAAATTCAGTACCAACTTCTAAATCCTTTCCTAAATTATAGATAGATATTAAGAAATAACTGACTAATTCACTTTTGTGTTCTACCAAATTCCAGATACAATTGAAACCAGATATTTGCATACATTGCATAGAAAGACAAAATTTTCCCACTGTCTGAAGTTAAATCAATCCAAAGTTCTCTTGTTTTTGGTCAAGTAGCATTACCAAAATTATTTATATTTGCTGAATGCAAGAAAACTCAGCAATTTTTTTAGAGATCGTTTTGAAGTTTTCTATGAATTCACAAGTTAACATACATTTGTTCAGTAGAATTATTTATCTTATTTATTTATTTATTGATCTTGATAGCGGATACATTCCCTGTCTGCAAAACCACTTACGGGAGTACAACACTGCCTGTCTGAAAACCCTCCTTAGAAATGTATGTAAGTTCAGAGAGTCACCAGTTGTTTTAGTTTGGATCTTTAACTAAGTTTACCTAAACGTAACGTCTACTCCAAATATTCATGCTACTTCTAATATTTCATATGTCTAAAGGTTAAGTGTCTCTACAGTTTTGCTGACCAGACTTATATTCTCAACACTACTAAAGCCACATTAGTAGCATTTAATTAAATCTCCCGCTTGTTGCGCATCTTTTTGCTCAGTGCAGTAAATTTTACTCATCATGCAGGGCCGCTCCTAGGCTGTATAAGGCCTGGAGTAGAATTTGACTTAGAGGCCCCTTTTGTTGCTAAAAACATCAGCACCTCCAACAGCTTCTGTGTTAAATTTAGTAAAATATGGGAGAGGGGGACTAGTTCAATAGGCGAACTGAAAAAGCAATAAGTTATACTCACAGTTGACTCACTTGTATGAACAAACAAAGCTCAAACTCAAAATTAAACTCATAGCACCAGATTGTAGCTATGGTAACAGAACAATTTTACTATGATTATTATTCTTTGAACTTTTACAAAGTAAACTTTCCAGCTCCTCAAGATCTTGCATATAAATGTTAAACAATTTAAAATCTTTTAATTTATGTATGCTAAAACAAATCAAATTTAGCAGCATTGATAATCTCAATAAACAAATGTTATATTTATGTATCTGTGGTCTGTGTTAAAATATTACCATTTATGGGCCCTGAAGCCCTCGGGGCTTATGAAGCTACTGACTTAATTTGAATTAAACAGAAGTGCAAATAATTTATATTCATTTTAAATGCATTTTTTGGTTTGTTGTTTCTAAGACTAGTTATGGATTTAAAAAAAATTCACTGGCGATATTTCCCTTAACATATAATTACCCAGTAATATTTTTACATTTCCTATCTACTTAATATCTTTTAATATAAAAACATGGTGGACCACCTCAGCATCCTTACCACTGGGCTTAACCATGTTTTCTGGTGGAAACCCTGTACTCTAATTGTCTGTGTGTCAGTGTAACGTCCGTCCTTCTGTCCATAGACTAATGGATGGAAGACTTTGTAAGCTATTGCCATCTCACTGGATCTGCAAACCTTAGGTCTACAGAGAGGCACAGAAGTACAGAAGGTGTCTCTGTCTGCAAACATAGTGAACAGACAGAGACATCAGAATGTATCAGTCTACGGAAATTTCTTTGTACCGTAATATTAAGCTAAAATTAAAACTAATATCACTGAACATTGTTATTTTTCAGGAAACAGCATCAAGCCCACAAGTGGGTCCAGCAGCGAGTTTTGTCACCTAGAGTATTTTTTCATAGGTGAGAACTATTTCAGTAATGCCTTTACAAGATATATTTGGTAGTTCACAGGCATCTAATCTAAAAATGTAATATGTATTTAAAAAAACAAAAGAGTAATATTAAACAGTCTCCCCTTTGTTTCTAGGCGATTCATAGGCCTCAACCCTGAAGGCAGAACAAAAGATGCAAACGGAAAAGTGACATCAAAACAGGACGACTTATGCAAAACACTAGGAGAACAGTGAAGCAGTTGTCTTCATTCTCCTCCTTCCTGGACTACCAGTGGAACTTTTAAAATGGTAAAACTGTACATTTACAATCAGTTCTCTTACTCCATCTCTCCCCTGTCTTTCTTTTTCTCTTTCTGTCTCTGTATCTATCCTGTTCATTTCTAATAGACAGACAGGAGGACATCTCCAATGAAAGAAGGTCAGAGAGAGTATTTGTTCACTAAATCTTTACTTTTCATCCTGTCTGTCTTTAACTGACATAAATGCAGTTTAATGTGCCTTTTATATCATGGTAAAAAGGACGTTCTTCAGGTGATAGAAGGCCAATTTTGTTACTGTCTTTATGTGGCTCTGGAGGTTCAAGTCCGAGTCCATCACTACTCCCAGGTTTCAGGTCTGATCGCTAGTTTTTAGTTGTAATAACTGAAGCTGTGCAGTGACTCTAGATCTATAGCTCTAGATCGTTCCTCTTTAGGCCCAAAAATAATGACTTCAGTTTTGTTTCCGTTCAGCTGGAGAAAGTTTTAGCACATCGACACATTTATCTGTTCTAAGCATTTATTCAGTGATTGGATGGGGTCAAAGGTCACCTGGTGATATTTTAATGAAGAGCTGTGTGTCATCCGCATAGTTATGGCAGCTAATATTATTTCCTGTTATAACCTGAGCTAGTGGGAGAATATAAATATAGAATAAGAGGGGTCCTAGGATTGAACCTTGGGGTACCCCACATGTGACCTTTGACCTTTTTGATGAGAAGTTTCCAATTGAAACAAAGAAATCCCTGTTCTTTATGTAAGATTCAAACCAGTTGAGCACCGAACCGGAGAGTGCAACCCAACTCTGCAGTCGATTCAGTAATATGTCATGGTCGACAGTGTCAAAAGCTGCACTGAGGTCCAACAAAACCAGCACCGTGGTTCTCCCTCAGTCCGTATTTATATGGGTATCATTGAATACTTTGACTAGGCCAGTCTCCGTGCTGTGGTGAGCACAAAAACCAGATTGGAAAGAGTCAAAGCAGTTGGTCATCATGAGGAAACTATTTAATTGTTTACAGAGTTTTTTCAATAACTTTGCTGATGAATGGGAGGTCAGAGGTCAGAGATCGGCCTGTAATTCTGCAGTAGTGATTTGTCCAGATTGTTCTTTTTTAGCAGTGGTTTGATAACTGCTGTTTTCAAAGCCTGAGGGAAAACGACTAATGTGAGTGATGAGTTTACTATTTGGATCAGATCAGTAGCAACAACAGGCAGGACTTTCTTTAAGAAATGTTCTAGAGTTATATATCTATAACATCCAGACAGCAGGAGCTTGAACTTAATTGACTGATAATGTCTTCTAGGGTTTTATAATTAAGTGGTTGAAAGTGGGTCATTTTTCCTATATTATTTTTGTCTGGGTTCAGCAGTGGTTCTGGCTGTAGAGTTGATGTGCAGATTAATCCTCTGATTTTTTTAATTTTCTCTGAAAAGAAGCTGGAAAACTTGTTCCAGGCAGCATTAGATTGGATTTCAGGTGGTAACGTCATGGGAGGGTTTGTGAGCCAACTGTTGCAAATAAAGCTCCAGCATTGTTAATGTTTTTGTTCATGACATCTGCAAAAAAAGCCTCCCTTGCATGTTTTAGTGTTAAGTGATAGTTACGTAGTCTTTCTTTATAGATGTCATGATGAACATGAAGTTGAGTTTTACGCCATTTTGGTTCTGCCCTGCTGCAGAGTTGTCTTGCAGATCGAACTGTTTGTGCATTTCTCCATGGAGATTTATTCCTGCCAGTCACAACCTTTACTTTAATTGGGGCAATGGAATCAATGATATATGAAACTTTAGACTGAAAATCATCTACCAGCTTATCTACATCATTACAGCTGAAGAGTGAGGAAGAAGAGTAGATTTGATTAAATGTTTCTGTTGTGTTTTCTGTAAAAGAACGTTTTGTGACAGTAGCTGTTTGTCCAAGTGGGTCAAAGAATAAAGAACCTTCAAAGATAACAGCAAAGTGATCCGACAAGGCGACATCAGTTACAGAGACATTGGAAATATTCACACCCTTACTGATAACCAGGTCCAGTGTGTGTCCTTGAGTGTGTGTTGCTTGTTTGACATGTTGTGTTAAACCAAAATTTTCTAAAATATTAAAAGCTTTTTTGCTCCTCTGTCTTGGGGTTTGTCCACATGAATGTTGAAATCACCAACAATTATCAAACAATCATAATCAATGCATATGATTGATAGATCATTCAAGTCAGTAAAGAAATTTTCCACATATGTTGGAGTTTTGTATAAAGTTAGTGTCAAAGTTTGTTTGTAGCCTTTAACCTGAATTCCAAGATACTCAAAAGAGGTGAAATGACCCAAAGAGATTTTACTACAATTTATGGTTTTCTTAAATATAGAAGCCACGCCTCCTCCTTTTTTATGTTTTCTATTCTCACTTAAAAAATTGTAGTTAGGAGGCGCTGATTCAATTAGTACGATTAGGTCATTGTCGTTCAACCATGTTTCTGTCAAAAACATAACATCAACATTATACTCAGTGATGAAATCATTAATTAATAGAGCTTTAGCACAGAGTGATCTGATATTTAAAACTGCTACTTTAAATGACTTGGAGGCCAAAAGATTTTCAGTCTGAGGTTCCTTTAGGCAGGGAATCACTCTGAGGTTCGAATTAGGACCGCTGTATTTCATATTCCTATTTTTTGTAAATTTTCTTGTAGTGATCCGGACAGGTAATGTCCTGTTCTGCATTTCCAGGGGGCCAGATGCATTCTGGAGGAAGACGGGTGTAAAGATAATATCTGGTCCCAAGTTTCAGACCTCAGAAACACAGAGTGATGGATCCTCTGGAAGGTCAGGAGCAGGTGGCTTAAATGAAGTGAGGTCTGCTATCTGAGCGCTAAGGAGAGACGTGCCGAAGCGAACCTGTTGATTCATTCCATCTGTAAATTTAAGAAACTCTGGTCCGGAAGACATTTCTTCATTGGTGTCTATTGAATCCTGTGAATGATTGGAGGAGCAGAGAGGGAGGGGGGAAGGAGGGAGGGAAGCAGTCGCTCCGTCTCCAGTCGATTTATCAGCTTGTCTGGGAATGTCGTGTTCCTGATCCGGGGAGCGTTCCATCCTAGTTAGACATCCTTGAGCCTGTTCTTCTGAAGCGATGATCCTGTTGCTGTCCTTGTTGATAAAATAAAAAAGGTTTGCAGTGAGTAGCTTTGTCCCATGTTTATTAAGATTGCGTCCTCCTCTTCCAAAAAGGTGAAAGCGCTGCCAATAGATCCAGAGGTTATCGATGAAGGTCACTGAGCTGGTAGTGAGCAGGTTTTAATCAGCCATTTGTTGATCGTGAGCAGCCTGGAGTGTTTTTCGTCTCCCCATTGAGGGGATGAAATTGGACCACTGAGAAATAACGTCATTTTCAGTTTTCCCATAGTGTCCAGAAGAATGTTAAAGTCCTTTTTCAGAATCTCAGACTTTTGCTTTGCCAGGTCGTTGGCTCCAACATGCACAACTAAAGTCTCAATATCTGGCTGATCGGTGGTTAGAGAGAGCAGTTTGTTGGTTAAATCAGATTCAGTGTCACCAGGAAAATACATCACTCTTGTTTTCCTGGGATTGCAAACATCACTGATTCCCTTTACTGCCTCATCTCCAACAATAAGTACTTTTGGGATACCTTTTGTTTTCCTGGTGGTCACTTTGTCCTTTGGCGCTTTGGGGGATCGATGTGTTGGTCTTGCCTCACTGTTGATGTTTGAAGGCGAAGTTTACCTCAGAGGCTCAGGCTGGAGTGCAGAAAATCTGTTTTTAAGTGGGATTCCCACAGAGTCAGAATGTTTTGAGGCTCTTGCAGGTTGCTTTGTCTCTGGGACCGGGGTTGGTGGAGGCGTTTTGGTTGCAGCTGATTGTTCATCTTTCTTTGGCAGAGCAGGTGTTGAAGTTGAAGGTGGGTTTTGGCTCAGAGTCAGCCACGCTGATTCGTCCAGGTGCAGGGTTCTCCCTGATAGTTGTCTCATCGGATCCGCAGTGCGAGACTCCCGTTTCGGCTTGGCACCCAGAGCATTCCAGGGTGAGCTGCTCGGTGCAGGGCACACGACCTCTCCGTCGATTTGAGGAAGGGTCGTCTCATTTCCCCAGGCAGCGTTGATCTCAAAGTTCACCTCCAGCAGTTTGATCTTCATTTCTATAGACTGAAGTCATTGTAAAATACTGCTCATGTCCTTGGGGTCAGCCGGAAGCATTTTGCCCTGGTATAACTTGGAGGTAAAGAAAAGTAAGGTAAAAATAAAAGTAAGAAAATCCCCCAGTCCTTAGGTTTGGAGTAATCCAGTTATAATGTCAATAATGTAAATATAACTATAAAAACTGTCGCTTTAAAAATAATTCACAGGTAGAGTTATCAGTAAGGACCAGAGAGAGCAGAATAAGCTTCGGCAGTCAGCAAAATCACAGTAAAACTAATAAAATTACAGTAAACCGGCAATAAAATTACAGTAAACCGGCAATAAAATTACAGTAAAAGGCTACTGTAAAAATATTTTTCATTAAGGTTACTGTAAAGTTACTGGAATTTCTTCATACAAATTACAATAACTGGCTAGCAACCCTGTTGCCAGTAAGTTACTGTAAATTCTACATGGCAGCCCATGGAGGGAAAAAAATGCACACAAGCAAAATAAAAGTGAGGAACTGTAGCAGTGTAGAAAAAAAGCATTGCTTAAATTTTTTAGCTACACAATCTAAAAGACTGGATTCATACCCTTCATATTTAGCTAGAATCAGTACAACTCAGAAGCACATAAAGCACTATTAAGAGCAACACTGACAAGACAAAGAACCTTACAACAGATCAATACAGTGGCAGCCTATGATTCATCCCATGGTAAAGTGATCAGATCGTGCTCTGTGTTTGTGTGAGGCAATGAACAGTCAGCATGTCTCCTTTGTTTTGGCATCCCTCACAGGTCAACAGGATCAACACATTGTCTATACCAAATGTCAAGAGACGTTCTTTCAGCAAATTACTAAGTGCATATAATTCTGATGCAGTTTTATTATCTTGTTAAAAAAAATACTACAATGCATAATTAATCATGTGTGAACTGTTTGGCAACTTGTTTGTGGATCTGTGAATCCTATTAAAATCGCCTTATGAAAAGAGTTCATTAAATCCCCTCCAGTTTGAATATAAATCAATGTATTCAGCCATTAGAGACTGGCGTGCTCACAGAAAAGGAAGCGCCTACTCCTAATTGGAGCTATTGGTTGATCTAAACGGAGGCTCCAGCAAATGCAAGTAAAGCCAAAGTGCTTCTTTTAATTGCTTTTTAAATACACACATGAATGAACAAAGTTGACTAAGGTTATTTACTTTCATCAATTAATGGCAAGAAGAAAGAAATCAATCCACTAAATCTACTCATACTAAAGGTTTCATAGAACATAATTCACATTTAATTTAAGTAACTGCTGCACAGAGAAAATGTGGTCGCTTAATCAGAGAAATGCTTCTTGTACCTGAAGGGATATGAATATTTACCTAAAAGAGCTGATAAAAAATGAAGGCATTACTAAAATAAGCACAGCATAATGAAAGCTTGCTTATGTTGAGAGAAAGAGTGGAAAAATGTCAAAGGGTTTACAAATATGGAAAAATGTTTCAAATAAACTCATGCCAAAACATTTTAAATTGAGTTCTTAATTATGAGCCTGTTAATGCTCACTTCATGAAAACACACATAAATGTCAACCTATACAGATTTGAATTGTTTGAAAACATTGCTCCATCTTGCCTTATGTAAACTGAAATAAACATATTGCCATACGGTGTTTAAATTACTAATGTATTTTATTTATATAGTACCAATTCACAACCAATGTTGTCTTGAGGCACTTTACCAAAAAGTCATTTCAATTCAATCACACATTGATCCAAGTTATGAAGTGTACATTGAGTACACTAAAAGAGTATGCAAAGGGATTGCGATCCTGTAGCATGGATGCCTTGAATGTTTGCCATGAATTGGGGGGAGATCTGGAGTGGGCCTCTTGAGGGAGAGAGAGGTCTGGGTTTCACTTCTGACCCATAACCTAATGCAATTAAATCCAGACGACAATCATGGATTTAATGTCACTCCAGAGGAGTTCCTTCTGTATGTTAGTATAAAAAACAAATCTGGGATTTACTTTTATTGTGAAACAAATTAGTCATAGTAATAAGAAAGTTAATAAGTCTGCTTTAATAATGTGTTCAAAGTCTGATTAACACTTAAAATACCTGTAAACATGTCAATTTTTTTAAAAGGTTCCACAGCTATTTGTTCCTTAGATAGAAACTTCTTAAATTGATTTAATTAACAAAATTAAGGCATAGTTCCATCGCCTTCGGGTGATGGAATTGGAATTGGGGACAAGTTGCTCATCAAACAGGCCTGATTTCATGTCAAATATAGTAGCACACCTTTTGCTTTGTTTGCATTAGGTAATAGTTGTTAAAGAATCCCCAGAGGAATCACTATGTCTACTTTAAATTTGATGGGGACAGATTCGTAGATCAAGAAAACAGGTACTATTGAACTCAATTTTCATTTCCAGTGAGCGAATCAGAGCTGAACGAGACAGCTGCTGACCTGAGAGAGAGAATCATGACCCGAATGACAACCAGGCCTCCCCGGCGCCAATTACAACGGCTGAGTGAAGTACCATCAGAAAGTCTCATTGAGAATGTGACCTACCAATATCATAATACTTGGCTATAAGAGCAACCATGAGACCCAATACCCACCATGGAAAAGACGGTTAGAGGCTAAAATCAAGGTAACAAGGAGGGAAGTGAGCCAACTATCAGAGCTCCACAAGGGTACAATGAAAAGACAAGTACCCAGAAAGTACAGGCAGATGGCCATACCTGAAGCACTCGAAACTGCCAAACAGAGGCTCCAAGCCTTGGCCAGCCGCCTAAAGAGATACACAAGGGAGAATGAATCCAGAAGGATTAACCGGCTCTTCTCCACTCAACCAGCTAAGGTGTACTCTCAATGGCAGGGTAATAACAACAGAGCAGACCCACCAAGGCTGGAGACGGAACAATACTGGAAAGGCATATGGGAAAGGGAGGCGTCCCACAACAGCAATGCACAGTGGTTGATCTCTCTACGAGAGGACCATAGCAACCTCCCTGAGCAAGCCCCGGTAACCATCACTGTGACAGATGTCCAAGAAAGAGTCTCAGGTATGAAAAACTGGACAGCATCAGGGCCTGACATGATCCATGCCTACTGGCTCAAGAAACTCACTGGCAGGCCAAATGAACCAGCTGCTACAAAGTGGGATTCACCCTGAATGGTTAACTGAAGGGCGGACAATCCTAATCCAGAAGGATCCACCAAAGGGTCCAGTCCCACTCAACTACCGACCAATAACCTGCCTCTCCACAACCTGGAAGCTCATGTCAGGCATCATAGCGGCCAAAATAAGCAAACACATGGATAAACACATGAGCACGGCACAGAAAGGTATCGGTGTAAATAGCAGAGGAGCCAAACACCAACTCCTCGTAGACCGCACAGTTGCCCGAGACTGCAAAACCTGACACACCAACCTGTGCATGGCTTGGATTGATTACAAGAAAGCCTATGACTCAATGCCGCATACTTGGATCATTGAATGCTTAGAGATGTATAACATCAACAGGATTCTGAGAGCCTTCATTGCAAACTCAATGACACTGTAGAAAACCACCCTTGAAGCCAACTGCAAACCACTTGCACAAGTGTCCATCAAATGTGGCATATACCAAGGAGATGCTCTGTCCCCGCTACTGTTCTGCATAGGCCTGAACCCCCTCAGCCAAATTATCAACAAGACTGGCTACGGATACTGACTCAAAAATGGGGCCAACATCAGTCATGGATGACATCAAGCTGTACGCCAAGAGTGAGCGAGACATCGACTCACTGATCCACACTTCCAGGATCTACAGCACGGACATTGGGATGTCATTCGGACTAGAGAAGTGTGGTCGGCTGATCACAAAGAGGGGGAAGGTCATCCGCACAGAAGGGGTCTCACTCCCAGAAGGAACAATAGCAGACATAGAGGACAGTTACAAGTACCTAGGTATACCACAAGCAAATGGCAACCTCGATGAGGCCACAAGAAAAGTAGCCACAGCTAAATACCTCCAACGAATAAGGCAAGTCCTGAGAAGCCAGCTCAATGGCAAGAACAAAATCCGTGCGATAAACAGCTATGCCCTGCCAGTAATCAGATACCCTGCTGGAATAATTAGCTGGCCAAAGGAGGAGATAAAAGCCACAGATATTAAGACTAGAAAGCTACTAACAATGCATGGAGGGTTCCATCCCAAATCCAGCACCCTGAGACTGTACACGAGCCGCAAAGAAGGAGGCAGAGGACTAGTGAGTGTGAGAACCACTGTCCAGGACGAAACAACTAAGATCCATAAATACATCAGGGACAAAGCCTCAACAGACAATGTGCTCAGTGAATGTCTCAGACAACAGGGAACAGAGGTTGATGTAACCCACAAGTTACTTTAAATGCAATTAATAATAGCAAAAGGCAGCCAATTTAATTTACTTCTCTGACTAGCACCAATGCTATAAAAGAAGTTGGGCCGGATCAAAAGATTCTAAATTCTAAAGAGCCTAGGTGTGAATGACAACACAGGAGTGCACAAAGTGTTAACAAGGAAGAGTAAAATTTAATAATACAACAATTGTGGATCCACATATACAATTATAACAAAATAGCGCGCGTTTTTGTTTAAAATAGAAAATAAAATAAATAACAGTCCTGGCAAGGTGTCAGTCGATTTAGTTTTTGTCCAGTCTGTTCCAGTGTGTCAGTCGATCCTCTCAGTATCTCAAAGATAGTGACCTGTCGGGTCACTATCTACAATCTCACTGTGTTCTCGGGGCTGGGGCTCGCCATCCAAATTCAGAAGTGGGTCTTGAAATCTCAGGGCACTCCAGGCCAAAGGTGCACCGTAATTAAAAAAAAAAAACCTGACCTGGAACAAGGCCAAAGCAAAATATCTCAGAATACAAGATGCCGATATCAATCAAACCTATGTATCAATAAATTGTTACAACTCAAAGATCTTCCATCATTGCTAATTTTTTCTTTTCAAGTTGTAAAAAAAATCAGCAGTTTATCAAAATACAATGTTATTTACACATGAGTAAAACTAAAGAAATTAGCTCAATATGTGGTGAAGAAAAATAATATGATAAAATAACGATAATAAAATATACTTCAATCTAAAAGTGCCGGTACATCTTCAACACTATAAATGTCTTGTAATACCAACGGAAAAAAATAACACGTAACTGAAATAGAACCGTTGGACTATTTGGACATATACTCAAAGAAAAATAAATGCAACTACACAGAAAAAATATAATATACACAACAATAATAATAAAAATCTTACTGTGCTAGTTTAATTTTATTAAATTTGGTCAATATTACGTGGTTTTGCCAAATTTCATCCAAGTTACTGTGTCAACTGCCGAGCGCGTGCAGCCACTCACCAACGCTCTGACGTTGTCTGACTCTACCGGGGGTTTTTTTCTTTCAGTCTCAGCTGTGCTCAAAGAAACTTTCAGAGATAAAAAAACAAATTTACTCATTTCAATTATATATTTTGAGAAACTATTCCAATATTGTTTCTCTTACCGTTTCTCCAGAGTCTATAATCCCTCTCAGGCTCTTAACAAAAACAACGGTCAGCTGTTAGCCATCATCTGCATCTGACGTGTTCTGAGTAGAATCACAGCGCAGCAGTGAAAGGGGCGGGACAATCAACGCCATTGGCTGATGTAATGTCAGACCACGCCACCCAATCCATCAGCAAAACAATCATTTTTAACACTGGGTTACATTGAGGTGCCAGAGATACCATCATGGGAGGACAAGCCCCTACATGGGATGTACCACCAGCAAATAACCGAAGTGGCTGATATCAGTAAATCCTACCAATGGCTGGAAAAAGCTGGGCTCAAGGACAGCACAGAGGCCCTCATCCTGGCCGCCCAGGAACAGGCCCTAAACACCATAGCAATAGAGGCCCAGATCTACCACACCAGACAAGACTCAAGGTGTAGGTTGTGCAAGGAGGCCCCTGAGACAGTCCAGCACATAACAGCAGGGTGCAAGATACTGGCAGGGAAAGCGTACATGGAACGACATAACCAAGTGGCAGGCATAGTGTACAGAAACATCTGTGCAGAATATGGACTGGAAACCCCCAAACCCCCAAAGGTGGTGGAGAATGCCAGAGCTAAGATCCTGTGGGACTTCCAGATTCAGACAGACAAAATGGTAAGGGCGAACCAACCAGACATTGTCATAGCGGATAAACAACAGAGGAAAGCCGTTGTGGTAGATGTAGCAATACCAAGCGATTGCAACATCAGGAAAAAGGAGCACGAGAAACTGGAGAAATACCAGGGCCTCAGGGAGGAACTAGAGAGGGCCTGGAAGGTGAAGACCACAGTGGTGCCTGTGGTCATCGGGGCCCTCGGGGCAGTCACCCCCAAACTGGAGCAATGGCTACAACAGATCCCAGGAACAACATCGGACATCTCAGTCCAGAAATGTGCAGTCCTTGGCACAGCCAAGATACTGCGCAGGACCCTCAAGCTCCCAGGCCTCTGGTAGAGGACCCGAGCTCAGAGGATAAGAACCACCCGTGGTGGATGAGAAGGGAATTTAAAATTTTTATATATATAAATTTTAAAGAAAAAAATATCCAAATTTACAAAGAGAAAATAGCGCGTTCAGCCAGGATTTAAAGACAGACAGCGTATCAGAAAGTCCTTTGAGTGGGGAATGTGGACGTTTATTCTAAGGAGTAGAATCATGTGCATAAGTTGTATATTTACAGAATAGAAATGCTTTCTGTCCAGAAAGGTGGATTCACAAAGCGGGCCTGGCTTGACTGAAGGCAGCTGCATCAGTACTGCACTGTTCCTTCAAGTTTTCTCAAGCTCCAGGATGAGCCTGGGTAATCTGAACACTAATAAATCATCAACATTTACCAGCAGATCAATATGATCTCTGATCAATCGCTTTGTCTGAATCCTTCCATTAGGGATGTTATCCATCAGAGCCACAATTACACGGCACATCTTTATCTACTGATATACTGTGATTGTCTATACACCTTTTTCACCTTAAAAACAATCAAACCTGTCTGAAGTTAATCTGCTGATCCAACCTTGTTTTCTTTTCCAGTCAGAATCAAATGACCCCATAGATGCATTTCATGCGCTTTGGTGCACAGACCATTGTGTTACATCTTTATGAGTCAAAAATTGATGAAAAGTACTGTTTACATTCAAGTAAGCTTTTCACATCGTTTTATTTTTATTTCCTTTATTTTGTGTGCGTGTTAGGTTATTGTCTGAGGACAAATGCAGTTCAGTTTCATTGTTTACATTTAATCAATAACACATTAAAATCCTGTAAAAAAAACATTGCGTTTGATTTTTCTTGGTCTAAATAACAACGAATGTAGACAAGTTTCAGTGGACTTAGGTGAGTTTTGATGCTTTTGTAGTCTGATATTGTTCACAGAAAAAGTTTGAGTGTTTGCCGCACATCTTCAAACTACCTGCTGAGAAAAAGTGTTCATATATTTACACAAACTTTGATGCAAAGTCAATTTTTATACATGCCGATTTGTGTGTAAAATATGGAGCTGCACATTTTTTGTGCATACACACACTTTATAAATGATGCCTGTGTTCTGGCGGCCTTAGGCTTGCATCTCTGTTTTTTGCAGATGACGTTTTCCTATTGGCTTCATCGGGTTGTGGAGCAGGTTGCAGCCGAGTGTGAAGCGGCCGAGATGAAGATCAGTGCCTCCAAATTCAAGGCCATGGTCTTGAGCCAGAAAAGGGAAGAGAGCCTTCTCCAGGTCGGGGGGTATGTCCTGCCCCAAGTGGAATAGTTTAAGTATCTCGGGATCTTGTTCACGAATGGGGAAAAAAATGGAGCGCTAGATCGACAGACAGATTGGCACAGCATCTGCTGTGAAGCAGGCGCTGTAACAGTTTGTCGTGGTGAAAAGAGAGCTGAGTCAAAAAATACAATTCTCAATTCACCGGTCAATCTACATTCGGTCATGACCCAAAGCTTATGACCATAGATGAGCTTTGGGTCTTGACTGAAACAACGAGATGATGGATACACGTGGCTGAAATGAGTTTTCTCCATAGGGTGTCTAGGGTCCCTCAGAGAGCTCAGCCATAGGGAAGAGTCTCAAAGTTGAGCCTCTGCTTCTCCACTTCGAGAGGAGCCAGTTGAGGTGGCTTGGGCATGTGGTTCCTCCTTCAGCAGCAAAAAGTAGTAGTTCATTTTCACAGAATGGGAATTTTTCATTTGAAAATGAAGAAACAATAATATTTCTTCATTAAACATGATCAAAGTCACATATTGTTAAAGTGTCCAAGCTTTCACAGCAACTTCAGATGCCAATGCTTTCATGTAGCAGGCTTTTCTCTCTGCTTATTTTGTGTAGGTGTTTGTTTAAATAACAGCCAAGGAAAAAGAGGAACTGATGGTCTGAACCTGTGTGGGTCTATGACAGTGTATTTACCTGTGTTCGAAGGATCTCTCCTTTGGTTAACTGCATGTCTCCAGTGAGTTCTTTAACAATGATGCCCAGGGGTTCCAATCGCTTACTGAAGTAATTGGTCATCTCAGCTGCCAAGGCCTTCATTGGAGCCACATACACTATCTGCAGAGAGAGGAAGGGAGAGAGAGGTTTGGAAATAAATAGGAAAAATGTAAGAGAGTGATTAGGTGAGCAAGGTAGAAAATGGAGGCAGAAGCTAGAAGGACACTGTAGTGATAATTGAGCAAAGAGAGGCAGAATCATTTGTTTCCTGGCAACCTGTACAAATCACAGTTCATGGAGAAATACTAAGACAGCTGCTTTCATGAGGAAAGTTTAATATTTGAAGTATGAAAAGTGACTATGTAATAAGAGCGTAAGGTCTAAAGATGAAGAACAAAACTATTGGATGTGTTTGAATAAAAAATATCAATGGTAGAATATTTGAGAGGTCCAAAGCTGTGGGTTTCTGTGAAAACATAATTTTTATAGTCGCTAACGTTATCTTTACAGGCCCAACTTACAATGAAATTATTCATTTATTGTGCAGCTTTCTAAACTAAGAATCTATGTTGTAAAAAATAACAATAAAACCTCACCTATATCAAATAGTATTTGAGCTGTACTTCATTAGATTTAAAAGTCACAAGACTGAGCTGGGCTAAAGTAATACATCATGCTAACCATTGTGTTGAAATGGATTGTTTGGATTACATTAGTTGAATTTGAATTACATATATATATATATCTATATAGATAGATATAGATATATTAGCCAAAATTTGGGTTTAGCTCCACTTTGTCTAAATTTCCTCTGAAATTTAGGAAATGAGTTCACTTCTGATCCCACCATTCCCACCTACTGTAGTGACATCTTGCACCTGAAACAGTTAGTTCAATCAGCTCCTAAATCACAGTTTGATCCTAAGAGAAAAACTAAAACAACATCTTGCTGATGTTTTAGTGAGCAATTTGAGAGTCAGACCTTAAATTCATCTTTTTTGATAATGCCATCAGGTTGTAGGTGTTGACGGATTTCATGCAGGACCGTCAGCATGGCGATGTTGGTCTTGCCAGCACCAGTCGGAGCACAGATCAGAAGGTTTTCATTGGTGTTGTAAGCTGTCTCAAATACTAGAGACTGGATCCTGTTCAGCCGCTTCATTCCCTTGAACACCAACTGTCCGACCTGATATAAAAATTTAGCAGAAGGATTAATTGAAGGGACTGGATCATGTGTGACTCAGAAGAAAAAAAAACATTCAATTAAGAAAAAATATGATCAATATAGTTTTTTCCTATCAAATCAGGATGTCATTGAAAGTGAAAAACGTCATGTCTTTGTTGAGCAGTTTCCACAGATCAGTTTAACATAACTTCTTAATTTAAATGTTAATTAAGAATTTCTTCCAATTCAAAATACTAAAATACATGTATTTTTTTTTTTATCTTAAATATTATTAAAAATGGGGAATGAGCGAGGACTATCCCGGCAAAAAAACAAAAACATGGTTTAACGACTGACAGAGTGCCTCACACAGCTGAGTGGTGGTTAGCCAGTTTCCATTGGCAACTAGATCTGGGCCAGCATCAGCGTTTTTTGAGAAAATGCCCCCACAGCCGGCCACCATTCAGTGATAACCCCCCTCTAGAGTCTACCATAGCGATTCTGGTAAAGTAAAATGCAGCCAAGTGATCTGTGACAGTGTCACTGTCTGAGCCAAAATGTGTCTGAGGTGCAAAAACCACAAAGAAGAAAAGTGTATATATTTATCAGCTGTCACTCAAACTGCCATCCATCTGGCTTCACTATGGCAACACAGTGTGGGTGATGGCCCTCAAACTTACCCTGCCTCTGATAAGCACAATCCTACAAACTCACACAATACTGTAAAAACACAAGCAAACAAGGTTTCTTCATTCCATTATGGAAAACACGTCTACCACTCAGACTGTGGAGGCCAACTTATAGTATAAAATATTCAGTTACTGTTAAAATTTATTTGTTAAGTGCATTTTGTTGGGGGCTTAAGTCACATTATTATATTGCAGATAATTTCATAATGTTTTATGATGAATAAGTGTTTTATTTTGAAGTTTGTATGTTTTATAGCTTAATTGGCCACTTTGCAATTTATGGAACTCAGGTGCGCTCTTAACGAAGAATAAAGAATAGAGAATTGAAGGCGCTACAAGTAAGATTGACAGAGCCACACAGTTTATCAACCGTAGTTTGTGGAGTTTAGCTAAGAACTAAACTTTCAATTGCTCTTGAAAAAGAATTACACAAAAACTGTGGAAGTTTTTATTTTCTTCAAACACATGAATAAAATCAGCTAAATTAACCTTGTGACAACACATTACGTTGAAAAACCAGCTCTATGTCTTAATTATCATCTGTGGACGGATTTCAAGAAGCAACAACAAAAAAACCAAGTTGGAAGAAACGTGAGTAGTGGAAATATTTTATCAAGAAAAATGCTTCTATCCAATCTGCATGTTTTTCGGATCAGCAAAGAAATTTTCTGCTGTTGCCATTTGGAAAATGTATGTAATGAACGTTGAAAAAGAAGATGTCGTGCTTATAATGGAAGCTAGAGCAGTAAAGGTCACACCTAAAGCTATAGAAGAAAGGTTGCAGAGTGCAATTGGTTTACGAAGAGCCACATTGGCAGAGTTAACAGGCAGTGAATCAGGTGCGATGGCTGATAGAAATTGGAGATTTCTATCAGTTTTACTGAAATAAAAAAGTTAATGCAAGATTTTAATGGACTGTTTGGAGAGTTTTGTGGTGGTTTAAACACAAATGTAAAGGAGCTGCTCCAAAAATACTGGTTTGAACCTAAGCCTGATTCTTTCAAGGCTTTTGCTGACACAGCTTTGTCTTGGATTGATGAGGAGTACACAGCAGAGGCAGAAAAATGCAACGATGAGATTAATCCATTCGATAGCCTATCTAAAACTTGCATACATCCCAGTATCCAGACAACACAAATAAACAGAAGCAGTTTCTGGACCAACTTCAATTTCCAACCCTGTCAGAAGAGAGTAAGAACAATTTGGATGAAAAGCTGAGTATTGAAGAACTTAAAATGGCTCTAAGCCACATGAATTCTGGTAAAGGCTCTGGCCCCGATGGTCTACCAATTGAACTTTACAAGAAATTTCCAGACAAATTACTGCCCCCTCTTCTCTAAGCATGCAATGAATCTTTCACAATACCCACTGATTACTAAATGTATTATACTCAAAACAGTTTACTATGGATTACACCTTTTTGTCATTAGATGCTGAAAAAACTTTTGACAGGATCGAATGGAGTTATGTTTTTGATACCCTTAAGAGATTCAGCCTAGAAAAAAAAATAGTTAAAATGGATTCAATTACTGGGCTGCGCAGTGGGTAGCGCTGTTGCCTTGCAGCAAGAAAGTCCTGGGTTCGATTCCCGGCCCGGGGTCTTTCTGCACGGAGTTTGCATGTTCTCCCTGTGCATGTGTGGGTTCTCTCCGGGTTCTCCCACAGTCCAAAAACATGACTGTCAGGTTGATTGGGCTTTCCAGATTCTCCTTAGGTGTGTGAGTGTGTGTGTGTGTATGGTTGTTTGTCCTGTTTGTCTCTGTGTTGCCCTGTGACAGACTGGCGACCTGTCCAGGGTGTACCCCGCCTCTCGCCCGGAACGCAGCTGGAGATAGGCACCAGCTCCTCCCGACCCCGTTAGGGAGAAAGGTGACCGGAAAATGGATGGATGGATGCATTCAATTACTATACACTGAGCCAGTAGCTAAAGTTGCAACAGTCAACTTTCGAGATCTATAAATCTTTGTAGATCAATACAACAGGGATGTCCGCTGTCCCCCGTTCTTTTCTTGTTTGCCATTGAGCCGTTTTCCATGGAAATATGAAAATCCCCTGATAACACCAGCATTTTGATTGGAGATGTAGGTTCTCTCTTTTTGCAGAAAACATTGTTTTGTTTTTAACTTATCTGGAAACGTCTGTTTAGGCTATTGATAAAATTCTGAAGGAATTCAGAGAATTCTTAGGATATAAAGTTAACCAAAAGAAAAGCTCTTTATTAATGCTCACCAGAAATACGCATCCAATGCAAACACAATTCACATGTACCTATGAGAGCTTTACCTACCTAGGAATTAAGATTAACCCAGATATAGAGAAGATGGTCTCTATAAATTACAATTCTTTAGTGCAGAAAATATTAGGCTCCCTAATAGCTCGTATTAATATTATTAAAATGTCAATTTTCCCAAAATTCTTAGACCTTTTCCAGTCCATTCCTTTGTACATTCCAGTTTCCTTCTTTTCCTCTATGGATGAAGCCCTTACTAAATTTATTGGTAAGGGCTCTCTCTTCTTGATCTGCCCTATGATCGAGGTGGGCTTGGAGCACCAAAACATTAAGCTGTATTTGGGGCAGCTTTGTGCTGCTACTTGTTATTTTTTCACCAGTGACATACCCTCTTGTACAAACAGAGAACAACTCATTAACATTACCTCTGACATCCTGTCTTTACTCAGCTGAACTTAAACATCTGTTGAAAAAAAACACCAAAAATTCTTTTCTCAAAAACACAATATCAGTTTGGCACAACTCACATATAGTCTTAGATGAGGTGGCCAAAATCTTATGTCTGTCACCTGTTTGGGGAAATAGGTGACAGATATGAGCAGACAGAGGTTTTAGAATATGACTTAAATAAAATAGGGGACCTTATAGTGAAGAAATTTTGAAGTCAACAACTGGTAAACAAATACAGTCTGCCCCAAAAGCACTTTAAGTACTTATAGAGAAGAAGTTTTGTTACTGCCTCACCGAAATCTACTGCTGAACCTCCACTTTCTACAATAGAGGATAAAGCCATTCACCATCATCAGAGTAGATCCGTTTTCCAAATTTTATATTTTTCTTTTCGCATTGGAAGAAAATATTCTCATATTTACAAGCATGAAAAACTGATCTACAAACAGAAGCTCCTGAGAATGAATGAAATAACTCATGTCTATTGGCACAAACGCAAAATATTATCACAAGGTCCAGATTACTACAATACAAATGGTTATTTGTAACATATGTCACTGCTGTAAAACTTCACCATTTCAATTCAAATATTTCTGATGTGTATGTCAGATGTAATATAAATAAGAGTTTCCATTGTATGTGGCAATGTAGCTTCAAACTTTCTGGAAGGAGGTTATCATGTTCATCTCTAGCTTGATTGAACAGGATGTTCCAATGGACAGTAAATTTTGCAGCACATTGTTCATTATGGCTTTAAAGCAGCGGTCACCAACCATTTTATTACCGCGGACCGGTCAAAACTTGGCAATTTTGCTGCGGCCTGGGGGTGCGTCAGATAATGCTTCTGCATGTTGGTGTTTCTGCTGAAGCCTATCCCCGGTTTTCCCTTTACGACAATCTTACAACGTCCTGTAGTGAGTGGTGTGTGAAGTGCTGGTGTGTTGAATATTCCAGATCTAAAATCGGGCATATTCAACTTCGTCTCGGTCCAATTATCGCAGTCTGTGGGGTTTTCCCTGACTGGGAATGAGAACACAGCCTGTTGAATGTGACAGGTAGCCAATCAGAGAGCGCGGTGATGTAATCATGGAGAGGAATCCCAATCAGTGGACATCAGAGATGTTATGTGGAAATGTTTATTACTATATGTAAAAGACATTTTTATATATATTTACTAAATGTGGTTATGTTTATTCAGTTAAAAATGTTAACCACAAAAAAGCATAACTCACCTCCCGCAGTCTTATCAAAAGGCTTTTCTTTTTGTTATGACTTTCATTGCTTAGAATGAGTGCACAAACTGTCACTACTGCTTCTACATCATCATCTTTGTTTGATTATTCCAAATTCACGTATGGCATGTTGGGGGTTTTACTGGATTTTCTTCTGGAATCGGGATGTTCATGAGTGGAATCGGTTCGCGTGTGGTGTGTTGCTCCTGTCATGTGGCTGGACACACGAACTGATCGAACCTGTTGTACTTTTATCGGTTCATGTCGTGTGTGGTCACAGAAATTTGAAAAATCGTCCGACAATCCTTAATTCATGACCTAAAACTCACAAGCTCTACTCCTCTCATCTCGACCACTGCCCTTATGCTCTCTGACTCTGGTTGCTATGGTAACGTTTACATATCCCTTCAAAATAAGATATAGGCGTGCCACAAAACAAACATTTTATTTTTGTGAAAATTTTAATTCACAATACTGACTAATGGGAGCCCTGAGTTTGTTTCTCTGCAACGAGACGCTCCGGTCTGGGCGTGATGAGAGACAATGACTTCCAAAGTGATGCACAGGGTTTTTATGGTCTCTAAGTAGAGAAGCAGTTTGAGCTTCATTCCCTCATTACCAGACGGTCATCATATCGTGCAGAGCAGCTTGGAATGTGGTAATCACCTACCGGGATAAATCCATTCTCCTGTCTCTTCTCTGGGCCTTTTCCCCTTCCAAAGAATCTGATCTGTTTCTTACTCATTTTGCTACTTGCAGCTCAATGTTGGCGCAAGACGTAACTGAGATAATCTGGTTAAAGGATTTCCAAAATAAAAGATCCTTCAGAAATATTTCTGTTTTATTATACATAAAATAGAAATATTTCATTATTTCTTGCCCGGGGCTTGGGGATCACTGCTTTAAAGGACCTACGGAGAGAAAGAAGCTTGTGAGTTTTTGCCTCATGCAGGCTAAACATATGATCGCTCTGAAGTGAAGGAACACAGGAAGACCAAAGACAAATGAATGGATCAGCTACTGAACAACAACAACATGGCAATGGAGAAACTGACTTGTATAACAAAAGGAAAGCTTCAAGACTTTAAAGAAACACTGTGACATGTAAGCTTAATTTCTCTTTTCTTTTTGTGCAGATAGAGTGAGCCCTCTGGTAGTTTTTTTAGGGGAGGGTGGGCAGAGGGAATTATTGCACTGTATGTTTAGACTTAGAGTTAATCATAATGTATTTTTTATGTTTTTTGTATGCATAACAGAAAATTCTAATAAAAATATTTGGAAATTAAGTAACTACAAGAAAAGATATTAAGTTCACACAATTCAATATTTTTATTGAATCTTTTTATGTCCTTAGTATAACACAATAATTAATAACCCCACAGGAACATAGATATGCTCTACCATAGGATCTGAATCATATGGATATTAAGAAAAGTAAAAATAAAAAAAAGGATTGATTTTCTTGTGTTCAACCTCTGACAACATTACAAAACATACAAGAGACAATGTAGTCTCTTGTATGGAAAAAGTCGAGGACGACCTTTTCCATCATCTTTGAGGAAAACCGAGAGGCATCGCAGAATAGCAGTCCACATGGAAACATTGCTCTACAAGAAGGGAAAACAAAAAAAGTCAGAAAAAGCATTTTCTGAAGAAACTAAATCACATTTTTCCACAGTAAGTGATATAAAAATAATTGTTCACCCTGTTGAGAGGACTTATTCATTTTCTGGCTAAAATTGATTAAAATTTTGATGGTTATACAATAGCAATTTTCTGTACCTATCAGCTGACAGGTACATTAATGCCACAGACTGTTGCTCAATCATTCATTATTTTAACACAACCAGCTATGTTTTTTTCCAATCTCAGTTACTCATCCACCAGCTATGCAAATGTTTCCTCAAAAGAAATATCAATTTTTTTTTTCTTTGATAAAGCATCAAACTGGTTGGTTTTGCCTAAAGTTTATTGTATATGAAAGGGCATGAAGAAGAGTAATTCAATGGGATATAATGACATCCAACTGAACTACATGTAAATTAAAAACTTTCAGAATTTCTTTCCTCTTAGAGTCTGATGGAGTTCTTACCCTTCTTTCAACCTGGACAAGAATCTCGGATAGTGTATTGTCAATGACTCCTTTTCAGACTTAAATGCTGCAGGGAAAATCATTTGTCACTGTGGTGAACTGGCAAAAACAGTAACAATAAGGGCTAACGCTCAAAGAGACATTCCATTCTCCACCATATACAGCAACCAAAATTGACATTTTAGATTTTACGATGTTTCATTCTCTACAACAACCTTCAAGTCGTAATTTATCAGGAGCTCTGTGAGAAACTCATCTTCTCCACCATAGCCGAAATAGGAATGAAGGAAGGAAGTGAGGTCACAGGTTATGGACCCAAAAATCAAACAAACTTTCCCAAAATTATTGTTTCTTTTGGAATAATAATTTGAATTGATAGATACAAGATAATAAAAGTAAGATCATAAAAATATGTACCATGTACAAGTGGGAAATTTTTGGTGGAAAAAATTACATGTGAAGAGAATTATAAGAAAGCAAAGTAATTATAAACAAAAAAACCGCTCTCACTAGCAGACTTGAGTCCTCTTGTTCATGGCATAGAGCCATTCAAGAGAATCAGATTGTGTGTTACATTACACTTCGTTTAGCTGAGTGATTAATTGAATGTTAGCAGGCTTGGCCTATGCTTACATATTTGCCAAAGGGCTGCAATTGAAAGATAGGTAATTGTTGGTCAGAGCTTTTATTATGGACAAAAACATTAAAGGCTCTCAAGTAAAACACATGGCAGTTTTAGCTATTGTTAGCCCTACGAGCCCATGCTAACATTAGCCTGCAAATATTTTTATGCATCACCTTTCATAAATAAATTAATCAGTAACAATAAATTGAGTAATAAAAACCAAACAACATATTTGTAACAATACAAATATATTAATGACAAATAACTCACCTACAGGGAATTCTTCTTCTTCCTGTTTGTGAAAGTCCACAAACATTCTGAAAGCTTCCATGACAACTTTACTGTGCATGTACAATGCCTCACTCAAGCATTAATTTCAGTAAAATATTAAAGTCCAGTTGACACACAACTTAGTCTTTCTCAGGCTAAACATGTAAATTTCTCACATTTGTCATGAAAGTAAATCTATGTTTAATATTGCTATCAAAATCAGACCTTTGATGAACAATTCAGTGAAATAAGACTATTGATCTGTTTTTAACCATTATTTTTACCAGGCTCTATTTGTAAGCACTTTGAACTGCCTTGTTGCTGAAATGTGCTTTATAAATAAAATTACCTAAACAATTACCTAAACCTTTGATCTCATGAGATGGGTGTACAATCTAAATGTTATAGAGACACATTTGTATGGTAAATGCTATGTTCTGCTATGAGATGAATGGAGGAAATCCTGCTACCTGTACAAGTTATCTTCTAAGATAGAACTTAAAAATACTACAATTATAGGCTACTGAGCTTCCCAAAATTTTGAGACGTCTGCGCACTCATTCCAACAGATAGAGACCAGATAGAAAAACAAATTATTTGAGAGGCTGGCGCTCATTGTTGATTTATTGACTTTGTCTGTTTGTGAAGAAAAGCCAGTGTCCTTAAATCTTTTAAAAATGCTAATTAATGCAAATAAATGCCTGGCCCAGAATTCACCTTGAGATAAAGCGTACACATAGTAAATAGAAATTTTACATCATTTAATGATCTTTGGAAATCTTTGGTAGGTTTTTATTCTTTTGTTAAAAACACTATCTTATTGCTCTGGTAATATATGCATACACATCTTTCAATTGAAGATTCAACTGCAGCTGCCAAGAGACGTCTCAAGGGTGTGATTTCTGTCATGTTGAGAATATCATACTTCATTCCAACAAATGGTATGCAGCTATAAGCCTATAGCACAAAACACTGCTTCATTGAAATCTGGCCCATCAAAGGTTTTCTCAGCCAGAGAGCACTGACAAATCAGAATAAATGTGCAATAAATATTTTTCTCTTATTTTATCTTTTCTTTCTAATGAAGAAAGAAGAGCTCAAAAAGATTATGTGAACAACTCTGAAAAATATTAAACAATGAGAACATTGTCTATGTATTTTCTATGACTGCCTCTTGCAATGCTTGACATTGTTATATCTATATTTTAATAAGACATTCATGTAGCATATTTGAAGAATTTCAATGGATTAAAATAATCTGTGAGAAGGCAAATACTGTTTCATAGCTCTGTATATTCTCCAGCTGAATAAAGAGGCTATAAATCATAATCACACCAATTTTCAGAAAAAAAGAACAGCCCTTGAGACATAGTCAAACTGACAGTATAAGAAGAGATGTCAGGTTCATTACGCTGCCTAAACATAAGACTTTATCAACAGGAAATTAAGATAAAAAAATAAAAAAAAATAGGCAAAAATCTAATTGTTGCATATAAACGCTACAGGCGAGCTGAAAGGAATTCTTATTTGATGACAAAACTTCCATTACAAAAAACAGAGCCCAGCTGGCTAGAACTAGACCGCTGACATTGGTGGTCTGCCTTTCTGTGGCAGGATTAAATTAAGCATTTTTTTATGAGAGCAGATTTTTGATATTGAGGTAGAAGTGTTCTCAAAAACTCATCTGAGTTAAAGAGGACATTGTATTTTCTTTGCTATGAAGTTAATAAGCAAATCTCTTGCTTAAAAAGGTGTCCATCACCCCTTCTTGGGCGAATGCTGAATGGATAGGAAAAACATGTTCATTAAAACAGCGAATACACACCCTACGGCTATATGGACAAACTGGGAGGACTGGGAATATCCCGCCAATCCACCAGACACTTAAAACACACTAATTGGACACACAAAGATTTAAATTATTATTCAACAGCAATATTAAACACAAGTTTGGTCTATATTTACTGGCTTTCCTCTGTGTAAAGCTTTTATTACTTTACACATGTTTAATTTCCCTGTAAATTAAACAGGGAACCAAGATGCCCAGACTTAGTGATGGGTCCGGCAACACTGATGCGTCAGCGCATGTGTGTAGCCATTAGACAAAACCCTGAGTCGGTGCACGTATTGCTTTCAGCAAGTCTTGTGACCGATACAGGAACTGTTTTGAAATGACATTGGCACACCAAACTGTGTTTATAAGGAAGCGAATCTGTCAATGCAATGCATTTGCTAAAAGAATTCTTGACCTTTTACGGTACAGCGTCAATATGGAACCTCAAGGCAAACGAAAGATGTCATAGTTTGGGACCATTTGGATGTTACATCAGAAATTGAGGTGCTGGTTATCACTTCCTTGTTATTTTATCCTGTTCTTTTCAGTTTCTACTTGATCTAAATCCAAATTCAGCTGAAATTGACTCTTAGTTTACATTCATATTATGTTCTGCATGTTAAGTGTTGCATATGTTTGACAGAAATGTCTTATTAAAATAAATGCACCTCCTCAGTGCTGAGGCATTATAGGATATCAGAATGAAGTCCCAGATAACTTAGTATAAACTCAGGCATTCTACAAATTGTTAATGAGGCAATGAAGCCTTCAAACCATGGACCAAGTATCACCCTGTGCATGAGCAACACTCCGGGTGTCATTGTCTCTCATCAGTCCCCAGATGGAACCGTCTCGTTCCAGAGAAACAAGCTCAGGGCTCCCATTAGTCCTTATTGTGAGTTAAAATTTTCACAAGTAAAATGTTCGTTTTTGTGGCGCATCTGTATCTTATTTTGAAGGGATATGTAAACGTTACCATAGCGACCAGTCAGAAAGCGTTAGCAGCAGACGAGACGACGGAGCAGAGCTCGTGAGTTTTAGGCCTGGTTCACACGGTACAATTTAAGGATTGTTGGGTGATTTTCCAAACCTCTATGACCACACCCAACATAAGCCGATAAAAGTACAACAGGCTCGATCGGTTCATGTGTTCAACCACACGGCACAAGAAGCGATTCCGCTCACGAACATCCCAATTCCAGAAGAAAATCCAGTAAAACTCCCAAAAAACCAAACATGAATTTAGAATAATCAAACACGATGATGTAGAACTAAAAGAAAAGCATTTGATAAAAGACAGCGGGAGCAGCCGCTCCATTTGCTGCACTATGATTTGGAGGTGAGTTATGTTTTGTCATAGTTAACATTTTTAACTGAATAAACATAACCAAATATAATAAACATATATAAAAATTACCTTTACATATAGTAATAAACATTTCCACATATCACCTCCGATGTCCACCAGACCCTCAATTGCCATGTCAACTGTTTGGGATTCCCTCCGTTCTTACGTCACCACACTTTCTGATTGGCTACCTGTCATATTCAACAGGCTGCATTCAGTCAGGGAAAACCCCACAGGCTGCGATAATCGGGCCAAAACACCCCCATGTAACACACCACACACTGCAGGGCATTCTAAAATTGTCGCTAAGTGAAAAAAAAAAGCCACAGCAAAATTGCAAAGTCTTGACCGGTCTGCGGTAATAAAAGGGCTGGGAGGTTGGGGACTACTAGACTAGGTCATCAAATCAGTCTGTCAACTAAGTTCCCTGCAGGGATTTTTAATCTCCAGCAGGTGTCAGTATTGAGTGACACAGTATCAATACAGTTTTGCAATGGGTCGAAACGCTTCATGACACCTCATTTACCCATCAATACCCAGACTTCATTTACAGTATGGTTCTAAAGAAGCCAACAGGGATATTTGTCTTGTGGGCTGGTAGCTATTTTGTGTTGTGGTGTGATAACAGTAAGAATTACCATTAGCTCCAAAACTAATTAAAATTCCTCTGCACATTAGTAATGGGAAGTTAAGAGATATAATTGTTGTCTTTTTCATGCCATCCTTTTAATTACTATCTGGTTCCATTTCATTCCATTTGAACTGACAGCCTGATCAAGTTTTAATTGCCAGTTTTTGCAGACAGCTTATCAGCCAATTCCAAGCTTGCATGAAGAGTACTAAATGACCTGGCCAAACACACTCCCAAGCACATACACAAAACAAAACCCCAAGCCTTAAGATCCAGGTGCACATGCAAGCACAGCAATCATTCGAAGCAGTTGTATAGTGGAATTTGACAGAGTAAAATGTAGATGCAGCAAACATAAGGCTCATTCATTTCCCAACAGAGCAACAGCAGGAGGAACAAAAGAAGGGGGCAAAAAGAGGGGAGACAAAGAGACCGGCTTTAGATAGTTAACAGTTAGGTAATACATCACTTCATCAACAAGCTTTTAATGAAATAGAGCTTTGTCAGACCAAAAGGCTCCCATCTCACAGCTACCAACTTCACCAGCTAATTTAGGATTTTCAAAGCTAACATTAGAGGTTTGTCTTGTCATGCATTTTTGAATGGCATTAAAAAGCCATGCAAAAAAAACATGCAGTAAAAGAAAAACCAGCTCAACAACAAGTCAATTTAGCCAGTTATATATTCAAAAATATGTGTTTTAAGTTTTGGTCTTGATTCTTATTTTTGAACAAGTATAATAAAAAGTAGGTATATCATTTGGCAAAGGAATGATATACAAGAGGTCAAAAAGAAACATTTGAATTCTTTTTCAATAATTTCTAAATTGGTAAATGAATAAATACTGATTTTACAACTGTTAGAAAGTAGTTTTTTTTTAATGGAAGACTAAAAAGCTGTTTTTTTTTTACCGATTTCTAACTAATAATTTCTAACTCAATTTCTTAGTTAGAAAATCATGTGATTATTTTAGCTGTATAAAATTGATTATTTTGATACAGCTAATTTGCAGAACTCTGCACTAGTGATGGGTCCGGCAACACCGATGCGTCGGCGCATGCGTCAAGCCCATTGACCAAAACCCCGTGTCGGTGAGCGTATTGCTTTCAGCAAGTCACGTGACCGATACAGAAACTGTTTTGAAATGACACTGGTGCACCAAACTGTGTTTATAAGGAAGCAAATCTGTCAACGAGATGCATTTGCCAAAAGAATTCTTGATCGTTTTCAGAACAGTCGCAGCTATGGAGCAGCCTCAAAACAAACAAAAGTTTTCCGCAGTGTGGGACCATTTTGATCTTACATTGGAAAATAAGGCATTCGTTTTCATTTCGTTCTTTTATTCGGTTCTTTTCCGTTTCTATTTGATCTATCTCAATTCAAATTCAACTGAAATTGACTCTTAGTTTACTTTCATATCACGTTCTGCAGGTTAAATGTTTGACAGAACTGTCATATTTAAATTAATCCACCTTCTGGCCAAGCATGAGAATGAAGACCCAGATCCACCAACAATAAACTCAGGTATACAGCCATTCTACAAATTACTCAGTAGTTTTTTGAAAAAATTATTATTACCATTTCATATAAATGTGTTGTTTTCTTCATTTTTAACCATCAAGCTTCTAGGAAGCAGATGCTGGATGAGGCTCTGCTGAATTTTATTGTGAAGGATTGCGAGCCTCTCAGCATTGTGGAGAGTGAAGTGTTTAATGAACTGGTTCAAGTCCTTGCCTTGAACTTTCATATGCTTTGCTAACCAGAAAGGTTTGTGTTGCAATTATATAAAGTAGTAGTTTATATATACAATTTATTTAATCTTCAATTTAGATTTATTGATTTGGTTTTGCTTTGACTGCTACAATTTTCAGACTATCAAACAAATGGTGGCCAAAAAGTATGAGGAGGAATGGGAACGAGTGAAAATGGAAGTACAGCAAGCTGTGGCAGTGAGTGTAACGGCTGACATGTGGACATCTGTGAACATAGAGGCTTATTTGGCTCTTTAGCTGTCACAACATTAATGAAAATTTGCAGTTGTGCACATCTGTGTTGGGTGTGCAGTACTTTCCACAAGATCACACTGCTGACAATTTGGCCCAAGTCAAAAGAAACATAATGGAGGACTGGGCCATAACCAATAAAGTGTCTTGTGATTGATGCAGCACCAAACATCATCACATTCACTAAACAGCTCCTAATTCGGCACTCCATTTGCATTGCAAATACTCTCAATTTATTAGTTAGAAAATCATGTGATCAGATCCCCACAGTTGCATTCATCAGACAAAAATCTGGGCACATTGTCACATACTTCAGATCAAGCACTACAACCAAGGAGAAGCTTGCTCAAGTGCAGCAAAAGAAGGGACGACCAATGCTGAAAGTTATCAATGAGGTGCCAACATGCTGGAACAGTGCATATGAAATGCTGTCAAGGTTACATGACGAGAGGGAACCAGTGTGGGTATCTCTGGCCTCTCCTCTCGCAAAACAGATTTGACTCCTCTTACAGCTGATGAGCATACCATCATAGAAGAAACACTTCTTGTGCTTGCTCCTTTCCATCAAGCTACGGTGGAGTTGTCTGAAGAGAAGCGAGGATGATCCAAGGTCATCCTTATGAAGAAAATGCTCTAGCTTGCACTAGAGCGTAATGTTTCAATCTTACACACATAGGCAGCCATACACCTATATGAACAGCTGAACCACACTGAACAAGCTGGTTCAGCTTGTTGAGTGTCAAGCTGAACCAGATTGACACTGAATCTGGTTCAGTGTCAAACAGCTGAACCAGATTGACACTGCTTCCAATCTGGAAGCAGTGTCAAAAAGTGTGTTGACCCTAGCAACACTTCTAGACCCCAGATTTAAATCACTCGGGTTCCGCAGTTCCTCCAAAGGCAATGATGGAACTGCGGACACAATGATCGGACGCACAAATGAGCCCCAACTGGAACAGTCTTCACAACAGCTGTCTGCACCCACAACTCAGGCATGTTATTCGGCATTATTTGTTGTTTGTTTGGACATGATGTACTAAACTGCAATTTGTTGTGTTTAGATAACCTTTGGCGCCATCTTGACAGTGAAGTAGGCAGGCAGATCAAAAGTGCCACAGCTGATGCCATCCAGGAGGTGCAGAGATACCGTTCAGAGGGCAATATTGCCAGATGTCAGGATCCAATGACATACTGGCAGAACCAAGACAATTGATCCTAACCTCTTCCAGTTGTCATTGCAATACCTTTGCACTCCAGCCTCATCTGTGCCATGTTAGAGGGTGTTTTCTACAGCAGAAGTTGCATCAAAAACATGCAACAGACTAAATTTCAAAACGTTGGAAAAACGTATTTTTTTTAATAAAAATTTGTGAAGAAAAACTCCAGTCCACAGGCATCCTCATTTCAAACACATTTACTTAAATTTTCACTTTATAGTACATATTCATATTATTTATTGACTGTCAAATATTTAAAATTTAGCAAGATATGAAATAATACAATATATAATATAAAATGTCTGAAATGTTATTGTATACACTGGTTCATAAAATCAGTCTGTCATCTACATTGCCTGTAGGAATTTTTAATGTCCAGCAGGTGTCAGTATTCAGTAACACAGTATCAACACAGTATCAATACAGTTTTGCTATGAATCGAAACGCTTCATGACGCTTCATCTATCCATTACTACTCTGCACTATTGTGAAGGTATGACTTCTAATAGGTGCGAGAAATACAATACATAAATACGAAAGTTAACAATAAATAAAATGCTTCTTGAATAACAAACCCTGGATTACCAATGACCTAAAGGAACTGTTAAACTAGCAAATAACAGCCTTTAGGGAATGAGAGATATTGAGGAGTAAGCTCAAAGTCAAGATTAGAGAGTAAGGAGAAGTAATGGAAGAAGCTGGAGAGTAAACTACAGAGGAACAATATCAGAGATGTGTGGTCAGGGATGAAGAAGATCACAGGCTTCAAGTAAAAGGAGAATCAGATTGATTGAAGCCTAGATAGAGCAAATGTGCTGAACACATTTTTCAACAGGCTCAGTAAAGGAACAAGCTCATCATCATCCTCTCCTGTCCTCTACCATACAAACATCCCACTGCTTTCCTGTCAAACATCAGATGTCCCGTCTTCCACATCAGTTATGGACTCATCTGCTTCCACAAGTTTGTCTTCAACCAAATCAGGAAGGGAGCACTGCTCAACACATCGGTATCACCTAGTGGACGGGTCCAGGAACTGTGTGAGAGTGTTGATATTGCGAACGGGTGTCATTGCCAGAGTTCCCGCGGTTGCCATAAGGCCAGAGCGGTGCTGAGCTGCAAGGGCTTTCAACAGTGCTTGCAGCTTTAATTATAATTGTGTTTTTTGATTGTTGTTGGACTGCTGTTTTTAAGACTATAATTGTGGGTTTAAATAGCATTTCAGTAGTGATGTATTCCCGTAAAATAAAATTACCCAGTAACAGTTTTACATTTCCTGTCCACTTACCATCTTTTAATACAAAATCATGGTGGACCGCAGGTGGACTTGTCGGTGGACCGCTTCGGCACCCCAACCACCTGCCTTAACAAGTTTTCTGGAGGAAACAGTGGTGTTCTTTATAAAAATGTTTAGCTCAATTTGAAAGGACCAAAAACATTGGACTAAAAAGCTCAAATGCTTAACATTTTATTTGTAATTTCTGTTTAGCAAATTCAAGATAGCACCCAGCCCCGTGTGTGCCGTGGAGGGGCCACATCAAAACTGAATTAAGAAATGCAATCAAGATGTATTAATTATAGATGGAGGCCTGTTAAGTTGTGCTGCAACAACAGCAGCAGTCAACCAAACTTTTGCCTGCAAACTGAGAGTAAAAAGCTCCAGTGAAAAGCTCTTTACCTGGCAGTTATCTCCATCATACCAACATTAGAATCATAGACACAAGACAAAATAAATACAGAGGCCAAACTCAGAAAAACTGCACTGTCAGTTAGAGTTATCAATTATGGAAAAGCAATTGATGTTAAACGTGAGTACCATACATCTGATATAGGCCAGATTTTTTCTCAATATTAGAACCTTGAGTTTCATAGCATCACATCATTAAGAAAAAATAAAAAATAAAAATAAAACTAAAATGTATAACTCCGTTGAATTTATTTTAAAACAAAAAGGTAACTTTAACTACATTGTTCCTGTTTAAATATCTATTCTTATAGATATTACAATGTTTGCATTCAAGTCTATTATTGTTACCGAGAGCACAACTGAATGTGTATAGTTGCTTCATATAATCATGACAACAAACTACAAAGATTTCTTTCAACTTACTAGTTTAAAATCAATATAGAATTGCTACCATCATGCAATTATTACTATCACCACCAGAACATTGTAATAATTTCATTGAGTTTGTTTATTTAGATCTGATTCACAACAAATGTCTCAAGGCACTTTAAAAACCAAATGAACTATTTTACAAACAACAATATACAGTTAGGGGCTGCACAGTGGCACAGTTGCCTTGCAGTAAGAAGGTCCTAGGTTCAATTCCCAGCCCAGAGTCTTTCTGCACAGAGTTTGCATGTTCTCCCTATGCATGCTTGGATTCTCTCTGGGTACTCCGGCTTCCTCAAACAGTCCAAAAACATGACTGACAGGTTAATTGGACTCTCTAAACTATCCCTAGGTATGAGTGTGTGTGTGCATGGTTGTTTGTCATGTCTCTCTCCGTGTTGCCCTACAACAGACTCTCGCCCGGAACATTAGCTGGAGATAGGAACCCCCCTGATCCCACTCGGGACAAGGGTATACAGAAAATGGATGGAATATACAGTTACAGTTAGTTATAAAAAATGCTGTCAAGTTAATTATTGCAATTACTAAAATGTTGGAAAACCAACTGACAGCACAGAGTGACAAATTTGAAGCAATGTATGGTGTTTTATTCTCAAACTGGTCAGTGTTCAATATAAATTAATCCACTCTGGAAAGCAATTAGAATTTGTAATTTGAGGAAGAAAAGAGGAAACCTGCAGTGCTGCTTGATTTACAACAATCTTGAGGGATGTCTCAGAAAGTGGAACTGTGTGTCTTAAGGTGAGGTCTGAGTGATATTTTTTTAGGGCTGAAACAATTCCTTGAATGATCCGAGTACCTTGATTATTAAAATTCCTCAAGGAAAATTTAAATTATAAATACAAATAAGAACAAATTATGTTCTTATTTAATGCACAGAGTTTGGGCCGGGTCATTATTTGCGTTGCGCAGCACTCTCACTTCAGCCTAAGAGTTTTTGACGAACAGCTAAGTGTTAGCATCATAACGTCAAATTTTTAAGTTTGGTCTGGGTTTTTGTCATTTTCGGGGACAAATAAGCATCCTTAAAAGGACTGGTGCAATGCTTGGAGTACGGCAGTGTTTCGGAGCAGTGGTGGTCGTGAGGAGTGAACGGCATGAAGGAGCACGGCTGGTGTATTTATACAGGTGAGCAAACAGACTGATAGACTGCGGGAAACTGTGCTTTAGATGTGTAGCTTTACAAACGAACCGGAAAATTTATTTCATCCCGGTCTCAACAAATGGGTGGCAGAGCGCATTGTGGTGGTATATAGCTGGTAGATGTTTCTCTGTGTGGTGAACAAAGGTGTCGAATCTAGTTGCCAACATGGACTATAAATGGCGGGACAAGGGGTTCGTCTATTAAATTGACTAAAGATAACAAACTAAAAGCTGGAGTGTAGATATTATTTTATAAGCATATTTCTGAGCCTGCCTCTTTGTTCATCCATTTTCTGTACACCCTTGTCCCAATTGGGGTCAAGAGGGGTGCTGGTGCCTATCTCCAGCTAATGTTTCAGGCCAGACTACATTTTTATTATTAAGTTAAATAAAATTTCAGATTTTTATATAACTTTTCTTCAGGTTAACTTAGAAAATGACCTACTATTGTTACAGGTTAATTTGAAAAACTGCAGGAAAGTAATTGCTAGGGATGGTCAAATATGAAAAACTCGACTGATATCGATATCCATTAGTAAATATCCGATAGTTTTTTTGGGTTTACCAATGTTTTATTTCCATTTTTTAAAATCCAATTACTTGATTAATCATAAGCATAATCAATAGAATACTCAACTAAAATATTTCTTTTTACAAGAACCCTAATATTTTTGCATTCAAACAAATTGTCTAATCCATGTCTGCTGCTTTTTTGTGCGTGTGTAAATGGGGTGGCTCGAGAGCATACAGCCAGTACTCTAAAGCAGAAGAGAGATTGACACATAAAGCTCATTGTTTTTCAGCTGGTCTTTATAACCTTTCCCATATTCATTTATGGAGGCAAACCTTGCTGTGTCCCAGAAAAAGAGGTGGTGCTATTGTAGCATTAATTATTTGTGGATAGAGTCACTGCTGAGGCAATCAAAATAGAAAGAAGTGGTTCTAATTCAGGCACAGGCTCCAAACCATCACTGAGGCTGCTAAATCTTTCTGTCACAATTACAGGTTTCACACTAATGGAGGGAAAAAATAATACCTTTCCATTACCTTCTGAGAGCAAGGTTTTTATATGAAATAAACTCCATCGATAGAAAATGTTTTAATATAAACATAAGATTTATCCCACTGTTCTTTATGAATAAAATACATGAATTCAATTAGTTTTCTACTGATCCCTGTAGTTTTTAAATGATCAAGCTCATGCCCTGCTGAAGAAATCTGTGATTCACCTGACTTAGGTAAGCCTGGCTCGACAAAGCTGTACCTCCCGAGCCTGGTTTGGTCTTTCTGAAACAGATAAAGCCACTGATAAAGCTATGTCAAGCCGGGCAAAACCTCTGATTTGGATTGAAAAATAGAAAATTTTCCAAACACATTTTTGTCTTTGCTCCTTGTCCTATTTCTGTGCCCTTCTAATACCAGGAAAAATATGTTTTGTTGAAAGAATATGAAGTAAGGTATTATTATAATGTAGTAAATAAATGCAGAAAAAGCAATAATATAGAATGAAAACTGTTGATATAAGTATATAAAACGGCTAATAGAAAATGTTACTTTGTTCAGTTTTTAAAGATTTACTGATACACTATTGTGTTTCAAGACCTCTTTAGCGTAATAAATAGATTGATGGTATGATCAGAGATCTCAACATATCATAAGCCTGCTGGTGGAGAACGAGAGAGGCAGACAGGAACAAAGATCAGTATAGAGAATAAATTCAGATGAATGAATTTTCTGTTTAAAATAGACTATCCATAAAAATTTGTCAAAAAAGCTATAATACAAAAACGTTTTGAGTGTGAGTGGGAGGTAAGAGTCATTCATTACTTATGCCTTTCATTTAACCCACGCACATTATGGCTCTCCTGTAGCGGCTAAAAAGCAAAGCTTTTTGCATTTCTTAATCCCTCAACCCCTTCAGACCATTTCTGTGAGCATGTGTAGCATTTCTCAGAGCAAGTTAGAAGCCTGAGTGGATTCTGTTTAATGAGAAGCCCAGTCTCTAAGGTGGGCATCTGTTTTTCAGTGTTGATGACTATTTTTGAGCCATCAAAAAGTAAGTAAAGCTTGTAGTCGATGCAAATGCAGAATACATCAGCTCAACTACAGAATGGCATTTGCTCTCACTTACAACACAGTCAGTAACAGATCTATTGAATAAATTAAGAAGGCTTTTACCACAGTGGCAAGAGCAGGATGCCTGGATTATGATTCATTAGTTAAAAAGCACCCTAATAAATTCACCACTTTTAATGTTTTGAAGTCCTATTAAAGGCATGCTGAGGTTTGTGTAACCCAGTTTTCCATTACAGCTTTCAATAAATAACAATCAGCACTCTGTCTAAACACCAAGGAGGGTGAGACATCAGACTTTCCAAACTGCCTTTCAAAATCATTCTAATAAACGCCAAAGACTTATTAGGTATTGTGTGTTGCCATTTCGGAGGAGTGAAGCACTTTGTTCCAGAGTTGGCCAGGCTTAAGTTAATGAATGAAGTTGCTCCTTCACTCAAAATAATTTCCACTGCTCAGCAGAAGAGTTTGCATATTGATCTACATCATTTTCCAAGGACCATGCAAACACAACTGACTGAGAAGAAACTGACCTGTTAGACTTACCCAGTTTTCAAAAAATGAAGGCACAGAACATGTAACTGAAGCCATTCTTCAATCATTCAATAATTTTTACCTTAACTGTTCATTGAGATAGTAATGCTAAAATGTATTGTTTTGTTCAATCATGAATTGGAAATAAGTCTTCCAAAATGATGCAGAATTATTACAATTAATTTAATTTAAAAAAAAAACATCAAAAGTTGACCCCCCGAGGAAAAAAAAAAAATTTGATTTAAAGCACATTATTGAAGCTACAGCATTGAAATAAATCATACTTGAAACTAGAAAATTTCAGAAAAAAATTTAACAGGGCCTGCTAAAGTATGCCGTTGGTTGGAACAAAGTGTTCTGATTCTAAAACTTGGCATTACTTCTTATCTTACCTGCAATGTACTCAATAGCATGTAGAGAATTAAAAGCATGCCGACTATCAGCATGCTAAAATTAGCATGAGCTAAAATGCTAATGTTCGCCTAAATGCTCTTGCATCTTGTCTTAATCCATTAAGTACGCTAAACATACCTGATAAATTGAAAACTAGCTAAACTGTTTATTTTAGGGAAAAGGCTCATGCCTAGTGGGAAGCAGTGCATTTGTAATATTAGCGCTAATGTTAGCAGTGCATTATTGCGCATTGGCTGACTTCGCTTTACATATCAGGCCTTTCACTGACATGTAGTGACTTTTCTACATAGGATGTCTGGGCTCTCCCTTAGAGAAAAGGTGAGAAGCTCTGAATCCTGACTCAGAGTAGAGCCGTTACTCCTTCACGTCGAAAAGAGCCAGTTGAGATGATTCAGACATCTGGTTAGAAGGTATTCTGAGATGCCTCCCTGGTGAGGTGTTCCAAGCACGTCCTACCAGGAGGAGGCTCTGGGAAAGATCCAGGTGAAGCTCGGGGAACTATGTTTCTCAGCTGGCCTGGAAACGTCTTGGGATTCCCCTGGAGGACCTGGGCCAAGTGGCTGGGGAGAGGGAAGTCTGGGACTCCCTGCTTAGGCTGCTACCCCCACGACCCGACCCTGGATTAGCGGAAGATAGATAGATGGATGGATGGATGGATGGATGAAATTAATATGTATTCAAATAAATTATTTATATACTACTCATTACTAAATCGAATCGATTTAGAACAATGATATTGAATCAATATCTAATTGATATTGAACTATGACCCCAAAAAACAAAATTAAATTAATTTATGAGGTGCTTAACAGAACCCATCCTAATGGGGAGAGTTGTGCACAAGGAGACATGATTAAGATCCCAGAAGATCAGAAAGTGGATGCTGTGGATGCTGTATTTAGAATCTGCTGGTGATAGTGCGGAGGACTTCGCTGTCTGCTGCAGCATTAGCTTGGAGGGCCATACAAATTAACAAAATGCAGACAATGTGACAGGCACACACATAGATGAGGTAGGTAGGAAGGCAGGTAGGTCCATTTGAATTTCCATCTATGTTTAACATGTATTTAACATACATGATGTAACAGGTCAACAGGCCAACATGTAACTTGTAACTTGTCACTTACCACACGTCACTGGTAAAGACATGTAATGTCTTTACCAGTGACGGTGAGGTGAGGTGGTGAGGTTAATTGTTGGTGAAGCACTGACTTAATCATAATCAGATTTACAACTATAGACCCCCTGCATGTTATATATATATAGCTGACTGGATAGCTCAATAGATAAGGCATCAGTATATCACCCGAGAGGGCGGGGTTCGAATCCAGTCTGGGTCCTTAGGCTAGACCCTTCAAGCTACTGCCTACCTCATACCATGAGAGATACTAAGTTGCATAACATGCCGGCTCAGACGTCGCCCGGCCAAACAAGGTCGGCGTCAGGTGTTGGGGAACCAGACCTTGATGACAAATGGACTTGTAGACCGCACAGTTGCCCGAGACTGCAAAACCCGACACACCAACCTGTGCATGGCTTGGATTGATTACAAGAAAGCCTCAATGCCGCATACTTGGATCATTGAATGCTTAGAGATGTATAACATCAACAGAACTCTGAGAGCCTTCATTGCAAACTCAATGACACTGTGGAAAACCACCCTTGAAGCCAACTGCAAACCACTTGCACAAGTGTCCATCAAATGTGGCATATACCAAGGAGATGCTCTGTCCCCGTTACTGTTCTGCATAGGCCTGAACCCCCTCAGCCAAATTATCAACAAGACTGGTTACGGACACTGACTCAAAAATGGGGCCAACATCAGTCACCTTTTCTACATGGATGACATCAAGCTGTACGCCAAGAGTGAGCGAGACATCGACTCACTGATCCACACCACCAGGATCTAAAGCACGGACATTGGGATGTCATTCGGACTAGAGAAGTGTGGTCGGCTGATTACAAAGAGGGGGAAGGTGATCCGCACAGAAGGGGTCTCACTCCCAGAAGGAACAATAGCAGACATGGAGGACAGTTACAAGTACCTAGGTATACCACAAGCAAATGGCAACCTCGATGAGGCCACAAGGAAAGGAGCCACAGCTAAATACCTCCAACGAATAAGGCAAGTCCTGAGAAGCCAGTTCAATGGCAAGAACAAAATCCGTGCGATAAACAGCTATGCCCTGCCAGTAATCAGATACCCTGCTGGAATAATTAGCTGGCCAAAGGAGGAGATAAAAGCCACAGATATTAAGACTAGAAAGCTACTAACAATGCATGGAGGGTTCCATCCCAAATCCAGCACCCTGAGACTGTACACGAGCCGCAAAGAAGGAGGCAGAGGACTAGTGAGTGTGAGAACCACTGTCCAGGACGAAACAACTAAGATCCATAAATACATCAGGGACAAAGCCTCAACAGACAATGTGCTCAGTGAATGTCTCAGACAACAGGGAATGGAGGTTGAGGTGCCAGAGATACCACTATGGGAGGACAAGCCCCTACATGGGATGTACCACCAGCAAATAACCGAAGTGGCTGATATCAGTAAATCCTACCAATGGCTGGAAAAAGCTGGACTCAAGGACAGCACAGAGGCCCTCATCATACTAGGAACAAGCCCTAGAGGCCCAGATCTGCCACACCAGACAAGACCCAATGTGTAGGTTGTGCAAGGAGGCCCCTGAGACAGTCCAGCACATAACAGCAGGGTGCAAGATACTGGCAGGGAAAGCATACCTGGAACGACATAACCAAGTGGCAGGCATAGTGTACAGAAACATCTGTGCAGAATATGGACTGGAAACCCCGAGATCAAAGTGGGAAACATCCCCAAAGGTGGTGGAGAATGCCAGAGCTAAGATCCTGTGGGACTTCCAGATCCAGACAGACAGAACGGTAATGGCGAACCAACCAGACATTGTGGTAGTGGATAAACAACAGAGGAAAGTAGCTGATTGTGGTAGATGTAGCAATACCAAGCGATTGCAACATCAGGAAAAAGGAGCAGGAGAAATTGGAGAAATACCAGGGCCTCAGGGAGGAACTGGAGAGGGCCTGGAAGGTGAAGACCACAGTGGTGCCTGTGGTCATCGGGGCCCTCGGGGCAGTAACCCCCAAACTGGAGCAGTGGCTACAACAGATCCCAGGAACAACATCAGACATCTCAATCCAGAAATGTGCAGTCCTTGGCACAGCCAAGATACTGCGCAGGACCCTCAAGCTCCCAGGCCTCTGGTAGAGGACCCGAGCTCAGAGGATAAGAACCACCCGCGGTGGATGAGAAGGGAATTTTTTTATATATATAGTACGTTACAACATATAAATTATAAGGCCTCTATTCATGGGTTGTGCCTTGCCCCTGTCCCACCGCCATGGCCATATATGTGGTTACAATTGATATCAACAAGATGTATTCCAGCACCTGAATGATGGGAGGTGAAGGCAGATCAGTCAGTTTTGGAAAATGGGGTCTAACAACTAACAACGTCAGACAAAGCATGTAACTCTAAAACAAACTACACCCAATTAGCCATGTTGCACATGTGTGAAAGGGCGTTGAAGAGACAAAGCTTTCAAAAGCAGCTAGAATACTATGGACTTTAATCATTATATTTTGGCATTATAGGTATAATAGTCCAATATTCCATGGCTAATGAAGGAATCAATCGGCAAATCCTTAGACAACCATGATGGAGATTAAAATTGACAGGCACTGAAGGGACTATGCCATTCTCAGTGCAAAAAACACCTGAGCCACTCTCATTACCTATGGAAACAAGAGCAATGGTGCAGATGTGATTAAACCATTCATTTATCAATTTGGTATGGCATCAGACACACAAAACATTCTCTTACACACGCACCAAAAAGCAGAATCCTTATTCTGATGAGTGACAGGGGGTGAAGTGCAACAAAATGCTTTTATAGGTTCACAGGCATTGTACTTCAGCATCTTCATAAATAAAAGACCAAACACAGAGATGAGGGACTGACCTTTACTACAACTGCATCTTCACTAGTGATGTAGTACTGATGGATTACAAAACCCACTTCTACAGACACAGAGGGAGCTGAGCCATTAAAAGACAATGTTGTGTGTAGATTGGGCTGGAGTCCACCACCCAAAGGACCAGAGCAAGCTGAGCTGCAGCTTTTTTAGCATTCTCGCCTCCTGTAAAATATCTGCAGAGATGTCAGGTAAAGCTGTGGGGATGTATGTACGACTATGCATGTGGATTTGTCTGTCAAGCTGTCAGTCAGACTGGCAGGTCGTTGTGTGACCTGACAGCTGGCTGGTCGCTACAACACTTCTATTAAGAAAGAACATCACTCACTGGACACTGCAATCCCTGGTCTCTCCATTTATTCAGAAAAAGAAAAATAGCAGCTAACAATATTCAGCTGCAACATTAAAATTGGTGTCAGGTGGAGTGAATGGCACTGATTTCATTGGGCCATGAAATCAGTGCCCGATGAACCCTAACCCTTTTTTAAATGGAACTTTTCCATTAGAAAATTGGTTGTGGTATCATAGTCGAAACAAAGGCTAACTAAGCACTAATGCTGCTGGTACTTTTATATATTTTAAAACTGCACAAAACCAGAGGACTGTTGACAATACAAGCTATAACAACTTGTACTTCAGATGTAACATCTGTGTGCTTTATTGTTGATATTTTCCTCCAAAGATAAAGCAGCACTACATGCTGGAACAGCGTGGACTGCCCGTGACTAAATACCTAGAAAGGACAACCTACTAAGTTAAAATTTCTTCTGATCTATACCATTAATAAGGGAAGTTATATTGTGCTAAAACTTTTTAATAGCTGCTATTTTTAGGCCCGAGCAGCTAAGCGCTGCGAAGGCCTATTGTTTTTGTACTGTTTATTATTATTTTTCTTCCCACCAAAAACTCACCAAACTTGGCGGAAGCATAAAGGGAGTTTAAAAATTTTGATTTTTAAGGTCAACACAAAAATCACACAAGAAATGGCTCTACAGCGCCACCTAGAAATTTTCAAAGGACCCTTTCCTATTCACTTACTTCATCGTAGAGACATGAAATTTGGTACACTTGTAGAGCTCCCCAAGACGCTCAAAATTTACAATTAATGTCATAGTGCAAGTATCACAGAAAGTCGGCCATTTTGGATTGAAGCTCTGATTTTGACCCCATTTTTGCCGTTTTCAGCCTTCGTATTTGATCCTTAAGAGGATGAGTCTTAAGGACAATCTGTGTCCATAACACGGATTGTTATGGACAATCCGTGACGAGCACAGAAGTCCAACAACAGAACACCACTCGAGTTCAGATCGGAGGGAGCGTTCCTCCCAACCACGCCCCTCCAGGTCATTGCCCACGTGAGCGTTGAAGTCCCCCAGCAGAACAAGAGAGTCCCCAGGAGGGGCACTCTCCAGTACCCCCTCTAAGGACTCCAAAAAGGTTGGGTAGGCTGAACTGTCGTTTGGCCCGTAAGCACAAACGACAGTGCTGTCCCCCCCACCCATAGGCGGAGGGAGGCTACCCTCTCTTTCACCAGGGTAAACCCCAAACGTACAGGCACCGAGATGGGGAGCAACAAGTATGCCCACCCCTGCCCAACGCCTCTCACTGTAGGCAACTCCAGAGTGGAAGTACATCCAGCCCCTCTCAAGGAGACTGGTTCCAGAACCAGAGCCATGCGTTGAGGCGAGACCGACTATTTCTAGCCGGAACCTCTGAGCCTCACACACCAGCTCCGGCTCCTTCCCCACCAGCGAGGTGACAATCCACGTTCCAAGAGACAGCTTCTGCAACCGAGGATCGGACAGCCAGGGCTAAATCATGGACATACAAATATTTATCCATACTACATATATTTTTTTACCCTTATCCAGATCTTGAAAATTCCATAACAGTTTTCATGGAATTTCAATTACACTGCTCCAACAATTTCAAGATCTTTTATCGGAGGTCTTTTGTTACTTAAAGGATAACTGGGGATAATTACATCACTTTTGCTGTTCTATAAACATATTTTTAAAAAATCTAAACAATAACATTATCAGAACAAATATAACTTCATTCATGTGTTTATCTGTGACCGTATTGATTACCGCAACAATGTCTTCAAAGGTCTGCATAAGTGAAAATTAATCAACTAGCTGCAGCTGAACCAGAGCGCTGCTGCTTGCATTTTCACTACAACCAGGAAGATGGAGTACTCACACCACTTCTACATCGTCCCCAGAGATTGGAGAGCCCAACCCTGAGTCCCCAGGCTCAGCTTCCTCAATGGAGGGCATGTCTGTGGGATTGAGGAGGTCTTCGAAGTATTCCCCCCACCGGCCCACAATGTCCCGAGTCAAGGTCAGCAGCACACCACCCCCACTGTAAACAGTGGTGAGGGGAACACCAACACTGTTTGTGTTGACTCTTCCATCCATGGAAGAGTCTATTCTCTTCCATGGATGAGAATAGACTTTAAAATACTGTTGCTTGTTTATAAATCACTAAACAGCTCAGCACCACAACACATTAAAGCTCTGTTGTTGCTGCAGCAACCTACCAGACCTCTCTGGTCTTCTGGTTCTGTCTGCTCTGCATCCCCAGAAACAGAACCAAATATGAAAAAGCAGAATTCAGTATGGAGTTAAACCGGTTTCACAATTATTCAACCAAAATCACCTAATCTCAAATTAAAAAAATAAAATTGTGATCAAAACTTTTGGAACTGTAATGATTTTAACACAAAAAGTTGTTTAAAAAATTTTTAAACAAATTTTTGTCTCATGAAGTGAAAAGGTTTTTTACAGAACCTTATTTGCGCATGTCAGAAATCTTTGGTTGTGATTTTCTTTTTTTAGGCTGCGCTTCTCAAATTTTTGCTTGCGAAATTTGAGAAGACGAATATGAACATCCTGGGTGGGACCTAAAGACGAACGACGTAAGACAGCACTGACTATTGGTTAGCGCTGACAAAAGTGGATGACTGACTCTGCTATCTCAGCTCTCTATCCTGAACTGCAGAATTTGCAGCTTTGTTTTGGACGCAGAATGTGAAAGTAATTTTCACAAATTTACACCGTTAACAGCTATGAAAGTGTCCGTCCTTTTTTCAAAGAAGAAATCTTACACAACTTATACGACGACAGTCATATCTAGGACTGTCACGATAACAGATTTTGCTAGGCGATGAATTGTCTCAAAAATTATTGCGATAAACGATAATATTGTTTGAAGACCTTTTTACATTGATTTAATGGAAATTACGTAATAATACATGCAATTTCCTGCCAAAGATAGATACACTTTACTTTCAAAAGACACTTAACACTGGGACTGATAGACAAAATAAAACAACCAAAACCAAAAATAAAATAGATTCTTAGTCTCCATTAACAATAAATGTACTTGAATAAAAACTAAACAACATAAAGCCAAAGTGGAAATAAATACTGCATTCAACCAAAAGAGTCCAGATTATGAAGTCTGTATTGTATATTGCCCTGATGCAATAGTTCAAACTACAGGACTTTTTACCCCGAACGACAATCTTAGAACGTTCTTCGTTCTGAATAATGTAGATCGTTGTGCCGCTCCGATCTAAATCAAGGATTTATCCAGACTGGGAGAGTGACGCAGCCTGTTGAATGTGACCGGTAGCCAATCAGAAAGCGCAGATTCTCCTCCTGCTTTCTGAGGGGAAACACAGAGGGAATCCCGAACAGCTGACATGGTGCAACCCGAAGTCCAGCAGACATCGGAAACAACATGAATGTTTATTCAACAGTTCGTTCAAAGAAAATATAAATAACTAGGGGAGGAGTTGGAGCGAAATTTCTACCAGAAAACCCGGTAACTTTTCAGCTGTTCTTCGTTAACGTGACATAAATAGTTATAATGATTTTCATTCAGTCAGACTGACACTAGTCACATGCATTGCAGGTAGATTGTAGTAAGGAATTGATTAATGCCTGGTTTCAAAATTAGTGAACTGGACTTATTATTTTGTGTCCATTGTTGGACACAACACGGTTTCGATCGAACCGTTATAGCGAGGATTTCTGTCGGCTAATGTGTCTCTCAGGTTTTGATAATGGGCCGACAATACGCGACATAAGATGGTGCAGCGCGCGCTGGGCATTACACTAAGGAAATAAGGAAGGGAGAGTTAATGGAGAGCACTGGAGTTGAGCCTTTTTTCATTCAGTGTCATCAACAGTAAGAGAAAAAAGCAGGAAGAAACGATATAGCCGATAATTAAAATGAGGTCGATAGTTTTAATTTATCGTTCGATTAATTGACTTATCGTTTATCGCGACAGGCCTAGTCATATCTTGTCCCCGTTAGCATATCGTGCTAGCTAATGTTAGTGTAACCCAGGTTAAAATAGCCTTCACTTAAATAAAAGCCTTTTCATAATAAATAGTTATAAAATGCATAAATAGGAAATGTATACAGAATAAATAGGGTTTAAAATAGTTTAAAATAAATAAATTTAAAAAAAGATAATTACAGACAGTGTAATTGATATTCATGTATAATATTTTGTTTGGTTTCAAACTGTGTGAAACATTTATTTTGTCAGCAGTTAAAACGGTCAGGTGTGAGAAAAGAAATTTCTTATTCTGAAGGGTCACATTGATGTGTAGTCCAGGTGACTAGCTCCAGCCAATCGGATTGCTATGTTCTCTGGCGCTAGAAGAAGAAGGAGAGAGAACGAAGAAGCTGAGAGTTGTGCGGAGTAAAGGAAGAAAGATGAGCGCAAACCGCCGATTAGTAAGGCTACCAGCCGTTGGGAACTTTTTCCTCATTTTTGGAGGAGGAGCTTTTTGAAATTCTTTTATTGACTACATTCGGAGTGTTGTCTACTGGACTTGGTGAGTCAAAAACTATTTTATTTTCTGTGAAGAATATTATTTGTAAAATAATTTTATTTAATTGAAACGGAAAGGTAAAGCAACGCATTTCCGTTGGTCTATGTTCAAAACCGTTGAAGTAACGGATGAGCTGAATTGGCGAGTATATTGCTTTATTCAACACAGAGCAAAGTTAAAAGAACTTTTCTTATGCTTGTGGTTACTGAAACAGGCCTTTTTAAAGTCCTAGTGGAAGCTGGACCGGGAAAATCCGAACCAATTGCCGAATTGGATTCTGCTAACGAGAAACAAGATGGAGAGCCGTTAACGAAGATGGCGAGCCGTAGCTCCTGCTAGACGACAGTGTCCAGCACCCACTCTGCTGGACACTTCGAATCATCCAGACTGGTATGATCTGCCCATGTTTATGTGTTGAAAACTGTTAAATATTGCCTCTGTGTGTGTATTAACTCGGACTGAAGCAAAAGTGGAAAATGATTCTGGACCACTCCACCAGTGTGTATTTAGGTCCACATTAACCTGCACCACACATCAAATGACTGTACAAACAAATTATTTACCAAGCACATGATCAGTCCTGTGGATGAGAGGAGGCAATGTAACTCTTGGATATATATTTTATTCCAGATGCAAAATGAAAGTAAGATAGTCACATAAGTTCTGTCTTTCTTAATGGTAATTGTTGTGTATGTCTTGTATTTAGTTTAATTTCGAATTATATGTAATATACCTTTTGCTGTGTTATGTTATGAAATTAAAATGGTGTTCTCCTATTTCTCTATCCTAGAATGACCAGCAGAGTGCAGCTGAAGCTGAACAGTGCTTGTAGGCATTACTGAACAGAGCAATTCCTCCAGCTCCTAGAGAGGATCAGAACCTGAGGATATAGATCAGCAGGAGTCTATATCCTGCTGCAAAGAGATGGCCAGGTAGGAAAGTAAGCGTTGCTTTTAAAGGCCAGGTGTATTTGGTCAACTGTATTTCTGTAAGTCAGTTTCTTTAAAGGTTTTTAATCTAGTATCTCTTCTTTGGTACATTTTTGTATTAATTTTAGTACTGCTAATGGGCATACCCTGTACTGTGTCTGCTAGTAGTTTAAATTGATTTCAGCTACATACTTTCAGAAGAATATTCAGATTTTCACATGTATTTTCTAAGTACTAAATATTTCACTTTACTATAACACAGTAACTTGTGTTTACACCTCTGTATTACACAAAATGTAGTTCTGAGGAAGAGCTGTGTTGTAAGGGCAGCGCTCTGTCTACCCAAGTGTTTTGCACAGCTGAATGTTTGCCAAAGAGATTAAAGAATTTCTGAATAATGCAAAAGAGTCAATGTATATTTTTGATGAGGGAATACCATTATAACGTGATCTAAAGCTCAAAAAGGTAGATTTGATCTAATACTTTTACCCTTCAAAATGTTAATACAACAACTCAAGTTACAACACAGTAGTTTTATCAAATATATGATCTTGTGACAATCTCAAACTTTGTCTTGTGATCAGCTGCACCAAGTGGGTCAGTACAATAAAGCCTACAGAACAAAAGATATAGGGTGAAAGCCTATATCTAAACCAAAGCCCTTCTTGTTGAAATAAAACAAAAAATCATCATATTTAAAACTAACACTGTAAAATTAAAGATAATGGTCACTTAAATTCCTATAAGCCTTGGCCAGATTTCTCTTTAAATTGTTTCTTTGAAGGTCTATTCTCCCTCGTCAAATAGAAAGCAATATGCCAGTAAGGTCATCATCCCAGTGATTTTTTCTTGCCCCACCAGCTATCAGCACATCATTTTTTCTTGCTTTATTTGTGTTTGTTGATTTAATAGCACTATCACAGAATCTGAGATTGTCAGGGTTCAAGTTTTAATACTATAATGCATCTAGTTAACAATTATACCAGCTTTTAACAAAAGCATTAATAACCTTCCTAAAGAGGCATGGAGGGCCTTTTATCGCAGTTGTTTGGTGCCTTGAAACTAATTATTTAAATTACTGCTCAATTGCTTCTTTAGGTGAACTTTAACAATTATAAAAGAAATATTAGCAAACGTGCTCAAAATAAATTTATGTATTTTGTTCTGGAATGATGCACACATGCTTCAGCAGTTTAGTTGCTTCATTTTCCTCTTAATTCTGAAGCTGTAAATGTCTGTATTTGTTAGCTACAGAGTAATAAAATGATATAAACATTACACTGTCATGCTAGAAAAGTACCTGTCCCTCTGAAAAACAGAGGAGACGGTTTAACAAAATTACCTTACAAATGAACTTACCTCATCCAGCTCAGAGATGTAAACTGGTCTCTCCTCAAAGCCAACAGGCATGGGTTCATTGTATGGGATCTCCACCTCTTCATATATCTTGTTGTTTTCTCTGTGGATGCCCTCGGGTAACAGCAGCTAAATGTCACAGACAAAACAAATGCTAAAGACTCAATAAATGCCCTAGAAACTCAAAGTGATAATTTAAAAAAAGTTTGGAACAACATTCAACAACATTTTCACTGATAATCCAGAATGTTCTTACATAGAGGGCCTGACCAAAAGATGATGTGATTCATGAAAAACAAAGTATTTTTAATCAAGTGTTTTACTTGTTCTAATTTAATGTCAAGGCAGTTACATCAATTTCTTTAAATAAAATAGATCAGTTTTGCTTCACTCCAACATTAGGTTGACCTTTGCTACAAAGCTTTTTTTTCTGCAGGTTCTTATTTAAAATAAAAATCTGTGTTTAAAATTATAACTTTAATACATGGTCATCATGACAAATTACTAAGGTGAGTTACGTTGTGAAATAAGGTTCAGACTTGCTGGAAGTTATCTCCAATAGACATTTTATTGTTACCCTCTTAAAGAGGTTTTGATGTACAGTTGCATTTTTTAACTACTCACAGATATTACAACAGAGTGAGATGATCATAGTGGAAACATTACAGTGGGTTTAAAGCTGACACAAGACTCTGAATGTGGAAAATGTGTACAAGAATGTAACCTACTGGGGAGACAAGTAAAGTAAGGCAGTATGACCGCAAGGAGCAACAGATGTTTTAATACACCAGTAACTGTAACATCTATCTCAGCAAAAGTTTTAAAAATCAGCCACTGTCCTCTTCTGGTTTAATTAATAGACCCAACCACCAGATCATGTTTGCATATTTTGAACAGTGCTGAACATTTTTAATATGATTGAAATCAAGTAACTTAAAAAAAAAAAGAAAAAAAGAAAGAAATACAGTTGGTGTTTGTTGTTTATGGCAGAAAGTGAAAAAGAATGAATGCTGAATAGAATTCTGACTATAAAAATATATTTAACAAAACATTGATAAATATGCTAATTTATTCATCGGTGTTGAATTTTACTATAAAATATTTTCTATTTATTATACTTTTGGAATAACTGGTTTAAAGGAGTTGAAATCTGTTTGATTATTTCACAATGTATTGTCTTGTTAATTTTTGAATGTAATAGATGTGTTTCTGTTTCTTTTGAGGTTTTTCACCTATGTGGCTGAAATGCTAAATCACTATGGTGACCATCACACAAAAATAAAGCTGGATCAGCTACATTGAAGGCTCTTTGAATGAAATCCAGTTAAAAGTTTCATTGTACAGACTATCCCTTTCAAGTGGGTAATGGCACAGAAAAGCAAACTTAACAAAACTTGACAGTCGTTCGATACATGCTCTAGCAAACTTGCCTCTGTGTCTGCACTTGCAACTCAGTAAAGTTAATGTAGCCTAAATGAACCATACCAGTCAATCACAGACGGATCTTTTTCATTCAGGGTATTCTTTGTAAGCAGTGTTGTCAGTAACGTTACTCTGTAACGCGTTACTGACGTCAGACTGCTTTTGTTGTTGAAATGTTGAAATTATATATTCAACATTTCTGGGGGGCTGAGGTTACATAACTTTTAAGACCAAGCCAATGCCTGATTTCTTAATTAGGATTTAACTGAAATGCAAAGAAATGTGTGCATGTGAAATTAATTATATTTTTCTTGCTTTTTCAAAGCAAACAAAATAGAATGGTTTCCATTACTATATACACCCATTAGCCACCTTATTAGGTACACCTGTCCAACTGCTCATTAACGCAAATCTCAATCAATTAATCACATGGCAGTATCCTAATGCATTTAGGCATGTACTGTAGACATGGGCAAGACAATCTACTGCAATTGAAACCACGCATCAAAATGGGGAAGAAAGGTGATTTAAGTCAGTCCCCAAGCCCAGGACCGTAAACCAATTGGTACTGGGCCACACAAAAAATAATTAAATATTTAACGCAGAGACCAAGCACCATATACATAAGCAACACACTTCGGGTGTCATTGTCTCTCATCACTCCCATATGGGACTGTCTCGTTGCAGAAAAACAACCTCAGGGCGCCCATTAAAATGTTATCATTTGTTCACATTTTCACCAAAGTAACATGTTCGTTTCTGCGTCTTATTATGAAGCTTATTATGAAGGAATGTTTAAACGTTACCATTGCAACCAGGGCCAGAGAGCGTTAGAGTAGTGGTCGAGACAAGATCAGAGGAGTAGAGTTTGTGAATTTTAGGTCTGGTTCACACGGCACGATTTAAGAATTCTCGGCTGGTTTTTCAAAACCTCTGTGACCACACATGAGACAATAAAAGTACAACAGGTATGGTGTGGTGCTCCTGCCATGTGTCCAGCCACACACCACACATTTTTGTGATGTTCGTGAATGAACTGATTTCACTCATGAGCATCTCGATTCCAGAAGAAAATCCCGTAAAAACCCCAACATACCATACGTGAATTTAGAGTAAACAAACATGGATGTAGAAGCAATAACGATAGTTTGTGGACTCATTTTAAGCGAGCTAGTGTCAGAGCGAAGCCCTGACTGAATGAACAGCCTTGTTGTTATAACTATATTATCAGATCAGGTTAATGATAGCTGAAAAGTTAACCAGTTTATCAACTGTGGTACCAGTTTCGCTCCAGTTCCTCTCAGTATCATTTCTGTTGATATTCCTTGTACGAAATGCTGAATAAACATTAATGCTGTTTCCACATATCATGTCTGATGCTCACTGGTCCTCTCTGACTCAGACTCTCTGAGGAGTATTTCCAGTATCTTGTTGGATCTATGCCATGAAAGATTAAGGGGTTCTGAAGACAAAAGGAGGTCCAACCCTTTTATGTAGTCCAACTACTGCAGTACTACCCTCGCACTGTAGTAGTCCAAGTAACAATGCTAAAAAAATAAATAAAAACAACCCACCACCAATCATTTTAATTTGGGTTGTTTTAAACTGCCATAGTCACCTAAAAAATGTCAAAATGTTTGACTGGCTTTTTAGTCTTTGCCTTTTTAGGATATATTAACTTTTCAAAGAGTTAATAGTTATATGAATTACTTGAGATAAAGGAACTAATATTAACTTCACAGAAACTATTTTCAAAACATTCTAACGCTCAAAGGTTAATGGAAAATAAGCAATAGTTCCAATTTTGTGAAAACCAAAAATAACTTACCCTGGCTCCTCCAACAAACGCAGGTGCTTTTGTTGCTTCAGCATAGCTGTCATATACATTTGGATAACGGATTCTTTCATAAACTCTTTCCCTGGTTAGGAGAGGTTCATTACGTGCGTTCAGCAGGACATGTTCTCTGTAAGAGAGAGATGGGGTAAAAAGTTGTCATTTTCTTTCTAAGACATAATGAAATTGGAGTACATCATCCTAACTATCCTTGGTGATAAATAAGTAAATAAAGTTTTATTCAGTCCCTAGAGTACAGCATAAGGGTGTGGATGTGTCTGCAGGTGGTAGAGAGAATGGAAGGTGGACATATAGATTTCACCACTTTTGGGAAAAAGCTGTTCTTTAGCGGCGGGTTGTGCAGTTTATGTATCTGCACTGTCTCCTTGACAATAGCTCTACAAACAGCTTGTGTCCTGAGTGGATAGGATCACTGGCAATCCACTGGGCAGTTTTCACCACCTGGGCCAAGTCCTTTTTGTCCTCGATTGTGCAGTTGCCATACTGAGGCAGTCATACTGAGGCAGAGTATGCTCTCAAACACAGCTCTGTAGAAGTTCTTCAGCAACTGAATCCAGGCTTTTCAATTTCCTGAGGAAGAAGACTCTTTGTTGGGCCTCCCTCGTCAGAAAAGAGGGGTTCAGCGACCAGGTTAGGTCCAACGTGATGTGGTTGCCCAGGAAGTTGATGTTGTCTAAGTACTTCACTACCTCCTTTTGTATTCTAATAGGTGGGTGCACTGTTTTCCTGGACAGCTCATCCACCAGCGCACTGTGACCTTCTTGGTCTTGCTGGTGTTGAGCACTAGGTTGCTCACTGAAAACCACTGGGACAGGTTTTAGATCTCTTCCCTGTACAGGGTCTCATTGTTGTTCGATATGACATCCACTATGGTGGAACCATCTGCAAACTTTAGAACCCTGTTAGAGGAGTAGATGGCTACACAGTTGTGAGTGAACAGTTTAAAAAGAACCGGACTAAACACACAGCCCTGCGGTGTGCCTGTATTGAGGACCAGAGTTGATGATGTTTGGTCCCCTATTCTCACCACTTGAGGCCGGTTAGTGAGAAAGTCCCTGATCCAAAGGCAGGTTGTCCAAAGTCCCAGATCGTGGACCTTCACCATCAGCCTCTCCGGAATGATGGTGTAAAACGCTGAACTGAAGTCAGCAGACGTCATCCTAACATAAGTGTCATGCTGCAGATGTGTCAGGACTGTGTGTAGTGCAATCGAGACAGTATCATAATAACTGATACCAAAACACCAGCTATTAGGTGTTACGACTTTGAAAATTACATATCAAGTTTGTGAAGGAGAAGAGCAACTTTGTGTATGTATGTGATTAACTGGATCCACACTGAAATACATTACAAACTGCATGAACCAGGATAGTTCATGTCCGATAAGCTTAAAATGGAAGTCTATGTTGAAGGGAACCGAGTTGATGGTGCAGATGGGTCTCAGTGGCACATCTTGTGTAACATTTGAATACAGAAGAATTATGGATAAAATAGCTTCACCATGGAATTATCTATGCTAGCAAACTGAATGAGTTTTTTTAAAATCCCGTGACCAAGTGTAAAACCAAGTAAGTGCTTGTTCAATGCGGCTGGTACTGTTCGAACATACCAGTATCATCTGTGTGGCTTTCTTGTGATGGTCATATATGTTGAGGACCAGTGAGCATCTTCTCTTGTCTGCTGGCAAAATTGTGATATTTTGGTTCTTGCTTAGGGAATTATATTGCCTTCTTTTTCTACAGACTGAGGGTAGGAAGAGAAGGCTTAGCTCTGGAAAGAACTGAAATATTTTCCCCCTAACTTGCCATGCTTCCAGTGCCAGATTGACTATCAATTTGTTATTTCTGTTCCACTTGTATGAAACAAAATGTGTCTTTCAGTACATGACAGAACCAGAGACTTTGCAGCAATGAGCACCTATTCATTCCCCATCCTAGTGGAAATGTTTACACCCAATCTGAGTAAAAATGAGCTTTGGAGGTTCTCAATGAAGTAAATTGCAAAATACTGATAGCTCATTATTATATTATAGCTATTAAATATGCTAAAATGGCTTTATTTTTCTGAATATAACCCTTCCACCTCATCCATTATTCAAAAATAAATGCTTCCGTCAATGAATGCTGAATATAAAGACACGTGAGAGGCATCTGAGGCTTACCACTAATCTGCTTCCACACTGCACTGAATTTAACCAGGCTAAGTAAAGACATCACTGCTCCTTTTTGTCACCCACTGAAATTAAACTTTCAAGATAAAGGACATGTGACAAGCTGCAGAGTCACTGTCCTGTTGTGTTTTGACCGTTTTATTTTCTTAGTTGGATTTTTCCAGGGAGTTTGCCGACTCCTTGGAGCTAAAGCAGAGAGACATATTCAAGACAAAGACAACAGAAAAGTGAGAAAGTTTGGAAGTGATGTACCGCTGCGCTCTCATCTCTTTTGGGTCAAAGGTCATGACAGCCTCTGAGAAGTCACCATCATCACTTCCTTTGGCTCTCTTTTTCTCTTTCTTTTCTTCTCGCCGGTAGATTTTCATCATTTGTTTCTCCTTCTCTGAATGAATGATCACTTGGCAACCGTAGGCAGGCTTGGTCATTTCACCACTGACCTTTCGGCAGACATCTGTGAAACAGAAAGACATTTGTGGAATGTATTGTAAGTTATAAAAAGCTTTACCTGCACTTGACTTAATGCTGTATACCTTTAAATAAAGGTTCAAAAGAGACTACAAGCCAGAAAAACACAGCAAAGCCTGAAACACGTTTTTCAATATTGTATTATATGCTTGGATATAACAACAAAATGGCAATCTATTTAACATGACATTCATGCAATAGGAATAACCTCAGCATCATTAAGCATCAACACCCAAAAAATTAAATTCTGACTGATCACACAAGAGCCAAATCAAGATAAAAAGATTGACTTTTCTTCATTATCATTTCTCATTTCTAGCTCCAGTGAACATGGAGTTGGCAATGCATGGGTTAATGTTTCCCACTATAGTCTCCCCAGTTTTAGACACAACAGCTCAATAGAGGGCAGAATTGCTCTTGAAAACAGATGAGATCTGATGATTGCACCAGGGCCAGGGCTGATTGACTGAATGATTTCTTCTTTATCTCGTCTAGTGGCTCTACCTACTGCACAGCTCTCCACTCATTCAAACAGCTCTCCTCTTCCCGTCACTCTTAGCCTCTCTCCCATTACCTCTTCCGCACCCAACCCCTTTAACTCCGTCACCCTCTATGCACCAATTCCTCTGTCTAAGTCATTCTCCATCTTAAGCGATCACACTCTCGGAGTACTAATGTGCCTTATTTTGTGTCTCTCACAAAGATTGCCTCCAAATGTGCAGGATTCTCATTTCCTCAAGTGATCATGGTTGTATAATTGCAGTCAAGAGCACCACCAGGACAGTTTGTGTTTGGTTACAAGCTGATTTGAAGGTTTTTTTTGCACATTTGAAGTTGTAGTCTTTTAGACAATTACAATCAAACGTCATACCATTATGTATAATATAAAAATGTTCTACAAACTATGAAGGTTAGAAAGCTGTTAACCAGACTTTTCTTACACACTCCTATAGATGGAATTCTTAGAAACTTGACAACTTCTCACTAAGCATCTTGATTCTTAAAATATGACAACACTACTACGTTGCATCATCAGTGCAAATGACAGCTCTGATGATCTGGCTAAAACTGGCTCCCAGCTTCCAAATAAAAACTCTGCTGCTTATGGCCTTCATTTCCAGACACATGAATATCTTGGTTGTGTCATGTAAGTGGCTGAAAACTAACGGGGTCAGAGCCTTTCAGTCAGTGGCTCTAAGACTGCAGCTTCATTTTATTGACAATATGGAGGTTTTTTAAAAGCCAACTGAAAATGGTTTTACTTTCACAGGATTTTGTTATACCATACCATACTTTATTTATAAAGCACTTTAAGACAACCACAGCTGATACAAAGTGCTGTACACAATAAAAACAAATAAAAACTCTTACAGTTTAAAACAAAAAAACAAACATTTAGTTAAAACTAGATCTCACTGGCGTTGAAAGCCAAGTAAAACAGATGTGTTTTAAGACGAGCTTTAAAAGTGGACAGTGAAGGGGCCTCTCTAACCTGCAAAGGCAGGTCATTCCATAACTTAGAACCCATGACAGAGAAAGCCCTGTCCCCTCTGAGCTTCCTTCTAGATCTCGGTACCTCCAGGAGCAACAGATCTGCAGACCTGAGAGACCAATAAGATATGTAAGGGTGAAGATGCTCAGTGAGGTAAACTGGGGCAAGATTATGTAGTGATTTAAAAATAAACATAAGAATTTTAAAATGGATCCTAAAATATACAGGCAGCCAGTGAAGTGAGGCCAGGACAGGAGTTACATGCTCTCTCTTTCGAGTTCCTGTTAAAAGTTGTGCAGCCGAAATTTGAACCAGTTGCAGACGTGAGAGCAGTGACTGACTGACTCCCAGATATAGAGAGTTACAGTAATCCAATCGAGTCGAAATAAAAGCGTGGATCACCGTTTCAAAATGCTGCCTGGAAAGAAAAGATTTCACTGATGCCAATCGCCTCAAATGATAAAAACTGGACTTAACCACAGCTCTAATTTGGCTGTCCAATTTAAAATCACTGTCCACCTTAAAACCAAGATCTGTAATAACAGGTTTAAAATACACCTCCAAGGGTCCCAGGTGAACAGAGGAGGACTCACAGGACCCACTGGGTCTGAACACCATCACCTCTGTTTTCTTTTCGTTAAAATTTAAAAAGTTCAAGGCCAACCAAGCTTTAATATCACCTAGACATGCCAGGAGATGTTTGATGGACTGGACATCTTTCTGCTTCAGGGGCAAATAAATCTGGCAATCGTCAGCATAACAGTGAAATGAAATCCCATGTTTCCTAAGGATAGAACCCAGAGGCAGTAAATAAAGACAAAAAAGCAGTGGGCCCAGAATTGAGTCCTGTGGTACACCATATGGCATTGAAGCAGTAGATGATTCAGAGTCTCTGATATTTACTGAAATGTTCTATCCTCCAGGTAAGACCTGAACCAATTAAGAACAGTTTCACCAATACCTACAATGTGCTGTAATCGCGATATTAAAATGTCATGGTCGACTGTATCAAAGGCAGCAGTGAGGTCAAGTAAAATCAGGACATTATTATCTGAATCACATGCCAGAAGGATGTCATTAAAAACTCTTATTAAAGCAGATTCTGTGCTATGAAGAGTTTTAAAACCTGATTGAAAAACCTCCAGAATACCATTCTCATCTAAAAACTGTTTCAGCTGATGGTATACAATTTTTTCCAAAACCTTAGAAAGAAAAGGCAGCTTCGAAATTGGCCGATAATTTGCCAGAACATTAGGATCAATGCCAGGCTTTTTAAGCAATGGCTGCACTACTGCATGTTTAAAACTAGCAGGGACCACACCTGAGGACAGACTGCTATTTATAATTGCACAAACAGGCTGCACTATGTTAGATAACACATCTTTGAAAAGTCGTGGAGGGACAGGATCACAGGGAGAACCTGCTGGCTTAATATGGCCAACCACATCCTCTGAAAGTGAGACAGTCACAGGCTCAAACTGAGTGAAAGCAGCAGAGCAAGGGACCGAAACAGAGTGGTCAGAGTCAGGAGCTATGGTAAGAGCCCTGGCACTACCAACCTTCTCAATAAAGAAATTCAGAAAATGATCACACATGTCAGGAGAAGCTTCCAAACAGGCATTCTGTGGAGTATTAAGCATAGAGTCAATGGTGTTAAATAAGACACGTGGGTTATGGCTGTTTGAAGAGATGATATTTGTCAAATATTCCCTTTTTGCCTCTTTAACTGTGTTCTGGTAGAGTCGCCAACAGTCTTTTAAGATTTGAAAAGTAACCTGCAGTTTATCCTTTTTCCACCTGCGTTCAACATGGCGACATTCCTTCCTTACAGCACGAGTTCTGTCATTAAACCAAGGCTCGGGTTTAATTTTTGGCTGCCGAGTTTTTAATGGAGCAACCGAGTCCAGCATTGTTTTACAGGAGGAATAGAACCAGGACCAGAGCTCTTCAGTATCAAAGTGGAGGAAGTCAGACGATCCATGAAGTTGAAGAAAAGCAGTAGAGAACTGAGTGGCCGTGGTAGGGTTAATAATCCGACAACGCCGAGCCGCAGCGCGGGTATTAACTGCAGTAGGTATCAAACTAACACTGAATAAAACAGGCAGGTGATCTGAGAACACAGAGTCACAGATTTCCAGGTGATCCACAGGCAGACCGCAGGACATAACCAGGTCCAGTGTGTGTCCGTGTTCATGTGTTGGGCCAGATACGGCCTGTACCAGGTTGAAAGAGTCCAGAAGGTTTAAAACGTCCTTTACCAGAGGCTTATCAGGACAACAAACATGTATACTGAGATCTCCAATAATAAGAACATAATCATAGTTAGTTATAATCCCAGCTAAAAAGTCAGAGAAGTCTCTAATAAAATCATTATATTTGAGGGGCCGGTAAACCACAGCACAGAAGACTGGCTTTACGTGTCTCATCTCAAATGATGTGAACTCAAGCTGGTGAATGGCGTCTGTAGAAAACACTGCTTACATTTATAGTCCTGTTTGTAAACCGTCGCTGTCCTCCCCCTCTCCCTGAAGTCCGTGGTGAATTAAAATAAGAACAGTTCGCTGGTAGAAGCTCAGATAGAGCATGGGACTCACCAACACTCAGCCACGTCTCAGTCACACACAGGAAATCCAGGTTTTGGTGAATGAAAAAGTCCCGAAGAATAAAAGTTTTATTCGTAAGCAACCTGGCGTTTATTAGGCCAAACTTGACAGGAATTGGAGCATGGGCTTCAACAGGTTGGGAGAACTGGCATAGCGGTCTCAGGTTTTGAAGACACCGCCGGCGCATATAGAGCCGGGAGGTGCAATGGCGGTGATGCAGAGGGGCTTCAACACCAACCACGGGCACCAAACAGACATCAACGGGATCCAAAAAACGCAGAGGCACCCGAGAGCCTGGAAGTAGTCCATGCGATGATCTGGTAGAAAGAGAACAGTGCGTCAGAAGAAACTTCAGCTTCACCAGCTGGCCGCTTCGTCTACCGCGTCGACAATGACGTCTCCGCCGTGTAAGCAGCGCAGGAACCCAAAGCAGGTGACCCGGAATCTCCAACAGAACCAGGGGCAAGAATTGTTGGTCAGCAACATCAAATAACACCACATCCTGGACTAAAGGTTGGAGGTCTAGTAGTGTGTTGCGATCATACGCCAGCAGAGATTCAGTTCCATGTATGATACAAATCAAAAGCAGTATAGACATAAGCAAACGTAAGAATGCTAGACGAGCAGCCACACACACCGGCGCCATCTTGGATTATGATTTTAATATGTTTATTGTAATGTTTTGTAGTACAGCAACTTGCGATTTTATGTCTTCAAAAAGGGCTCTATAAATAAACAATCTGCTGCAACCAAAACGCCTCCACCAACCCTGGTCCCAGAGACAAAGCAACCTGCAAGAGCCTCAAAACATTCTGACTCTGTGGGAATCCCACTTAAAAACAGATTTTCTGCACTCCAGCCTGAGCCTCTGAGGGAAACTTCGCCTTCAAATATCAACAGTGAGGCAAGACCAACACATCGATCCCCCAAAGCGCCAAAGGACAAAGCGACCACCAGGAAAACAAAAGGTATCCCAAAAGTACTTATTGTTGGAGATGAGGCAGTAAAGGGAATCAGTGATGTTTGCAATCCCAGGAAAACAAGAGTGATGTATTTTCCTGGTGACACTGAATCTGATTTAACCAACAAACTGCTCTCTCTAACCACTGACCAGCCAGATATTGAGACTTTAGTTGTGCATGTTAGAGCCAACGACCTGGCAAAGCAAAAGTCTGAGATTCTGAAAAAGGACTTTAACATTCTTCTGGACACTATGGGAAAACTGAAAATGACGTTATTTCTCAGTGGTCCAATTTCATCCCCTCAATGGGGAGACGAAAAACACTCCAGGCTGCTCACGATCAACAAATGGCTGATTAAAACCTGCTCTACCAGCCCAGTGACCTTCATCGATAACCTCTGGATCTATTGGCAGCGCTTTCACCTTTTTGGAAGAGGAGGACGCAATCTTAATAAACATGGGACAAAGCTACTCACTGCAAACCTTTTCTATTTTATCAACAAGGACAGCAACAGGATCATCGCGTCAGAAGAACAGGCTCAAGGATGTCTAACTAGGATGGAACGCTCCCCGGATCAGGAGCACAATCTTCCAAAACAAGCTGATAAATCGACTGGAGAAGGAGCAACTGCTTCCCTCCCTCCTTCCCCCCTCCCTCTCTGCTCCTCCAATCATTCACAGGATTCAATAGACACCAATGAAGAAATGTCTTCCGGACCAGAGTTTCTTAAATTTACAGATTGAATGAATCAACAGGTTCGCTTCGGCACGTCTCTCCTTAGCGCTCAGATAGCAGACCTCACTTCATTTAAGCCACCTGCTCCTGACCTTCCAGAGGATCCATCACTCTGTGTTTCTGAGGTCTGAAACTTGGGACCAGATATTATCTTTACACCCGTCTTCCTCCAGAATGCATCTGGCCCCCTGGAAATGCAGAACAGGACATTACCTGTCCGGATCACTACAAGAAAATTTACAAAAAATAGGAATATGAAATACAGTGGTCCTAATTCGAACCTCAGAGTGATTCCCTGCCTAAAGGAACCTCAGACTGAAAATCTTTTGGCCTCCAAGTCATTTAAAGTAGCAGTTTTAAATATCAGATCACTCTGTGCTAAAGCTCTATTAATTAATGATTTCATCACTGAGTATAATGTTGATGTTATGTTTCTGACTGAAACATGGTTGAACGACAATGACCTAATCGTACTAATTGAATCAGCGCCTCCTAACTACAATTTTTAAAGTGAGAATAGAAAACATAAAAAAGGAGGAGGCGTGGCTTCTATATTTAAAAATACCATAAACTGTAGTAAAATCTCTTTCGGTCATTTCACCTCTTTTGAGTATCTTGGAATTCAGGTTAAAGGCTACAAACAAACTTTGACACCAACTTTATACAAAACTCCAACATACGTGGAAAATTTCTTTACTGACTTGAATGATCTTCTATCTCTCATATGCATCGATTATGATTGTTTGATAATTGTTGGTGATTTCAACATTCATGTGGACAAACCCCAAGACAGAGGAGCAAAAAAGCTCTCTGATATTTTAGAAAATTTTGGTTTAACACAACATGTCAAATAAGCAAGACACACTCAAGGACACACACTGGATCTGGTTATCAGTAAGGGTGTGAATATTTCCAATGTCTCTGTAACTGATGTCGCCTTGTCGGATCACTTTGCTGTTATCTTTGAAGGTTCTTTATTCTTTGACCCACTTGGACAAACAGCTACTGTCACAAAACGTTCTTTTACAGAAAACACAACAGAAACATTTAATCAAATCTACTCTTCTTCCTCACTCTTCAGCTGTAATGATGTAGATAAGTTGGTAGATGATTTTCAGTCTAAAGTTTCATATATCATTGATTCCATTGTCCTAATTAAAGTAAAGGTTGTGACTGATAGGAATAAATCTCCATGGAGAAATGCACAAACAGTTCGATCTGCAAGACAACTCTGCCGCAGGGCAGAACCAAAATGGCGTAAAACTCAACTTCATGTTCATCATGACATCTATAAAGAAAGACAACGTAACTATCACTTAACACTAAAACATGCAAGGGAGGCTTTCTTTGCAGATGTCATAAACAAAATCATTAACAATGCTGGAGCTTTATTTGCAACAGTTGACAGGCTCACAAACCCTCCCATGACATTACCACCTGAAATCCAATCTAATGCTGCCTGTAATAAGTTTTCTGACTTCTTTTCAGAGAAAATCCAAAAAAATCAGAGGATTAGTCTGCACATCAACTCTACAGCCAGAACCACTGCTGAACCCAGACAAAAATAATATAGGAAAAATGACCCACTTTCAACCACTTAATTATAAAACCCTAGAAGACATTATCAGTCAATTAAGTTCTGGATGTTCTACCCACACAATTCTTTAAGAAAGTTACTGCTACTGATCTGATCCAAATAGTAAACTCATCACTCACATCAGGCGTTTTCCCCCAGGCTTTGAAAACAGCAGTTATCAAACCACTGCTAAAAAAGAACAATCTGGACAAATCACTACTGCAGAATTACAGGCCGATCTCCAACCTCCCATTCATCAGCAAAATTATTGAAAAAACTGTATGTAAACAATTAAATAGTTTCCTCATGATGACCAACTGCTTTGACTCTTTCCAATCTGGTTTTCGTGCTCACCACAGCACGGAGACTGGCCTAGTCAAAGTATTCAATGACATCCATATAAATACGGACTGTGGGAGAACCACGGTGTTGATTCTGTTGGACCTCAGTGCAGCTTTTGACACTGTCGACCATGACATATTACTGAATTGACTGCAGAGTTGGGTTGGACTCTCCGGTTCGGTGCTCGACTGGTTTGAATCTTACATAAAGAACAGGGATTTCTTTGTTTCAATTGGAAACTTCTCATCAAAGAGGTCAAAGGTCACGTGGAGTACCCCAAGGTTCAATCCTAGGACCCCTCTTATTCAATATTTATATTCTACCACTAGCTCAGGTTATAACAGGAAATAATATTAGCTGCCATAACTATGTAGATGATACTCAGCTCTACATTACGATGTCACCAGGTGACCTTTGACCCCATCCAATCACTGAATAAATGCTTAGAACAGATAAATGTGTGGATGTGCCAAAACTTTCTCCAACTGAACAAAAACAAAACTGAAGTGATTATTTTTGGACCTAAAGAGGAACGATCTAGAGCTATAGATCTAGAGCTATAGATCTAGAGTCACTGCACAGCTTCAGTTATTACAACTAAAAACTAGCGATCAGGCCCGAAACCTGGGAGTAGTGATGGACTCGGACTTGAACCTCCAGAGCCACATAAAGACTGTAACAAAATCGGCCTTCTATCACCTGAAGAACATCTCCAGGATTAGAGGACTAATGTCTCAGCCAGATCTAGAGAAACTCATTCATGTGTTTATCTTTAGTCGCATTGATTATTGTAACAGCGTCTTCACAGGCCTGTCCAACAAATCAATCAAACAGCTGCACCTGATCCAAAACGCTGCTGCTCATGTTCTCTCTAGAACCAGGAAGATAGAGACATAACACCAGTTTAAAGTCCCTCCACTGGCTCCCTGGAGCTCAAAGAATAGACTTTAAAATACTGTTGTTAGTTTATGAATCACTGAACGGTTTAGCACCACAATACATTAAAGATCTGCTGTTGTTATATCAACCTTCCAGACTCTCAGGTCTTCTGGTTCTGGTCTAATCTGCATCCCCAGAACCAGAACCAAAAGAGGAGAAGCAGCTTTCAGCATCTATGGACCAAAAATTTGGAACAAACTTCCAGAAAACTGCAAAACAGCGGAAACCCTGACTTCCTTTAAATCTCAACTAAAAACACACCTGTTCAGAATTGCATTTGAAATGTAATGTAATATGTATGGATTTGTATTTGTGGATATGTATGTAAGTTGTCGGTTGAGACCTTTTCCTGTTGTGGGCAACGGGGCCCGACGAATACCCGTGGTTAAACGGACGGCGGAGTCCGGCGGTAACAGGCGCTTAAATTCCGTGACAAAAAAAAAAACAAAAAACACTTGGTATTTTATTTTATTTTATTCTATGTTGCCTGACTTTGTATTTTGTGTTTATGATGTAAAGCACTTTGAAATGCCTTGTAGCTGAAATGTGCTTTACAAATAAAATTTGATTGATTGATTGATATGCCCAATTTAATCTCAAATGACCAAAATAAATTTGTTATTGGGAGTCAGGCCTTTCACAATACCCGCTGATTACTAAATATATTATAAGCAAAACAGTTTGCTATGGATCATGTCTTTGTCAGATGTTGAAAAAGCTTTTGACAGGATCGAATGGAGTTATCTTTTTGATACACTTAAGAGATTTAGGGTTAGGGTTAAAAAAATAGTTAAAATATATTCAATTACTATACACTGAGCCAGTAGCTAAAGTTGCAACAGTCAACTTTCAAGATCCATAAATCTTTGTAGATCAATACAACAGAGATGTCCGCTGACCCCCCTTCTTTTCTTGTTTGCCATTGAGCCGTTTTCCATGGTAATATGCAAATCCCCTGATAACAACAGCATTGTAATTGGAGATGTAGAGCATTGGTTGTCTCTTCTTGCAGACAACATCGTTTTGTTTTTAAATTATCTGGACAAGTCTGTTCAGGCTATTGACAAAATTCTGAAGAAATTTGGAGAATTCTTAGGATATAAAGTTAGCCAAAAGAAAAGCTCCTTATTAATGCTAACCAGAAATACGCATCCAATGCAAACAGAATTCACATGTACCTATGAGAGCTTCACCAACCTCTGAATTAAGATTAACCCAAGTATAGAGAAAATAGTTTCTATAAATTATGATCCTTTAGCACAGAAAATATTGGATTCTCTAGAAAGATGGAATGAGATGCTAATTTCAATGATGGGTCGTATTAACATTATTAAAATGTCCATTCTCCCAAAGTTCTTAGACGTTTTCCAGTCCATTCCTTTGCACATTTCAGCTTCCTTCTTTTCTTCTATGAATAAAGCCCTTAACCAAATTGATATTGAATAATAAACGCCCCAGATTGCGCCTCTATCTTCTTTATCTGCCCTATGAGGCGGGCTTAGAGTGCCGACAATGAACTGTATTGTTGAGCAGCGCAGCTTTCTGCTGCTACTTGTCGTTTTTCCACTAGTGACATAACCTGTTGGGTACAAATAGAGAACAATTTATTAACTTTGCCTCTGACATCCTATCTTTACTCAGCTGAACTTAAACATCTACTGATAAACACCAAAAATAATTTTCTTAAAAACACAATATTAGTTTTGCACCACTCCCATACGATTTTAGATGAGGCATCCAGGATCTCATGTCTGTCACCTATTTGGGGAAATAACAGATTCAAACCAGAAAGAGCAGACAGAGGGCTGAATAAAGGCTGAAATAAAACAGGGGACCTTGATAGTGAAGGAGTTTCGATGTCCTTTAAACAACTGGTAAACAAATACAGCCTGCTCCAAAAGCATTTTTTTTTAAGTATTTACAGATTAGAAGCTTTGTTACTGCCTCACTGAAATCTACGGCTGAACCTACACTCTCTACTATAGAGAATATAGCTGTTCACTGTAATCGGAGTAGAGGCCTAATTTCTAAATTTTATGATATTTTACTGTTAGCTTTAAAAGAAAATAGTCTCTCATATTCACAAGCATGAAAAACTTATCTGCAAACAGAAATTCCTGAGGATGAATGGAATAACCGATGTCCATTGACACAAACGCAAACTATTAAGGTTTACACGATTACACAACAAATGGTTATTTACAACGTATGTCACGCCTGTAAAACTTCACCATTTCCATTCAAATATTTCTGATGTTTGTGTTAAATGTAATATAGACAAGAGTACTCTGCCATTATATGTGGCAATGTATAGAGCTTCAAACTTTCTGGAAGGCGATTATTTTTGGGGAAAAAAGTTACTGATCCAACATAGCATGTTTTGTATATTTGCTGCCCAGAAATAAAACTGGAAATTTGGTAAAACCAATCCTCCTACAGGGCTTGGCCTCTGCATAAAATCTTTACGTATTCTGGGGGATTTACTAATCCAAATAAACACAGGGGGACCACTGTGAGTGTCCCAATGATCCTAAGAGTTATGCTGTCTGGGGCTTCATGCCCCTGGCAGGGTCACCCAAGGCAGACAGGTCTTAGGTGACAAATACAAAGATTGGATCTCGTGTTCCTTCGCCAGGACGCTGGTCACTGGGGCCCCACCCTGGAGCCAGGCCTGGAGGTGGGGACGGCCTGGTGGCCGGGCTTTTACCCATGGAGCCAGGCCAGGCCCAGCCCGAAGAGGAAACATGGGTCCCTCCTCCCATGGGCCCCACCACCTATGAGAGGGGAAAAAGGGGTCAGCTGCAGTGTGTGATGGGTAGTGGCCGAGGGAGGGGACCCTGGCGGTCCGATCCTTGGTTGCAGAAGTTGGATCTTGGGACGTGGCATGTCACCTCTCTGGGGAGGAAGGAGCCGGAGCTGGTGTGTGACGCTGAGAGGTTCCGGCTAGAAACAGAATCAGAATACGTGAGTCTCCTTGAGAGCGGCTGGATGTACTTCCACTCTGGAGTTGCCCACGGCGAGAGGCGTCGGGCAGGTGTGGGCATACTTGTTGCTCCCTATCTCGGTGCCTGTACGTTTCTGAATCTCTGTCAGTACGTTTCTGAACCCTGTCGTTCACCGGTACCCCAGCCAGGAACGCCAGCGAGGCGTTCCTGGCTGGCCTAGGAACGCCTCGGAATTACCCCGGAGGAGCTCCCAGGTACCCCGGTGAACGACAGGGGTACCTGGGAGTCCTTAGAGGGGGTACTGGAGAGTGCCCCTCCTGGGGACTCCCTCGTTCTGCTGGGGGACTTCAACGCTCACGTGGGCAATGACAGAGACCTGGAGGGGCGTGGTTGGGAGGAACGCTCCCTGGACTCCGCCAGGGCTGCCCTTTGACACCGAGTCTGTTCATTACTTTTATGGACAGAATTTCTATGTGCAGCCAAGGTGTTGAGGGGATTCGTTTTGGTGGCGTTAGGATCGCATCTCTGCTTTATGCGGACGATGTGGTCCTGTTGGCTTCATCGGGACATGATCTGCAGCTCTCGCTGGAGTGGTTCGCAGCCGAGTGTGAAGCGGCCGGGATGAGGATCAGTGCCTCCAAGTCCGAGGTCATGGTCTTGAGCCAGAAAAGGGTAGAGTGCCTTCTCCGGGTCGAGGGGGATGTCCTGCCCCAAGTGGAGGAGTTCAAATATCTTGGGATCTTGTTTATGAATGAGGGAAGAAGGGAGCGTGAGGTCGACAGGCGGATTGGCGCAGCGTCCGCCATGAAGCTGGCGCTGTACCGGTCCGTTGTGATGAAGAGAGAGCTGAGTCAAAAAGCGAAGCTCTCGATTTACCGGTCGATCTACGTTCCTACACTCATCTATGGTCATGAGCTATGGGTCATGACCCAAAACCGAGATCTCGGATACAGACGGCCAAAATGGATTTCCTCCGTAGGGTGGCTGGGCACTCCCTTAGAGACAGGGTGAGAAGCTCGGTCATCCGGGAGGGACTCAGAGTCCACATCGAGAGGAGCCAGTTGAGGTCGCTCGGGCATCTGGTCAGGATGCCTCCTGGACGCCTCCCTGGTGAGGTGTTTCGGGCACTTCCCACCAGGAGGAGGCCCCGTGGAAGACCCAAGACACGCTGGAGGGACTATGTCTCCTGGCTGGCCTAGGAACGCCTCGGAATTACCCCGGAGGAGCTGTAAGAAGTGGCTGGGGAGAAGGAAGTCTGGGCCTCCCTTCTTAAGCTGCTACCCCCGCGACCCGACCCCGGATAAGCGGTAGACGGTCGATGGATGGATGGATGTTTACTTTAAATACTTTAACAAGTGTCAAAGTATTTCTTTGGGATATAACATGGAATGCACTGAAATAAATAAAGGAACTTGGGTAAGATGTTAATTTTTATAGAATTGACATGGCCTATTAACTATAATGGCAAATTATTTCACCTTTGAAGGTCTGACTTAGTATTTTCAAGAAGTGGTACAAAGTTCTTTTTGAAGAGCTCTTTATATTTGTGAATAACCTTGACATTCAGGTAAGTCACACAATCTAATTTAACTTTGAAAGGAATGTTTGTAAATGAAATCTTCCTAGCTTTAGAGTTAATACGAAGTAATTCACTATTATGCAAATTTAATTTGTAACCCGAAACAGTGCTGAATTGTACAAATATAGAAAGAGCATGGGGAAGACAGCAAAAAGGATCCGAGACATACAGGAGCTGAGGGCTCAGCTATTAAGAAACAACTGCTTCCTGGTGTTCGTGCTTTAAATTTTTCATAATCACTAAAGATTGGCCGTGACATTTGCACCAGTTCGACACTACAAAGCTTACCTAAAGTTGTCTGTGCTATAAACAACCATCCTCCTTTGCTAATAGAGAAGTGCTGATCTGAATGAGGCGACTGTTAATTTGAATTTAATATTTGGAAGCGTGGCAAACATGGAAAAGAAAGAAAATGGGAAGAAAAAAGGATAAAAAAGGGGAAGAAAATAAATAATTTTTTTTGAATAAGGAAGTAAAGAAAAACACGTCCAGTTGTAGAGTGACAAGACTTCTGACGAAACATGTCAGCTTTGACTTTACAAAGTCAGTATTCCCAAGAATTAACACCTCTTAAGAGCAACTCACTCTAAAATAGACTACTGAAAAACAAAGCCCAACAATTAATGACTTGAAATGATCATAAATGCTTTAGAAACTTAACTACCATCAGATTGAGATCTGATCATTTGAAAATGAAATGATTATTACCTTGATATGATGTTCCTAAAATGTCCATTCTGACAGAATGTGTCTCCACCCTCAGTGAAATATGGAAAGGAGCCACTGAGAGAATCTGTTCTCCTGTAAACATATGAATGCCAAGCTGTGCACTGCAATTTAAAAGCTAATCAGCAAGAGACAGGCATTCCTTCTAAATCCCACTCTTACTCATGGCATGCAAATAGTAGAAAATTTAATCAGCCTTTTTTAACCCCTCATGACTTCACCCTCAGTCGTCAAGGCAACACTAATCTCAAAAGCTGCCTGCCAAGTGAAATTTCTGAGGCTGATCTGGGTTCTTCAAAATTTCCCCAACACCAGCTGAGTTTTAAAGTGCCATATAAGCATAAACACAAATGCAACTGGTTGTGTTTGGTTTAAAACGTGTCAAAATAGCTAGTTATTCTGCAAGTTAAATTACTGACTAACAATCACAGAAACCATTTTACACATATTTAATGCAGCAGAAAAACATTGCTGGCGGCTTCAACCAGGTCAACATGAAGACCGTGCTTCCAAACTTTTACCAACATGTGGACTTTGCTACTAGAGGGGAGAACACTCTGGACCTTGTCTACACCAACATAAAGAAGGCCTACAGAGCAGCCCCCCTGCCCCCACCTAGGCTCCTCAGACCATCTTTCTGTCATGCTAATTCCTGCATACCAGCCCCGGCTCATCAGAGAGAGACCTGCAGTGAAGAAGGTGAGAGTATGGCCTGAGGGCGCCATGTCTGCACTGCAGGACTGTTTTGAGTGCACTGAATGGGGCATCTTCAAGGAGGCAGCAACAGACAACCAGCGCACCAACGTGGAGGAGTACGCTGCATCTGTATCCGACTACATCAGTTGGTGCATGGAAAAAGAGACAGCAACAAAAACAATAGTCATTCGGGCAAACCAGAAACCTTTGATGACCAAGGAGGTGAGAACGAAGCTGAGAGAACGCAATGCTGCGTTCAGATCTGGTGATGCTGCGGCTCTCAGGTCTGCGAGGGCCAACCTGAACCGGGCCATCAGAGACGCTAACTGAGCCCACAGCCGGAAAATCCAGGGTCTCTTCCAGGACTCCAACAACACCAGGGAACTGTGGAAGGGCATTCAGTCTGTCACAGACTACAAACCCACACCCCCACCCTGCCAGAACGACACTGGCTTCCTCAACGAGCTCAATAACTTCTTCGGAAGATTTGAGGAGCTGAACAACAACCCTGCGAGGAAAGCGATGCCACACCCCGATGAACAGGCGCTCAGACTAGAAACATCAACAGTGCGGAAGGTTCTGAGGAAGGTCAATGAGCGGAAAGCTGCAGGTCCGGACAACATTTCAGGTCGGCTAATCAAGGAATGCTCGGACCAGCTGGCCCACGTGCTCAGGGACATCTTCAACACGTCCCTGGACCAGGCTGTCGTCCCACGGTGCTTCAAGTCTGCCACTGTCGTTCCGGTCCCGAACACAACCACCATCACATGCCTTAACGACTTCCGCCCTGTCGCACTCACATCCTCCAACATGAAGTGCTTCGAAAGACTTAAGGACCACATCATCTCCACGCTCCCCCCATCACACGACCCTTTCCAGTTTGCATACCAGTCCAAGCGCAGTGCTGAGGATGCAGTCTCCACTGCTCTCCACCTGAGCCTGGAGCATCTGGAGGAGAAGAACACCCACGTGCGGATGTTGTTCCTGGACTTTAGCTCAGCGTTCAACACGATCATCCCCCAAGACCTAGTGGGCAAACTGGGCCTCTTAGGAATTAACACCCCCCTCTGCAACTGGCTGCTGGACTTCCTCACTGACAGAACCCAGGCTGTCAGAATGGAGAACAACACCTCTGATGTCATCACCCTGAACACTGGCACCCCTCAGGGCTGTGTTCTGAGCCCCCTGCTGTTCACCCTGATGACCCATGACTGTCGTCCACAATTCAGATCCAACCACATCCTGAAGTACGCGGACGACACCACAGTGGTGGGCCTCATCCGGGACAACAATGAGACGGCCTATAGGGAGGAGGTGCGGCATCTAGTGGACTGGTGCAGAGGAAACAACCTGATCCTGAATGTCAACAAGACCAAGGAGATCATCGTAGACTTCAGGAAATCCAGACCCAGCCACACACCACTCCTCATCAATGACTCAGCTGTGGAGATCGTCAGCAGCACCAAGTTCCTGGGGGTGCACATCAACGAAAACCTCAGCTGGTCTCCTCACACCTCCTCACTGGTGAAGAAGGGCCAGCAGCGCATGCACTTCCTGCGTCGGATGAAGAGAGCATCCCTTCCGCCCCCCATCCTTCAGACCTTCTACAGAGGGACCATCGAGAGCCTACTGACCAGCTACATCTCCATCTGATCTGGGAGCTGCAGGGCCTCTGACTGGAAGTCTCTACAGAGGGTGGTGAGGACAGGGGAGAAGATCACGGGGGCTCTGCTTCCCTGCATCAAGGACATCGCAGAGAGGCACTGCCTATCCCTCGCTCACCAGATCCTCTCCGACCCCACCCACCTCAACCATGGACTGTTTTCCCCTCTGGCGTCTGGCAGAAGGTTCCGCAGCATCTTGTGCAGAACAACCAGACTACTGAACAGTTTCTTCCCCCAGGCCATCAGACTGCTTAACGCCACATAACACCCCTTCACACACACACACACACACACACACACACTCACAAACCAAACCACCCCCCCATGGATATGGTCAACACACGCACTTTAGTTTAGATTTGTTTACAATACTGAAATTGTGGATTCTATGGCACTTTATTCTTAGCTCTTATATATTTATTTAGCTATTATGTATTTATTGTGTAGTATAAGGTTTTAGCTCTGTTACACTGGTAGCCAAGTAACGACATTTCGTTGTCAAGATTCACCTTGTGTTTTCTTTTTTGTACAATGACAATAAAGGAAGTCTAAGTCTAAGTCTATTAACAAGGTAAAGAGACAGTAAGGTGGAATGTGAAGCACTGTGGAGTCCTCTGGCTTCAAAAAGAGCAATACATGTACAGGCTGTTGAAGTACGATTTTACAATACAGCAGTCACCAGCTCGAAGTAACTGTCTTTCCTGAGTCCTTGCTATTGAGATACAAAAATTGAGGAGGCGGGGTGTTTAATCACTTTGCATCAATTTTGATAAAAGCTGAGGAAAGCATGAGAATAAATGCATGATCACAACCTAATCTTCCATTTCTTTTGCTTAAATGTCAAAGAAATAGACATTTCTTTGACATGTCCAAGAAACTGACATACTGATGGTCATCTTCAATGATCATTACATCACCATGTGCGATATTGCATCTTGAGCACAATCTTTGGTAGGATCCTGTAATACGAATTTTGCATCCATTTTTTGGCCTCACTGATGAACATTCACCTCCTCCATGGAAACACTTGATGTAAATTTTCAAAGGTTGAGATTAGGGATGCAAGTTATCGATTAATGAAGATGAATTGATCTAATGTTGGTCAATCTCATTGATCGACTAACATTTAATTGATATGTGGCTATTTTCTTAAAAACTCTCCTGCATCAAGGTGGTCGGCCGTGTTTACATAACATGAAGAGGTACTTTTTCATAAAGCTGAATTTATAAAATTGGTAGGCCAGTTTACGTGGCCTACCACTACATGGCTGAGTTGCTGTTGTTCCCAAAGACTTCCATTTTCTTGTAATACAGTTGACAGTTGACTGTGAAATATTTAGGATTGAGGATATTTCACAACTGGATTTGTTGCACTGGCAGCATCCTATCATGGTTCTACACTGGAATTCACTGAGCTCCTGAGAACATCCTATTCTTTCACAAATGTTTGTGAAAACATTCTGCTTGCTTAGGTGATTCGTTTTATACACTTGTGGTCATGAAAGTGATTGGAACACTTGATTCTGTTAATGTGGATGGGTGAGCAAATATTTTTGCCAATATAGTCTTTATTTAAATCACCAGATGTATTACATATGACTGAATCAGCAACCTCTTACATTGCGGAATAGGAAAAAAATAACGTGAAATGTTATCTCACATGAACAGAGACAGACTTTCCTGTCGGTGTCAAAGAAATGGACAAACTGTGATGGCAGATCTGCCACGCAGCACAGCTGAAAGAATGCTATTAAGGTGAAATTTAAAGTGGAAATATCCTTTTAAATTCTTTCACATATCATTCATTTGTGGTCTATATAAAGTAGTGGCAGAGTACAGAGTTCAGAACAGGACAGTACAATTCTGTAACGTGGTGCGGAGAGAACCACCTCCTTCTTAATGTAAACAAGAGCAAGTTGTCAGTATTTGCAGTAAGAAAACATATTTGCTCCCAATCTCCATCTCAGGGGCAGATGTGGAGCAGGTAGACTGTAAGCTACAGTGGACTATGAACACTGAGTTGCTCTATGAAAAGGCCATAAGCAGACAATTTTTTACGGAAGCTCAGGTCTTTTAACATCTGCAGAAGGATGCTCTTCATGTTCTATCAATCATCAGTGTGTAACCTGGGTGTAAACATGTATCTCCTCAATTTATCTGGTTCTTCCACTCTCTCTGGTCCCACAGTAAATCTTGCAAAAGTGCTAACATATAAATTCTTTCAAGACTTGAACAGCCAATCGCTGTTGAGTATCAGCGATCACATTTTTCTACCGCAGCCTAACTGCGGTAGAAAAATGTGAAACGTTAGAAGGAGCAGAGCTGCAGGTCAGTTCAGCATTGTGTAATTTTTTCACCTTAATTCTGTATGATATTCACACAAATGTGCTGAACTATAGGAGTCAACTATCATGACCCGAAATGAGATGTCAAAACCCGGTTGTGCAAGATATAAACAGCGGAACTGGTGAGTGTTTCTACATGTAACTTAGCGGTTGGCTTACTGATGTTGCTGAGTGTTGTGTAGCAGCGCTGCTAGATTACTGTCTGCTATGTAAACCCAGAGCTTTGAATAACTAATTGATGATCAATAAGGTGCCTTAAATACTTATTGAGCACTTGTTTAAATTAGTTTTTGTTTTACATTACATGTTAACTAATTTTTTGGTGCATATTTATTGTAAAAGGAACACTCAAACAACACAATATAACTCCAACTACATCAAACTTCTGTGAAATCAAACTGTCCACTTAGGAAGCAACACTGATTGACAATCAACAATGATTTTGTTGTCAGCACATTCAACTTTGTACAGGACAAAGTATTCAATGAGAATATTTCATTCATTCAGATCTCGGATGTGTTATTTGAGTGTTCCCTTTATTTTTTGAGCAGTGTATATCAACAGTGAAAGACTTGTCCGTCCAACCTTATATGTTGGAGCCAGAATCTGACTCTGAGCAGGAGAATAAAGACAACCAACCTGCATAACCACACATTCAAATGAATGCACCCATTGTATTGTATTCATTTTAAATATTGCAATTGTTTTTGATTCAGTAGTTTAAATACATTGTTTAATATCACTTTTTCAAAATTTTACCAACTCTCACTTTACTAGTATTTACCATTGGGCTTAAGTTTTCATCTATGGGTTTAAAGGTCCTACGGACAGGTATAATAGCTATATACAGTGTGATACAGCCATTAGATTGCGTTGATATAAGTTTCTTGTATCTGTTCTTCTGAAATACACAATAAAATAAGAAATAAAAAATCCACAATAAGTAGTGAAGACAAATTAAGATCAGAATTAGGAAGTTGCTGATAAAGCAAACATAATATTCAGCAACAGTGTCACAGTGCAGCCCTAATCAATGCTTTGCACAGAGCAGGAACCACATTCACCATGTCTATTTGAATAATTTGCATCTGTGTTCCTAAAAGTGAATTGGTATTGTGATATAATGCTTAAAATGTGATTTTCTCTGTTGAAGAGTCCTTTAGATGAAATTACTTAATGACAAAATATAAATGTTAATTGCTGACAAAGGAAAACGAAGGAAACAAAGCAGTCTGTATGTTGACTGCTGTTCTAACTGCTTGATGAAGAACAACTATGATATTTTCTTTGCCATCTCCTTGAGATAATTGAAAAAGTGTTTTATCTTGTGCGTTTCCTAGATTTTGTTTAAATGTTTCCACCAATGCATTGTTTACGTGGTCAGCTAACCTATTACACTGCTTTAGGTTGTATTTGATAATATATGGAGTTTAGCATTACGCCTGAGCCACATCATCCCATTTGATGTAATCACTGACCATGTCAATGGTTGACAATTGACCTATTTACCATTACTTCCAGATGGCAGAGAAGCGAACAACAGCATAAATTCCCAGCTCCAAGACGGTCGAGTTACCCCCTGACAAATAACTTATAAAACATTGTTTTTAGTATTTACATGTCATGTCGGAGTAACAAGAAGAATTCAGCAAGAAAACGCAAAATAAACTGTTGTTTTATTGAAGGAGGTCTGTGAAAATAGCAAGCTGGCGATGGACAAAGCTATGGAAGCTAACATTCTTACAGAGCTGAAATAAGAATCTCAAAAAACAAATCACTGATCAGTCAGGACTCATAAATAAGGAAATGTCTGACTTTAGAAAAGAGATGGGGAAACGGCTTGACAACAATGTTGCACATCTGAAAGACGTAATGAACAGAGTTGAGGAGGCTGAGCAGCGAATAACCGAGATAGAGGAATTCAAAATCGATGTCAAAGACGTACTGAGCCACATGCTCCAGCTACAAGAAGATCTCCAAACACATCTAACTGACCTGGAAGCCCAATCACGCAGGAATAACATTCGTATCCATGGAATCACCGAGTAGAAGTTGATAACTTCCAAAAAGTCATAAAAACTGAACTCTCCCTCACAGACATCACACCACCAATCACTCGGGCCCAAACCACCGTACGGCTACAACTCCAGATCATCATGATACATTTTCTGGAGTATATCACAAAGGAACTTGTGCTTTGTTCAGCGTGGGGTAAGAAAGTGATACAGCTGAGAGGAAAACGTGTGTTCTTCGATCAAGATTACCCCAGTGACATCCTCGCTAAACTTAAAGCATACAGTCCCATCAGGAAGATCTTTAAAAGAGAAGGGACTTCACTTCCAGACCATGTACCCATCCAGACTTTGTGCGTTTTATGAGAATGGCCCTGTGATTTACAACAGTGTACAGATGACATGAAGAAGAGAAACATGTTTGAAGCAGCAGACAAACCAACGGAGTCCGCCTCCCAACCCAAACCGGGACTCTTCTCACTATTCTGAAGGTGGACTGGTACTTCACTCTTGGAAGTCACATATATTATGTGTTGTTTTGTTGTTTTGCAGACCCCTCATTGTTCACCAGACCATCTGGAAAATAATAGGTATTCCTTGTTTTTATATTAATGACAGAAGTGAAACAACAATATAAAGGTAATTACTCTTAATGTTAATGTCTTAAATAATCCCATTAAAAGATTATTTTAAAATAAATGACAGTTTTAGTGAGATTTTTATGTTAAGAAATTAAAAAATATTTTAAATGTGCAGAAAAGGGGATAAAAATGTGAAATCAGAGGATATTTAGTTACATTTAACTTCAGTTTGAAATTGTTTCATCTTCTCTTGCAAAGATAAAACAAGAAAAGCAAGATATAATTTTTTTGGCAAGAAACATCTTTCGACTGTTGAACATGCAAAATTGTGCAAAATGGGGTTTAAAAATGTGCACTTTTCTTCATATACAAAAAGCAACTCTAGAGAAGAAGCTATTATATTGTCCAATAGGCCAAATTTTAAGTTCTCCTCACAAATTGAAGACTAAGAAGGAGAGTATATACTGGTCAAAGGATACATAGATAAAAAGGTCACTTTACTGAATGTGTATATACCACCCGGGAATAATAAACTGCTTATTAGGAAATTTTTGACATGATCGCAACAGAAGTATCTGGCATATAGATATGCAGGAGAGACTGGAATATTCACTCCTTTTCTGGACTCATTCAGCAAAATTACAAAGGCTAAGACAGAAGCAGTAGCCATTAAACAATTATTGTTGGTGGATGTATGGAGGAACTTACATGCTCAAGATTTTAAAAAAAATACACCTCTTTTTTCTTATTCTCAACAGATGCATTCAAGATTAGACAATTTCTTTGTACAAAATATTGATAAACATAGAATAATAAACTGTGACATAGGGGTGAGAGATATATCGGATCATGCGGGGGTGTTTATAACAAGCCATCTGACTAATGATTACAAATCATTAGTCAGCCTGTGGAGGCTAAACAACAATTTATTAAATTATATTAAATTTGACAGTTTCGTAGAAAAAGAATTCAAAGACTATATGGACCACAACAATACACAGGATATTTCTCCCGGTATTTTAGGGGACGCAGCACAGACTGTTCTGAGAGGGAAGTTAATTATGTGGTCCTCCCATAAGAAAAAAGAAAAAGAAAAAAGTTTAAGAACTTACTATAAAATCTAAATTTTTAGAAATACAGCACATGGAAAATAATAATGACCACATCCTACTACAAATAATAAAAACAAGACAAGCTCTAAACTGTTTATATGAAGAAGAAAAAAAGTTAAATTTATGAAACATTATTATTATGAAAATGGACCCATATCAAAGAAATTTCTTGCCTGGAGAATACATAAACAACAAACTCATAGATTTATACAGATAATTAAACATCCAACAGATAAAAAGACATGTCATTGTCTCAGAGACATTGAAAATCTTTTTAATTATAATACACTCAATTATACAACCAGCCTCATGCAGTAGACCCATCCTCAATGAGGAAAAGATCAAAATAATAGGCTAACACAACAAATAACTCTGGAGAAATAAAGCAATTTTAAAAATGAAAGGGAATAAGATGGCAGGTGAGGATGGCTGCCCGGTGGAGTGGCATAGAGACTTCTGAAAATTATTCACTCCACTATTTAAGGATTGCTTTAATCATGTACTGTCCAGAGGGAAAACGCCACTATCTTGGAGAAAAGCAGTGATCTCAGTGATTCCTGAGCCAGGTAAAGATAAAGCAGAATGTGGTTCATGCAGGCCAATATCAGTTTTAAACATTGATGACAGGATGTTTGCAAGAATACTGGCTAAAAGGCTGGAATTTATAATCCCAGAAATTATAGACACAGATCAGGCAAACCCATGACAATGTGATGGGTTTGCTCATAGATCGATTGAAAAACACAGACTCAGTGTGTTGGAACCATCTTCATTTAGCTTTGGAAAGATTTGGCTTTAATAATCAAATTATAGGTTGCTTTTGGTCTCTTTATGAGTCACCCTCTGCCAGGACTAAGATTAATGGGAATTTATCAAATAAAATACAATTAGGAAGGGGCTGTCGCCAAGGCTTCCCCCTCAGCCCCACATTGTTTGCGCTTTTTATTGAGCCTCTACTGCAGGCCATCAGAGAACACAAGAAGATTATGGGTGTAACCATTACAGGCACAGTACACAAAATATGCCTCTACGTTGATGATGTGCTCATAACGCTAACTAATCCGGAGGTCGGCCTACCTAATCTTCTTTCTTTACTCAAGACATGTGGCACTTACTCAGGGTATAAACCGAATCTGCAGAAAACACAAGTTCTCTCATTTAACTATCAACCGTCACCAAGAATTCAAAAATCCCCAGGTTCAACTGGCAAAATAAATCTAAAAAATGTCTGGGAGTTCAAATTCCTGCAGAGTTACCCAACCTTTTCGAATGCAATTCAAAAAGCACTGACAGCAGAGATTTACAGTGATGGTCATTGATACCCATGAATCTACATAATCAAATAGATATAATAAAGATTAACCTTTTACTAAGGGTTCTTTATGTTTTTCAGACTCTGCCTATAAAGGTACCTAACAAGCAATTTTGCGATTAGGACAGAATAATCTAAAATTTTATCTGAGCTAAACAAAAACCGAGATTCCGAATTCCAGGCACTACAACTGTCAAAGAAAAGGGTGGATGGGCTTTACCACACCTAGAGGATGCAGATGAGAGTATTAGTTGGTCGGTGTGACACAACCTGTGAAGTTAATGGAAAGAGACAGACTTGTCTTACAGTGATGTACATCTACAATCCTGGCTCGGAGATCATCATCTTATTAAAAAAACATAGATTCTAACTCTCTAACCCTAACCCTTATGGATAAAGGTACCGTTAGACCATTAAAATATTAAAGCATTTAAAAATTGAAAAAAGTGCTCGAACTTTAAGATGGCCTGCTGATGATAGAGATTTTCTCCCTGCAAGAATGGATGAGATTTACACAGTGGTCACAAAAGGTATAACAAGTTACTGGAAGACTACAAGCAATAGTGAATTAAAAAGTTTTCAACATAAATTACTGATTTAAACTGCTGAATGGGTTCAGAGCACAATAAGTTTGTATACTTCATAATTAGACCATGTACTGGTGACACATGAGCAATTAAAATTAAGAAGCATGAAAGAGAAAGTTTAGAGGACGAGCATGCATGACTTAAAATAGTTGGAGGATTATTGTGACAAAGCCAGAGCTCTTCCCCCTCATCTCCAACTTATCTTGAATAAGGATCAGAAGATAGCTGTGGCAATGAGAAATTAACCATTAGATATTGGTGTTATCTTTCCACCAATATCACTATAAAAATCTAGCATCTATGCTGATCATATAAAGGATAGGACAAACAAAAGAAGGAAAGCATTGAAATGGAATGCATGCAAAAATCACGCAACACAACTTTCCAGGGACCCTTACGACCAAATAACTACAATAAATATTTGTATATGCATATTTTACAAGACAGTGTGTAAACCCTTTCCAAATGTTTTGTGAACTTTAAAGAGATGTCCAAGGTCAGCTCTAATTCTTATGAAAAACAAACAATGGCTATTGTGCAAAACCAGAAGAGTATGAAGATTGAACTTATAGTCTAACCAGTCACATTTGGTCATAAAACATCACCTCTATCCTACATAAAATAAATATCTAGGATGGCATTAGGTGGAATTAATGCCATACAAGGCAGGCTCTGAAGTAAAAATGAAATTCGCTCAAGATGACTGAAATGATAGCAAACATGTCAGTACCACATGTGCATCAGTATAGAAGAAAAAGTTAATGTAAACTGTACAAACAGATCAGATCCCAAAACTGCCATGATGTCTCACCTGGTAGGTGTCCTGTCTGTTCATTTGGGATGGAGAGAAAGGAGTCAACAATAGCTGTTCTGCTCTGCAGGAGCGTGGATATCATCTCTAGGCCCTCTGGTCCCAGAAGTTCAAACAGCTGAGGGAAAATGGAGATGGAAGGGGTGTTACACTCTGTAGCCACACACATCAAAACATGTAAACACATCCAATGGTAACCAACAACCAACACAGTACTTCTGCCAAGGCTGAACACCTGGTAATTACCATCCGCCTTATGCAGAATATGCTCCACTGCTTAGTCTCACAAACATGACCACCTGGCACTTAGACTCACAGAAAAACAACAACAAATCCTGCACAGAACCACAGCATTAATCTAAATGCTCAGCAAAGAAACTCTTTCTTCATTCTAGTTAAAGGACAGTTAATGTGACTGTGCATAATTTTGACCTGGAAATGTTTCTTTGGGTTACTTATATATATATACATATATATATATACACTGCTCAAAAAAATAAAGGGAACACTCAAATAACACATCCTAGATCTGAATGAATGAAATATTCTCATTGAATACTTCGTTAATGAATTTGATTTCCATTGATGATTTTTGTGTGATTTTGTTGTCAGCACATTCAACTTTGTACAGGACAAATTATTCAATGAGAATATTTCATTCATTCAGATCTAGGATGTGTTATTTGAGTGTTCCCTTTATTTTTTTGAGCAGTGTATATATAAATCCCAATTATTTTGCTCAATATAAATGCTGATTATTTAAAAGATTGAGTTTGAATAAAAACAATCCCAATTTTGGCCAATACCAATTTTTTGGTCTGAAATGTTGCAAAACATAGCAAGAAAGCCGCTGAGTTGGCAACAGTGGGGTGACTTTCTGACTTCCTTTAAATCTCGAACTAAAAACACACCTGTTTAGAATTGTATTTGAAATGTAATATTTAACAATGTACTTTTTTTTTATTCTATGTTGCATGACTTTGTGTTTATGATGTAAAGCACTTTGAAATGCCTTGTAGTTGAAATGGGCTATACAAATAAAATTTGATTGACTGATTGATTGATTGATTGAATGATTGATTGACAACTGTTAACTGCAAATGTGCAGGCATGACCTGGTGGTTGGGTCTGTCAATCAAATATCTATCAGTACAGAGCAGAAGAGGACAGTGGTTGACTATGAGACCTTTGCTGATGTAGATAAGATGGGCTTCACATATAGGTATCAACTGATCTCTGAAAATTAAGGAAATTGGTGCATACTTAAGGAGCATAAATCAATTCAGATGGCCCTAGTGGCCTTCCACTCCTTTTCTGCCATGTTCACTTACACTGACTTTAATGAACACAAAAGTAGTAGCTTAAAACTGTTTTTGCAAATTGGTGCCAGTAATGAAAAGAATTAAGAAATGTGATATTGAGGCAGACCTCCTTTCAACTAAAAATGTTTTCTTCCACGATCCATGTGGCCCTCTTCCTATTTGTTTAGAGCTGAGGCGTGTTGCTCAATCGGTGGCATGGAGATTCACAAGGTATGAATTTCCCTTCTTTATGAAGTCTCATGAATTATCCACTTGGAGTTATCCGATTAGGTGAGAATCCCGCAGGGACAGATAAGCAAACAAGTTCTTTCAGATAGTTTCTGGCCAAATGAAATCCTACAGGCCAGTCCAATTCTAAAGCATCACCGGTGCAATAACTCCACATCTGCAAGGCTACAGGTCAGGAGAGGAAATATGAGTTTCCTGTGTCATATTTCTATTCAGCTTCACCCCTCAATTTTTCAGCTGGTGTATGAAAAAGGCCAAGGCATTATTGGAATAAAATCCCCAACAGGCAGGGCAGGAGCACCTTGAGATCACCTCAAAACGACAATATCCACTTCAAAACACCTTACATCCTAAGTAATTACAACAGCAAATACAAAGTTTAAACTTTTCAAATAAAATTTTAAATTAGCCCATCTTTCTCAATATTAGCTATTTGCAACCATCAGAACGTCATTAACCATTTGTTCATCAGGTTCAATCAGACGTTTTAAATCTTCTACATTTATAATGTCCCTTAAAAGGAAAGAGAAAAGTCTGATAACTGAGATCACAAAGAACTACTTTGAGATAGAACCACCATTAACTGCCTAGGTGACTTGTTTTCAATCTGAACTGGGTACAAGATGGACCCTAACTTAAACATCACACTATAACACTGCTTGCTAATTCTCAAGCTGCTTGTTCTGTGTTGTAACATGATTGGGTTTAGAATGACTGAATTACAATTCATTTGAAAGATGACCATCTCCCCTACAAAACACAAATGGCAACCAGATGGAAATAAATGGTTAGCAAAGTTTAACAGTGAGACTGATACCAATTTATCAAACAATAACTAATACCAGTGTGTTAGTTATTGATTGTGTGTTAATTAGTTATTGAGATTACCCATGCGGTAATCTCTTTTTCAGTTTCTTTTGAAGGAGGATGGAGGATATCGAACAAAATGAGGTAATTTGTAAAACATGTTATAAAACTATTGCTACAAAGTTATACCACAAATGCACTTCACCACCTAATAAGACTATTCTTTTACATGCCATTCGTAGTTCCACTGCAGCGGCAGAATTATTCTGTTAAAGTGAAAGCAAGAGATGAAGGCATGATTCATTTAGTGCTATGCAATGAGAAAAACACCTCAAAACCACTGATTCTTTTTTTCCCACTCTGTACCTGACGAACAAAGGGTACAACCAACAATGGTACGACTTTGTGGCACAAAGTCGTACCATAAATGCATTTCACCACCTAACAAGACTATTCTTTTACATGCCATTCATAGTTCCACTGCAGCAGCAGAATTATTCCGTTAAAGTGAAACCTAGAGATGTAGGTATGATTGATTTAGTGCTATGCAATGGGAAAAATAACTCAAAACCAGATTCTTTTTTTTTTCCACTGGGTGTGGGCTATACGCCACACGCAGACTCGTTGCCATAGCAACTGACAACACACTTTATACATCAAGATTCACAAAAACACTCAAAAATTACCCCCACAAATTTTTTGTTTTTAAGCTTGATGCGTATTTCGCGATTATTAATAAGTGATATCTGTGGTATATTAGTTACTGCTGCTATTAGCCAAGCTAACTCAGCGGTTGTTGATTAGCTAATTTAAACAAATGCTTCACTGATGATCTGTCAGTTTGTGTGTAGGTTGCAATTTCTATTTTTAAGCTGAACCAAAACATACCTTATTCCACAGCACATCTATATGTTAAGTTTGTAAAAGTCAAGCAAGCAACTAGCCTACTTCCCTCTCCCTTGTAATTTTTTCTTAATTAAAACTTTTTTCTGACCTTGTTATCTACTCATAGTGTAGACAATTCATAGCAAAGCATTGCATCCCTTTTTTTCCATATATTGAGCTTACATTTATGTCCAGCAGGTAAATGGGGACAGGAGTTTGCATTGGTGACATCATGCTGCACAAGGTTGATAGTTTAAAATAGCATTGGAGCTCATTTAAAAATATCATTATGCATGTCATATATTGTGATATATCAAAAATACACTGCTCAAAAAAATAAAGGGAACACTCAAATAACACATCCTAGATCTGAATGAATGAAATATTGTCATTGAATACTTTTGTCCTGTACAAAGTTGAATGTGCTGACAACAAAATCATTGTTGATTGTCAATCAGTGTTGCTTCCTAAGTGGACAGTTTGATTTCACAGAAGTTTGATGTACTTGGAGTTATATTGTGTTGTTTGAGTGTTCCCTTTATTTTTTTGAGCAGTATATATTGAGATATTCGATTTTTCTCATAACACGCTGCTTACATTTTCATATAATTGTTTGAACAGATAAAAATGACACTTTCAGGCATTAGAAAATTGCACCCAAATATGAACTAGACTTTTGGAGGTCAACAACCCTCTTTGTGATATCTGAGCTGATCATTTTTTTTACTTTTCTGTTCAGTTCAATGCAGTTTACTTATTCACTGCCAACTAAATGTCAACTTGTGATACTTTACAAAAATTCTTTTAATTCAATCACATATATTCCAATTAATCCTAGTTCTAAAACAGCGCATTAAGCTCAGTTAATGATTTAAATTAGTTTTAAAATTTTTTGTCTATTGAAAGAAGGTAGCATCACATTGTTAACTTGCAGCATTCACTAGTCCTGAATGATCATAAGGCAACTTATGATGGTCACTTTCTTTGTGTTTTTCACTATACAGCAACCCATCATACAGAGTATGAATGTAGCAATAGTGTAAAGGAACCTCTCAAACAGAACCTGGCTCATCACAAGTAACCCCCTGCAACAACCGACTGGGGATTTGGGAAGATGGAAAAGATACACAAAAAGGTAATCGATGAACCAATGTCAGAGTACTTTCTATGTTAATGGAAACCAAAAAATAGCTCAGTTTTTGGCAGTATTATCCAGGACCCTATGATTTCTGAACTGCAGAAACGGAATTGCAGAATTCCGTTTTCTGCAGAAACAATGTTTTATTGTATTATCCACAATAAAACACTGAATTTCACAGACTTCACTCATTGATGAGAAAGGAAGGATATAGTCTGTTTTTGCCACTGCAGCTCCTGTACCCAGTGTTACCTAGTTTGCTGTGATTTAAGAAAAACAAATGAACAAAGATCCTGACTATCTTTTACAGGCTTTTTTTAAAGATGAAACCTTTTTTTCAATTCAACCCTAAGGCATTTTTGAAAGAATTTCATTTTATTTTTTTACATTAAAAACAAGTATTAGTTTTCCTCTTAAGGTTTGAGTTCTCTAAAAATGAGATGGACACACTTTTTAACACCTTTTAAAACCAATATTTTGTTGAACCACAGCAAACTATTTTTTGTGAAACAGAATAACTGCAGACCTCAAGATGTTGATCTGTTCAATATTTTTTTCACAACATAATTACATGCATAGTTATCTTTAGGTTAGCAAATATGGTTAAGACGGAAAAATGGACTTCTGAAAAAAATGGAAAAAGTGGAATTTGGGGAATAAAACAGATTTCATAGATAGCATTATCTCAGTCAATTGCCCTCTCTAGGAAGGTATGGGCAGACGAATTGTAACTTCCTTATAGAGGTAATAAATTGACAAATAGTTGAAATAGAAAATAATACAAATTGAGTACTAGTAGTAGAAAGTAGAAAAAAATGGTACATTTCAACACAGAAGCAGTGTGAGGTGTTACCTGGAAATACATCTACAGATGTGTCTATCTCAGGCTAGGTCTGATGGGTTTTCTATGCTTCAAAATATATTTTTAAAATGTAAAAGTTTATTTTAAAACAGCGTTTTAAAATGCCGTTTTCATTTTAAATGTTGTATGTAGCTTGATGGCTCTCCACTTTTTTGCTCCCATGTTGAGCTCTGTGATTGCCACAAAACGTCAGCTTCCCAGGGATACCAATAAGAAACAATAAGGACCGAGTTATTTTATTGTTAGCTTTAATGGTACCGAGTGCAAAGCCTTTTAACTTTACTGTTGGCTTAGGAGTCACACAAAGGTAGATGCATAGAGAGCCTGCAGGTGTGCTCCCACTCATTCTCACACACACTGCATTCTACATCTAAAGATATCAGTGGGAGAGTTCACTCCCAAATGTCAACTATGTGACAAACATTGGAACCAACTGTAACCAGGTTAAATTGTACAATTCTGGCAACATCGTTGGAAAAGAAAAGTACCGTACCTTGGGTAATATAAAAATAAAAGCAGGACAAGAAAAAGCAACTTAATGATAAAGAAAGTTTCGCAATTAAAAAATAAAAAACAATTTCCAATAAGAGAAGAGGTTTTTATGAGCTGTAGCTTATTCCAACTGCTATGAGAGTTATAATGCTAAGAAGTCTATTTATATAGCTTAGGCTTCAACTACTGCATACACAGTTGAAACCAGGCATTCACATATATTATATAAAAGACACTTTTTCCACTCTGTGATGTGAAGTGATAAACTTTTCTGTTTCAGGTCAATTAGGATTACCTAATTTTGTTTCTATATGCGAAATACTTGTATAATGTGAGAGAAAAAAAATGTTAAGGCAATTTTTATTATTTTATTCAGAAGATAAAAGGCAAAAGTTTAAAACACTTCATTAGTAGTGAAGTCAAACATTTTGATTTCAAACATGTTTGATATGTCAAATATGAAGTGGGTCAATATTTTTACTACCGACACAAAATTGAACCTTTTGGAGGAGCAGTGAATTCTAGGGGCGCAGCGATTTATCGCCCAGTTTAAATCAGATGATTTATTACCGACGATTTCCTTAATTTTGGAAAAACAGTGATCGGCCGATATTTACATGTGAAGCCAATCTTATCCCCCAGGTGAAACTGTGACTTTATCTTGACCAAGATCTTGCATGTAAATATTCCAAAAGCATTTCCAGAAGACTTACAATATTTTTAAGAATTAAAAAAAAAATGCTATGACATACAAATTTCACAAGCCGATGTTTTATTCTAAAAAAAAAAAAAAAATCAATAACATTGGTTTGTTACCAACTGTCAACAAAAGATTTTTTTGTTTTTTTTTCTTAAATGCACCATGTTAATGTGCAGCAGAATTTGGGGTTTTGGTCCAGTTAAAAAAAAAGGTGACCCACACACCAACTCTGACAGATCACCAATACAGCAAACTAGCTAATCAACCACCGATGTATTTAGACGATCATCACTTATTAATAAACAGAAAATAAACACCAAGTCTGGAAACATAAACAGACTGAATGTTCTGCTTTTGAGTGGAAATTGTTTGTGTTTGTTGGTGTGGAATCCAGATAGGTAAAGTGACGCTGTTGTCGGTTGCTATGGCATTGAGTCCGCATGTAGCGTAGCTGACAGAGAGAAAAAAAGTGTTTTTTGAGTTATTAACAATTTTTCAGCATTATTTTTCCTATGCCATTGCATATAGCTCAGGATTAACTTTACCTTTCCAGGTTTCATTTTGTTTGACATTTTGGATTGTTCGACTGTGGCAGCATGGCTACGGATAGCAAGTAAAAGAATAGGCTATTCTTATCCAGCACAGTCGCAAAATTTTGGCTTGTAAACGATAACGTATGGTATCAACTGATAAATGCTGAATAGGTAAAAATATTACTACTTTTCCTAAAAATGCAGTCGAATTTTAATGCCGACTTGTGTTCAGTCAGCCATTTGTTTGTGTTGTAGTTGGTGATGTTATTTAACTTATGTTGGTAGCAGCGGTGTTCAGCCACCAGAGAAGCTCAGCTCTGGGGTTAATGATGTCAGTAAGATCTGCTGCACGTCTACGCCAACCGTCGCATTGCTGATAATACTCTTTTCTGCTGAGGTGTGACGGTAATACTTGTGGTTTTAAGGTTTTCATGCTGGTTAAAATGACTAGTAACAATATCTTCATATTAACTCAGTTAGCCTAAGGATGAGCTGCTTAGATTTTCGTGGTCAAGGTTAGGGTCACAAAGTCCATCAATTTGTCCAATTTCTATTCCAGGACACTGAATACGGAGAGGCTGAGACAGACATTGCAGAGAAGACCTTGGGCATCTAAACCGTCTAAGCAGAGGACCCAGGTAATGGATGGCTTGCTGATGATAGTGTTGCACTAGAGAACCCTTTTCCACTCAAGACCATGACCTCAGTTTTGGAAGCGCTGATCCTCAATTCAGCCGCTTCACACTCAACTGTAGATCATGACCTGATGAAGCCAGTAGGACCACATTATTTGAAAAAAGCAAAGACGCAATCCTAAGGTCACCAAAATGGATCCTCTCAACATCTGTACTGTGCCTAGAAATTCTGTCCATAAAAGTTATGAACAGAATCGATAATGTTAGAGGAATTGTTGTTCTCCAGCAGTTGTGTAAGAGAAAAGCAAGAGTCCAACTTTCACTGCAATGCAGCAATGCAGACCAGACTCTGACACCAGTCCCATATCCAAGAGCTTAGAGCCCCATGGTCATGGTGCAACCCCGACACGGTTCGCCAGTCGAATGCCTTCTCCAAGTCCACAAAGCACATGCAGACTGATTCGAAGAACTTCCATGAACTCTCCAGGACCCTGCTGAAGGTGTAGAGCTGGGCCAGTGTACCATGACCACGACCAGGCTCTTCCTGAATCTGAGGTTCGATGATTCAATGAACCATCCTCTAGAGCAGGGGTCACCAGCCTTTTTGAGACTGGGAGCTACTTCACGGGTACAGAGCAACCCGAAGGGCTACTTGTTTGATACAGTCTTTATATATATATATATATGATAATACTGCCTGATCATATTAATGTCAGGGCCACTCACAATCGTTATCAGTAATAATTTACCATGGCAGCTATGGTTAATTGCTATTATGTGATCAGACGTTCTTAGCTCACAGAGTTTTAAATTTGATTCCCTTTTGGAGCTTTTCTCTGTGATTCTAAACTGGCCACAAGTGACTGAAATAAACAAAAGCAAACTGATGGATTGTTGCAGCAACACCTGCAGCTGTACAGCACTGAGTACCTTGAAATTTCCCTTTAAATAAAAAAGAAAAGAATAGTTATTGTTTTATTATCTAACCATCTGTTCTATTAGCAAAATTGTGGAAAATAAAATATCTTGTGTGTAAAAATATTTTGTTTACACACAGCTGTGTCAGTCTGATGCGTGAGGTGGGGAACGCCAAAGCCCAAGTCTTATTGGTCAGTTTGCTTTTGTTTATTTCACGCCTTTGCGTTTTTCTGTAAGCTAAAAATGAACGAGTTGGGTTTGAACCTCCCGTTGTTCAAAGATCAGCCTGAGCTTCTGACAGTCTGCGCGGTTCTGGCGGGTCACCGGTTTAGCTTTTTTTTCATGGTTTCGCGAACCGAACAGCTGACGGGTCACCCGCTGGCTGACACCAGCAGATGTAAAAAAAATAAAGGTCCGACACAAAACTATCACTGCATCTGACCTGCAAGAGCACAAGCACCTCTCCAATGCGCAAAAATCAGCACAAGCCTAAACCACAAAAGCAGCGGACTTTTTTTCCAGACGATGCTAAATAATAAAGACATGGAAGCGAAGACTCCCCAGAGGACGGTGTTGATTCCCAGGTTCAGGTGTTGCGAGGTGCGCTACGAATAAGATGTTTTGGCACAATTTATTTATTTTTTCTTCACAATTTGGTTAATAGTAAATATGGTTAAATAATAAAAACTCCAGAAGTCATTCCTTTCTTCCTTTACTTAAAGGAAAATGTCAAGGTACGCAGAGTGCAGCTGCAGGTGCTGCTGCCCTCCGATAGTTTCCTGCAGGCACCTGCACGCAGTTCTGAACTTTAACAGCAGAAAAGAGTTTTATACATAAAGCAATTTATTTTAAAAGTTTTCATCATTTCCCTCTTTTGAACTCTAAATATAAACAAACGTCATTACTTCAATGTAAAAACATTTAATTAAATAATTTTTTGTTAGTGCTCCCCAATGATAATGGCTATTTTTAGAAGTAGCTCCACGGGCGACTGACAAGGTCCCTGTGGGTGACCGGGTGCCCGTGGGCACCAGGTTGGTGACCTCTGCTCTAGAGGACCCCTCAATAGACCTTTGCAGGGAGGCTTAAGAGTGTGACCCCTCTATAATTGGAGAACACTCTATGGACCCAGTTTTTTAACTTTGGGACCACCATCCCAGTCTGCCAATCCAGAGGAACTACCACCAAAGTTCATAAAATATTGAGGAGTCGTGTCACCCAACACAACCCTACAACATCTGAAGATGAGAGTTATGTTCAGATGACTCTCATCCACCCCCAAAACCTTGCCACCAAAGAGCTTTGTAACCACCCCAGCGATCTCAATCGCAGACTTTGAGTTGGAAAGCCCAACTCAAAGTCACCAGGCTCCACTTCCTCAATGGAAGACATGTCGGTGGGATTGAGGAGGTCTTCAAAGTATTCTGCCCACTGGCCCACAATGTCCCAAGTTGAGGTCAGCAACAGACCACCCCCATAATAAACAGTGTTGGTTCTCTACTGCTTCCACCTCCTGAAATGCTGAATGGTGGACAAGAATTGCCATGAAGCCATGCAGATGTCCTTCTCCATGGCCTTTCCAAACCCCTCCCATGGTAGAGTGCTTGCCTCTACTAACCGAGTCGCATACTGGTTGGACTAGTGATACCCATCAGCTACTCCTGGGGTCCCACAGTCCAAAAAGGGCCAATAGGACTCCTTCTTTAGCCAGACAGCATCCCTCATCAAAAGTGTCCACCAGCAGATTCGAGGGTTGCTGCTGCAACAAGCGCCAAAAACCTTGTGGCTACAGCTTCGATAAGCTGCCTCGACAATGGAGGTGCAGAATACAGTCCACTCAGACTCAATGTCACCCACATCCCACAAAGCAAGATTGAGTTAAAGCTCCATCTCACAGGAGACTTTGCCAGATGTTCCCAGCAGACCCTTATAACACATTTTGGCCTGCCAAATGAGTTGGTTCCTGCACCAATGGAGCCAATTCACCACCAGGTAGTGGTCAGAGGTCAGCTCAGCACCTCTCTTCACCTAAGTGTCCAAAAATGTGGCCATGTCAGATGAGATGACAACAAAGTTCATCTTTGAACTGCAGCCTAGGGCGTCCTGGTGCCAGGAGCATATATGGATACCGTTATGCTTGAACATTGTATTCATTAGGGACAATCAATGTGAAGCACAGAAGTTAACCGAACACCACTCAGGTTTAGATCAGGAGGGCCATTCCTCCAAAACACACCCCTCCAAATCTCACTGTCATCTCAATGAAGTCCCCCAGCAGAACAACAGAGTCCCCAGGATGGGCACTCTCCAGTACCCTTTTCCAAGGACTCCAAAAAGGGTGGGTAATCTGAACTGTTGTTTGGCGCATAAGCACAAATAACAGTCAGAACCCATTCCCCACTCAGGTGGAGAGAGGCTATCCTCTCATTGACCAGGGTGAACTCCACCATACATTCACCAAAACGGGGGGCAACAAGTATACCCACTACTGCCCAACACCTCTACGGGCAACTCTAGACTGTAAGAGTGTCCAACCCTTTTCAAGGACCAGAGTCATGCCTGGAGGCGAGACCGACTATTTCTAGCCGGAACGTCTCAACCTCACACACTAGTTCAGGCTCCTTCCCTACCAGAGAGGTGACATTCCACATCCAAAGAAACACCTTCTGGAGCCAAGGATTGGATTGCCAAGGCCCACTGCCATCTCACACTGGATCTTACCTTCCTCCCCTCCATGTGATCAGCCCATGGGAAGGGGGACCCACATCTCTTTGGGTGAAAGCTACCAGGCACTTGCCAATGTGTCCCACCTCCTGTCCTGGCTCCAATGTGGGGCCCTGTTACCCACATCCTGGCAACAAAACACTGTTTCCAATGATTGTATGAATCATAAGGGGTCTTTGAGCAGCACTTTGAATGTGTAACCCACATTTATTCAATGACTTATTTTGTGGGCCCACATCCTGGGTTGGCCCACACTCTTCAATTCCTTTAAAGCCCCGCCTCCAGCTTGTAGTTCGACTTCCTCCTGTGTTTCCACTGTGACTGTTGCGTGCTGGGTTCGTTGTCTTCAACACCAATCAATGTATTTCTTAGAATATTCAGATTTGATTGCCTGGTGAGTTTCTCATTTGGAAGCAGCATTGTTTTATGTCCGAAATCTCAGGTTAATTGCTCATTGGGGCATTCTTGCCAGAAATTCTGCTGCTACTAGTTTGGAACTCTACCAGGATTCTATTTTTGATGTATATCAGGCTTGTACTCCTCACTCAGTGGAAAACTTAAATCAGTAAGAACAGAATGTAGCTACAGTGAACCCTCGTTTTTCGTGGGGGCTGCATTCCAAAAAGAACCCGTGATAGGCAACATCCGTGAAGTAGTTACCTTTATTTTTTTACAAGTATCATACAGTATATTCAAATACTCTACATTGAAACCAAAGAACAAAACCTGTTTGTGACAGGCGTATTTCACTGTGCCTCTGACTGTGACGCTGTGGCCTGACTCCACTCTGCAGTGTCTCTTTCTTCTGAAGCTTGTGGTGCAGGTGTGTTTTTTCGAGAGAACATAGTTATCGGTAGTTGTTGCTCTTTTTTCTTCTGGGCAAAAATATTTGCCAAGCTGTATTACGTATATTTAAATACCATATTGTTATAAAGACCAGCACTGACCATGGTGTTTAGAGAAGAAGCACGGAGACTGTTGAGTCAATCAGGACGCAAAACACAATGCACTGTGGAAAAAAACTGTACAAAAAATCTGCGAAGCTGCAAGGCCGTGAAAGGTGAACCGCATTATAGCGAGGGTTCACTGTACACTTTTACGCTTGGTATTGCACAGTATTTTTATTTGTTCCACTCTGCAGGAGTATTTGAAAAATGTGACAATTAAGTTTTTATTTTTCATAATTGATTATTCAGATTTATAAAGGGCAATTTAAACTGATTCATTTGAAATATGACTGACACTTTTTGACTATATTTAAATTATGGTCGATTGAACATTATTTTTTAAATCTTAGACCATGTCAAAATTACTGGAAGTCTAATAATTGCATTTGCATTTAATATGCATAAATCAATGCCCAAATATAATATTTACTTTCCTTGTATATGATATTTGTACATGTTTTGGATAAAATATTCTGTGTGTATTTTTGATCTGTCTCACTGGCGATGTTTTCCCATAACATATTATTACCCAGTAATAACTGAACATTTCCTGTCGACTTAACATCTTTTAATCCAAAAACGTTCCCCTTCAGGTCCAAAGATGATATCAGTTTTGTTTCTGTTCAGCTGGAGAACGTTTTGGCACATCCACACATTTATCTCCTCTGTGCATCTGTTCAGTGCTTGGATGGGTTCACAGCTCTACGTAACGTAGAGCTGTGTATCATCTCCATAGTTATGGTAGCTAATCTTATTTCCTGTTATAACCCAAGCTAGTGGGTAGACATAATTATTTAATAAGAGGGGCCCTAGGATTGAACCTTTGGGTACTCCACAAGTGACTTCTGTCCGCTTCTATGAGAAGCTACTATAACAAAGAAATCCCTATTCTTTATGTAAGATTCAAACCAGTTGAGTAGTGGACTGGAGAGTCCTACCCAATTCTCCAGTCAATTCAGTAATATGTCATGGTCAACAGTGTTGAATGTTGCATTGATGTCCAACGGAACCAGCACTGTGGTTCTGTTGACCACAGTGCTGGTCAGTGCTGGTCTCCAACCACAATTTAGTCTTCCTGTGTTTATAGGAAGACTAAATCTTTACTACACCTCAATGCTAAAAAAAAACAAATACAGATCAAACTAGCCAGGTAAGAAAACAAAATACCTGAAATGAATAGAAACAATACAGGGCTAAAGAAATATGCATCTGTCAGTTTTTAAGTCTCCATGAAGGAAAATATTTCTGATATGACTCTACTGAATTAGACATAGAAACAATTTTAAACTTCTCTTACCTCATTCTGCAGCTCATCATCACTCCTATGGGAGGTTAGCATCTCAAACAAGGAGTTGCACAGCTCCTCTGGGTTAGATGAAATAATATTTCCTCCTTCCAGGTATTTTTCCACTTCTCTTTGAAGGATGGATCCATCCCCAGAGCTTAAAGTTGTTCCACTGTGGGGCACATCATCTTCACTGGCAGATTTATATCCAATTAGCTGATTATTGAGAAAGTTGACAAAGTCTACATCCACTCTCTCATCACCAAGATCAGAAACTTGGAGGTCTTCCAGTGGGTCAAGTGTGTAGAAGTCATAAGAGAAATTAATGTTGCATCCAAAGGCAGAGTCTCGTTGGTGGTGGTAACGGGAACGCTGGGTTTTGATGAAATCTTCAACTTTGGAGTCATCAAATGGGCCCACCAGGCGAGCCACACAAGCGCAGGAAGCTTCAGCTGCAGACGATGGAAATGGTCCAAACATTTGCTTAATGGCATGGGTCTCCTCTGTTCCAACATGGTCTTTGTTTAAAAAGGTCTCAAACAGAAAGACAGCAGCACATTCTGTGACCTCCTGACCATGTTCAGTACCAACTGTTAAACAGAAGACAAAAAAAACAAACTTTTACAAAATAATAGTTTACAGCAGCACTGTAAATAGCTAGTGATCACCTAGCTTTTAACAAAGTTATGAATTTCCTATCCACTCCTACACATGCATTCCCATTTTATATTTTCCTAGATAAAATTAATATATGCATACACACTTACACCCTTGCTAAACGTGTAAGATTGAAGTTAAAGGAAATTTACTTAAGTAGCACATTTTCAGCAACAAGGCAATACAAAATGCAAAGGAACCCAGTTGTGAGTCGTCATGGCATTTAAGGCCTTCACAGCAGGCCTAAACACTATCAGAATCAATATATCTACAACCTTATTTTATATTTTTGTTCAATTCAATGCTGATTTACTTCCAATAGCCTACTCTCTTTTTCATAACATCTACATAGAGCTTTGGAGCTGACATCACTGCGTGTAACGTTTCTGTTGCTCGGCACCGTCTTTTATGGCCACAGACCAAAACAAACTTTTTCCGGTGTTTTCATTGAGTTACCGACTGCAGTGAAGTTACAAGTTGGATGTTAGATATCCACGCTCCGTGGAGTAAGGGGTGTTTAGCTCAAGGTTGATCCAATTTATGAACGCTAATTCCAGCCAGCTGTTCTAACCGCTCCCTCTTGAAGCGCTCAGAGGTTCACTTGGGGACCGTCAATTTCCAAACCAAACACTCCTGTAAATAAATGCCTTGTGACCAACTGATACAGAAAAGTGGTAATTCATGCTATTACATGAGGCACACTATCCTCTATTAAAGTTTTAAGTGACAACTGGCGACCTGTCAAGGGTGTACCCCGCCTCTCGCCCAGAACGTTAGCTGGAGATAGGGTGAAAGACACAGGTGTCAAACTCCAGTCCTCAAGGGCCACTTTGCTGCAGTTTTTAGATGCGCCACAGGTACAAAACATTGGAACGAAAGGGCTTAATTGCCTCCTCCTTGTCAAGATCATTTCTTCAGAGCCTTGCTAATGACCTAATTATTCTATTCAGGTGTGGTGCAGCAGAGGCACATCTAAAAGTTGCAGTGCCCTGAAACACCATTACCATATGTTTGGCTCTAAATTCCACAGTTCTGAACCAAAATAAGGAAGATCTATCCTTATCCAACCATCAACAGGAATTCATAACAATCTTGGGTGGGCATGCCCTAATTTCTCTATTGCGCCCCCTAGAATATTATAAATTATCAACCCCATGCCATGCTTTAACCTAGAATTATGAAACTTGATACACGTGTATCTTGTCAGGACCTACAAAGAAGTCTCTTGGAGCATCAGACTATGTCTCACTACAGATCCATCCTGATTACATTGTTATGTTCAATTGATGACACCAGCTTAGCACCACCCACTTCTGACAGAAAGTCACCTTTTATTTTAAAAATTCTTTAGAAGGTAGTCTATAATCAGCTAATAGCTTATCTTAATGAACATAATATTTTAGAGATTTTTCAGTCTAGTTTTAAACCATTTCATAGCACAGAGTCAGCTCTTTTAAAAGATTTTAATGATATACGTTCAGCAACTTGTATGTATCAAGCAACACTTGATACATACAAGTGTATCAAGTTGATCACATAGCTCTGGATTGGTTTAACTCTTATTTGTGTCTATCTTGATGCCCATAGGTCACCCTCTGCCTCACTGTCGTACTGTGTCCCACAGGGCTCAATTCCAGGCCCTCTTCTTTTTTGTTGTACCTCCTTCCTCTTGGCTCTGTTTTTTTAGAAAATATTAGTTTTCATTGTTATCCAGATGACACACAGATATATTTATCACTAAAGAATGCAGACTCCACCTCTCTTCAGTCACTGTTTTTATGTCTGGAAGATTTGAATCCTGGGTGGCCCTAAATATCTTGAAACTTAATGAAGATAAGACAGAGGTAGTGATTTTTGGCAGATCCACTGTAGACTCCCTGACAGACCTTTGCTCTTTGGCCCAGTATGTCAAGCCAGTTACTACAAATTTAGGAGTCAAGATGGATGCTGGTCTTGAGCTGGAAGCACATATCAGAGCCATTGTAAAATCCAGCTTTTTCCACTTACGGCAGCTAACCAAAGTAAAACATTCTTTCCAGACAGAATTTTGAAACAGTGATCCATAAATTTGTGTGGATTACTCTAATGCACTGTATATAGGAGTCAATGATTTATATATTTCCCAGCTCCAAGGGGTACAAAATGTTGCTGCTGGACGTCTTAACAGGTACACAAAAATTTGACCATATTTCCCCTATTTTAGCTTCCTTACACTGGTTGCCAGTACATTTTAGGATTCATTTTAAAATCCTTTCATTTGTTTTTAAACCCTTGACCCTCCCTATTTGTCGGAGCTGTTACATTTTTACATGCCCTCCCGTTCCCTCAGGTCAGCTGATCAGTTGTTTCCGAAGGTGCCAAAGACAAAGTGCAAGCTCAGCGAGGATGATCTTCCTTTGGGCATAAGACAGGCCTCTTCATTTGCTATTTTTAAGTCCTTTCTTAATGCCCATCTTTTTTCTTTGGCTTTTGGCACAATCTGAGATGCTTCACTTTGTTTTATTGTGTCTGTATATTAATATGTATTTGAAATTTGATCTTTAATATTTTATAATTGCATTGTATTTCAGGATTGTGTACAGCACTTTGATCCTGTCAGAGTATAAAGTCCTTGGCATGGTATGATATGGTTTTTTTCTACTGTATGTCTTATGTATTTTCTACTTATATCTTATGTTTCATATGGGTTTAATCATGTGCCAACTGACATAAAATGACATGATGAACTCTGTCAATGCTGGCTGTTGGCTGACTCATGTGGGCATGGCCTAATGGCGAATTTTAATCTGTCGCCATAAGCATACAGTCATCTCTAAACACATGCATCATCCGATTTGCAACAAACTAGATCTGTATGACCTTTGTTCACTTCTAAAGAGCCCAAAAGCATTAAATTATAAATTGGCTACACTGCGCCCCCCAGGTTAATCCATCTGCAATATCTCCTCGCTATAACTGTCAATGTGCACCAGATTTTTTGTGCGTCATCTGGGAGTGCTGCCAAATGCATCTATGTGCATCACCTGGCGGACAGGTACGGGAACTGCGCAAGAGCATCTGGTGTGGCGAGCAGGCGGTGGTGCTGGATCGCTGCGATCGCTATGAGGCCGGAGCGACGCTGAGCGAGGGCCGCCCGATGCTGCTTGCGGCTTTAATTAGGCCCCGAAGGCCTATTGTTTTCATGCTATTTAGGCCCAAGCAGCTAAGCGCTGCGAAGGCCTATTGTTTTCATACCGTTTTATTATTCTTCCCCTCTAAAGAGGGGCCTTTTTGGAGGCTTTATCATATTCAAAAACTCACCAAACTTGGCAGACGTGTCAAGGGATTTTCAAAATTTTGTATTTTAAGGCTGTTGCAAAAATCGCAAAAGAAACAGCGCCACCTCGCAATTTTCAAAGGACCCTTTGCTAATCCCTTACTTCATTGTAGAAACATGAAATTTGGTACACTTTCAGAGCTCCATGGAGGAGGCGGGCGTGGCGGCGTGGCAAAGTGACCTGTAATGCTGTTGCATACGTTTGGCTCTGAATTCCACAGTCAGGCCAAGCAGCTCCAAACTCACTAGAATGGATCCACATCCCCTCCCCAACAGGAATCCGTAACAAACTTTGCTGGGTGTGGCCTAATTTCTCTATAGTGCCCCCTAGAATATTTTAAATAATAACCGCGATGGCCAATAGCACTGAGCGGCACTTGGCTGCGAGGACCGCACGACGCCGCAAACGGCTTTAATTTATTATTACAATTCTGCCCCCCTAAAGAGTAGGCCTTTTGGGGGCTTTATCATATTCAAAAACTCACCAAACTTGGCGGATGCATACAGTCTGTGTATGGTTTACGTATTTTAAGGTAGTCGCAAAAATTGCAAAAGAAACGGCTCAACGGCGCCACCCAGCAACTTTCAAAATACCCTCTGTATTGACCTTACTTCATCAAAGAGACATGAAATTTGGTACACTTGCAGAGTTCCCCAAGATGCACAGAAAATACAATTAATGTCATCATGCAAGTGTAACCCATGTTATTTTAGCGAACATGATTTATCGCCTGTAGTACACCATATTGCCAATAGGTGGCAGTAAATGGCTTCAAAGTAGTCTAAAGCTACAGTGATAGGCTACAGAATATGAGCGAGAGTTAACCAGAAGACAAAACAAAAAACGTTTGTGGTCACTTTATTGATAAAGATCAGTTTTCTTTTCAATATTTTTCAAGAATTAGTTTTCATCTGTGTTTTATTTTTGGTTCCTATGTATCGAGATCTGGGAGAAGTTGTTTTTGAGATCTAATTTCTTTCTTTTTCTTGCTGCGAATCTCCAGTGAGTTCTGTGCTATAATTAGCTTCATTGGCTATCGATTAGCCACGAGCTAATGTTTTGCTGTTATGTATTAAAGGTTGGATTGTACTGTAATTTTACAGTTTAATGTTAAAAAAGGAGAAAAAAAAACAATCAGAGATACTTGTTTATGTGTAAGAATGCATGTTTTCTACATGATGTTTGTAAGTGAATTAGTAAGGTGTATCGCTAACTCAGAAAGGCTATTCTGCTAATATTGCACCTTTTCTTTTTGAAATGCTGATACTGATGAGGTATTTAGTGACAGTGAGTTATTTATTCCGCTGTATGGAATTTAAGAGTGCTAGAAAAAAGATATTGATGTCAATTCAGTGAATACTATTTTTGTGATGTTTGTTGAGTTAAAAGACGAGTTATTCATCACAGATATGAATAATTTTATCTACACAGAGAGGAGATAAAATTTCACTGAGGTGACAGAGTCGCATATAACACTATAGTGAAAGATATTTCTGCTACATGCAGGTTGTTTTTTTTTGTGTGTCGGGATCAACACATGAAGAACGGCGAGCCAGGATCCAGAAGATCGGATTCACATTGTGTCCACTTTGATGCCAAAGAAGAACCTTCTTCTGTTCCACTAGATCGGTGGGATTGCACATATTCACACTACCCGGGTAGCTACAACATAACATTCAGATCTGAAAACTGAACTGAAAACAAATCAAAGGAAAAGAAACTCTTGAACTTGACTGACTTGACTTAGGACTCCTAGAGGAAAACATTGACTATTTTGTTCTGTTTGTGTTATGGTCAAAATGTGTAATAAATGTGTGTTTTGTTCAACCCTTCCTTTCACTTGCTCCTCCTGAGATGAATCTAGTTTCTTCTGATAGGCTAATTGATCATAAAGATTCATAGTTACTGATCCCCTGGTCGCAAGTGACTTACCAGGTTAGTAGACCTTACATAAGTGGCGAGCCCAGCCAGGAGGAGTTGGAAAGCGAAGATACTATTTAATGTGAAGTACCTTTAAGATATTTTGTTTTGTCATATGTAATTTACTTTTGAAACCACATTTTTGGAAAAGTGTAAAATCTCATATAGCTAAAAAGAAAATGGATATTGTCCAGTGTTATGGTATTGACGTAAAGAGAGCCATAAATATAAATGGAGTCACCGAAACAGATTCTAACCGTGATATTAGGGCTTCCTTTGCAAAATATGGAACAGTAAGCAGAATCCTCAGAGTGCAGAACACAGAAGCAGGAGAATCTGTTATTTTAGAGTTTGGGTCAGAAATATCCCTGGCTAATATTGGTTCACATTTCCCTAGTGAAATAGAGAATGTTGCCAACCCAGATGTGAAGTGGTATGCAACTTGTCTCAGCATACCTGAACCCAACCAGAAATTGAGCCCTGACGTACCTCTGAATGAGTCAAGTGATGACACTGACAGTTCTTCTGACCACAGTACAACTCCTCTAATAAAACGCCCAAAGCCCACTTTTGTGCTCGATGAAGACAACTCTTCTCCTCCACCCCCTAAATCAAGCCATTCTAAGACTGACATTGGGGAAAAAACAAAAAGGGCTGAGACAAAACCTCCAAAACTGACCAGCGATGTAACTAACCCACCTCAAATTCAGCGAATCGTGGTGGAACATGTTATAAGAAATGATGCTGCCCCCCCCCCAAAACCAGTCAAAATGGTTACGGCCATTCTCAGGGAGAGTACCAAAGCCTCCAGGTGAGGCGGATTATGAAACATGGGGCCTGCATGTTGAGCTGCTGTTTAATGATGGCACTTCAGATGACGTGAACCGAAGAAAAATACTGGAACGTTTGCTCCCTCTAGCATCTGATGTGAAACAACTTGGTTACTCAGCACACCCAAGAGAATATGTAAAACTGCTTGATGCTGCTTATGGTCTCGTGGAGGATGCTTATCTGTATATTTGCTAAGTTCCTGAGCACAAACCAAAATCCAGGTGAGAAGGCATCTGAATATCTGCAGAGGCTACAGGGGCTTTTGAGCACTGCTATTAAAAGAAATGGTGTGAATTCAACAGATGCAAATCGACACCTCTTGAAACAGTTTAAAAGAGGTTGTTGGGACCCCAATTTGATCTTGAAATTAGAAATAAATACAGAAGCGACACACGACTTTGCTGAACTGCTGCTACAGATACGCACTGAAGAAGATAAGCGAACGTCTAAGCTAGACAGGATGCATCGCCACTTCGGATCTTCCAAGGCAAAGCCCATTGCAAATGTAAATTCTCTTCATGACCTGACACCTCCTTGTTCTGAACCCGGATCTGAAGTTTTACAGGCATACATTTCTGAGACTGAGAAGTTAAGGAAGCAGGTGGTTGGATTGCAATTACAGCTCTCCTCAAAACCCTCCAGAAAGCAGAGGAAAAATGAACAGAAGGCTGCTGAAAAAGCCCAGGAACTGCCAACAGCAGAAAGCCAAGTTCAGCAGGTTACACGTCAGTCCTCTGAAAGACCTCAGCCTAAAGCTTGGTTCTGTTTCAGGTGTGGTGAAGATGGGCATATAGCAAGGAACTGTGAAAACCCCATGAACAAAGCCGCTGTTGAGCAGAAATACAAAGAACTGAAGGCTAAACAAGAAGAATGGAAGAGTAAGCACACCCGTCAGTCGTTAAACTGGAACAGGTTTAACGACTGACGTTAAACCAGTATGTCCCATTACTGGGACATACTGGAACCAGAAACCTTTCAAAGAGTCCCACACACAAAGAACATTGCCAAACTAACTGTCAACAGGGTGAAACCCACCAAGTGCAGCTACCAGGAGGATTAGTTGGCTCAAGATCTGCTGTGGATTTATCAATTGGAAAAATAAAGCACACCTGCCTTATTGACTCGGGGTCACAAGTTACCACCATCTCCAAATCCTTCCAGGAGACTCACTTGTCTTCATATCCTCTCTTTCCCTTGGACAACCTCCTTGAAATAGAAGGAGCTGCAGGTCAAATCGTTCCCTATTCGGGGTATATTGAGATCGACATCACCTTCCCTCAGAGTTTCACAGGTGAGGAAAAACTGGTCACAATCCTAGCCCTAATTGTTCCAGACAACAGAGCCAATTCAGAAATTCCAGTCCTGATTGGAACAAATGCCCTGGATATTTTGTATGAAGACTTCAGTGAACAGATAAGCATCCCAGAGAACTGTGCTTATGTTCCCCTCATTCGGCAACTTCATGCCATCTATAAGAAAAAGACAAGACAGAAAAACTATGTGAGGTCTGTCAAAACACAGGGTAAAAATAAGACCATCCTTCCAGCAGGTAAAAAACTAACGTTGGATGGACGTGTGAGAAATGTCCCTTCAGAACAAGGCGCTATACTCTTAGTAGAGCCTGTCAGCCAACGGTGTTTACCAAGCAGTACGACACTCTGCAGTTACATCATGTCAAGTCCACGACAGACTTCATTTAAAGTTCCCATCCTTCTGAAAAATGAGACTAACCATGACATTGTTGTTCCAGCTCTTCAAGTCTTGGTACAAGTCTCCTTTCCTATGTCAGTCTCTTCTCCTGTTCCTACCTCTAACACTAAAGGAGAAGAAGAACCTGAAAGACAACCAGACAATATTGCTACATGTTGTGCTGCTTATGAAGTGACTCAAAGTGAGAACATTCAGTTTGACCTCTCTGATTCCCCACTTTCAAAGGAATGGAAAATTAGGATTTCAAATGCTCTTAATTCCATCCCTGAAGTTTTTGCCAGAGGAGAACTTGATTTTGGACACACAACAGCGGTGAAACATAAGATTCGACTTTCTGATCCAACACCTTTCAAGCACAGACCACGACCTATCCATCCATCTGATTATGAAGCGGTGCGCCTTCATTTAAAGCAACTGTATGACAGCAACATTATCAGGGAGTCTGAAAGCCCCTTTGCTTCACCAATTGTAGTGGTGAAGAAAAAAAATGGACAGATCCGCCTTTGTGTGGACTATCAGAAGTTGAACAGCCAGACTATTAAGGATGCCTATGCCCTGCCAAATATAGAAGAGGCATTTGCTACACTTACAGGATCCAAGTGGTTTTCTGTAATGGATTTAAAGTCAGGCTACTACCAAGTGGAAGTTGATGAGAATGATAAGCATAAGACTGCCTTTGTCACACCCTTGGGTTTTTGGGAGTTCAACAGGATGCCACAGGGAGTAACTAATGCTCCAAGTACATTTCAGCGCCTGATGGAGAAATGTATGGGCTCTATGAACCTCAAAGAGGACTTGGTGTTTTTGGATGATCTCATAGTCTTCTCTGACAGCGTTGAAGAACATGAGCAAAGACTTTTGAAAGTCTTGAGCAGGCTGAAGGAGTTTGGACTGAAACTATCTCCGGAGAAATGCCATTTTTTCCAAAAGTCAGTGAGATATTTAGGGCACATAGTGTCAGAAGAGGGAGTACAAACAGACCCTGAAAAGATCTCAGCACTCACCACATGGCCCAAACCCCTCAACATATCTGAACTGAAGTCCTTTCTGGGGTTTACAGGATACTACCGTAGGTTCATTAAGGATTATGCAAAGATTGCAAAACCTCTGAATGATCTAACAGCTGGTGTAGGTCCTGTTAAAAAACCAAAACACCACCGACTAAAGTCAGTGTGTGACTGGAACCGACCCTTTAAGGAAAAGTAGACCACTCTATGTGATGAGGCATTTAACACCCTAATCCAAAAGCTGACAACTGCACCAATACTTGGGTTTGCTAACCCTGGTAAACCATATATTCTACACACAGATGCCAGTTTACATGGCCTTGTTGCTGCTTTGTATCAGGAAGATGGGGGTCGGTTGAGGGTCATCGCATACGCCAGCAGAGGGCTGTCAAACTGTGAAAGAAGGTACCCCACCCACAAACTAGAATTTCTAGCATTGAAATGGGCAATCACTGACAAGTTTGCTGATTATTTATACGGTGCCAACTTCACCGTTATGACAGACAACAATCCGTTGACATATGTTTTGACATCTGCCAAACTTGATGCAACAGGGCATCGGTGGCTTGCTGCCTTATCTAACTTCACTTTCGACATTCAGTATTGTGCGGGAAGAAGAAATCAGGATGCTGATGGATTATCAAGGCGCCCACATGTCCCTGCAGAAGTTGATAACAGTGCAGCAGCTGAAGATGAAAGGATTAAGAAATTCATTGACAAGTTCAGAAAGGATGAACACATGATGTCCTTTCCTGTAGAGGCTGTGCAGGCTGTATGTGAGAAACATCAAGTGAACAGCAACTTACCTGTCACAGTGGAGTGCCTAGCAATTGATGCACAGGCAATACCAGCTGAATTTATTGACACTGAGGCCATCACAGGATCTAGTACTCTTCCAAGGATGTCACAACAAGACTGGGCAGCAGAGCAAAGAGAAGATTTTGCTATTAGGAGAGTCAGTACAGGAAAACATCTCTCTTACAGACTGAGACAGAAAGAAGAACGACAAGTCCAGTTAATGCTAAAGGTTCAAGATCAGTTGTCCTTAATTGACAATGTTCTATACAGGAAGCTCATGTATCAGGGTCAACCCATTTTCCAGCTGGTTCTCCCTGAGAGATACAGGCAGATTGCATTTGAAAGTCTCCATGATGATGTTGGTCATTTGGGAATTGAAAGGACTATGGACCTCATGCAAACCCGGTTTTATTGGCCAAGGATGTGGCTAGATGTTGAACAGAAGATCAGACAATGTGAAAGATGTGTGTGCCGCAAAGCCAGAGCAGAGAAAACAGCACAACTTAACATCAAAACAAGCAGACCACTTGAGCTAGTGTATGGACTACCTGTCTCTTGAACCAGATAATCGAGGGACAAAGAACATACTAGTAATCACAGATCATTTCACAAAGTTCTCTGTCGCAGTGCCTACTCCTGACCAGAAAGAGAAAACTATCGCAAAAGCCTTGTGGGACAAGTTCATTGTATATTATGGTCTACCAGAACGACTGCATAGTGACCAAGGTCGCAATTTTGAATCAGCGGTCATCAAAAGTCTATGTCAGATGTTAGGCATAAAGAAAACGAGAACAACCCCGTACCACCCACGTGGAAACCCAGTAGAGAGGTTCAACCGTACTCTACTAGGGATGCTGGGAACTCTTTCAGAAAATGACAAGGTCAAGTGGCGTGATCATGTGCAGCCATTAGTGCATGCTTACAATTGCACTAAGAATGACACAACTGGATTTTCCCCTTATCAGCTAATGTTCGGGAGGCAGCCCAACTTACCGATCGATGTTGCATTTGGACTAATTCATGGAGGAAAAGACACAGTCACTCACAGTGAATATGTGAAGAGACTTAAAGAAACTCTTCAAGAGAGTTACAAACTGGCTATGGAGCACAGTCAAAAAACTGCTCAACGCAATAAGGCCAAATATGACATCAAAGTCAGAGAGTCCATTTTGGAAAAAGGGGATCGTGTGCTTATACGAAATGTAGGGATCCAGGGAAAGCACAAACTTGCTGATAAGTGGAGCCAAACTATATACAAGGTTGTGAAGCATATCAATGACTCACCTGTGTATGTTGTTGCTCCCCTGAGCTCTGATGGTCCAGAGAAAACCCTCCATCGAGACATGCTTTTGCCTTGTGGATTTCTGTCGTCCCTTGAACAGGAAGATTCTTCATCTCCAGATGATGAGGACAAGCCTAAGTTAATTCCAAGTCAGGATCCATCATTGCCAGAAGATGGAGAAATGCACCTGGCAGATTGTGATGATGGTTCGGGTCGGGATTTTTGGCCAGTGATCCGGGAGGAAGTCACCTACCCACCTTTCACTACTGTGCATGAAATCCCCATCCCCATTGATCCTGGCTCAGCAGACCCCAGCACCAGCCTTGGCTGCTCGAGTTTGAATCCTTATGCAGATGTTTTCGCACCAGTACAGGCTGAACCAAGGAAAGAGCAAACTCCAACTGAACCTGTGGAATTACAACCTAAGAAATTTCCCTTAACTGAAACAGATCAACCGAATATCTCCCCTGAGGCAGAAATTAGCCCAGTTGAAGAAGACAAGGAGTTGGAAGCCAACATCCCATCTGTAAATGACAATCCACAGTTTGAGGTCGAAGTTCAGAGTAGGGATACAGCGATGGATGTGCAATTGAACACTGAAAATGTGGATGTGGAGGACAATGACACTTTTGATGTTGACAGTAAAGCAAGAATGGACAAGACAAACCTTGAAGAGAAAGAGGGAGAGAATGTTATGTCCGGAATAAGGCGATCAGAGAGGAATAGGTCAGAACCAAACCGATTAATATACAAGACCCTGGGAAATCCATTATCCCTAATGATGCATTCCCTTCTAAGCAGTCTTGATATGGTTGTCACTCAAGCCCTTGATTCAGTTACTCCCCCAGTTTATGGAAAGGTGACTGCCATTTAAATAGATCCCCGTCATGCGAGGATGCATGCCATTTCAGGGGGGGAGGGATGTAACCCATGTTATTTTAGCGAACATGATTTATCGCCTGTAGTACACCATATTGCCAATAGGTGGCAGTAAATGGCTTCAAAGTAGTCTAAAGCTACAGTGATAGGCTACAGAATATGAGTGAGAGTTAACCAGAAGACAAAACAAAAAACGTTTGTGGTCACTTTATTGATAAAGATCAGTTTTCTTTTCAATATTTTTCAAGAATTAGTTTTCATCTGTGTTTGATTTTTGGTTCCTATGTATCGAGATCTGGGAGAAGTTGTTTTTGAGATCTAATTTCTTTTTTCTTGCTGCGAATCTCCAGTGAGTTCTGTGCTATAATTAGCTTCATTGGCTATCGATTAGCCACGAGCTAATGTTTTGCTGTTATGTATTAAAGGTTGGATTGTACTGTAATTTTATAGTTTAATGTTAAAAAAGGAAAAAAAAACAATCGGAGATACTTGTTTATGTGTAAGAATGCATGTTTTCTACATGATGTTTGTAAGTGAATTAGTAAGGTGTATCGCTAACTCAGAAAGGCTATTCTGCTAATATTGCACCTTTTCTTTTTGAAATGCTGATACTGATGAGGTATTTAGTGACAGTGAGTTATTTATTCCGCTGTATGGAATTTAAGAGTGCTAGAAAAAAGATATTGATGTCAATTCAGTGAATATTATTTTTGTGATGTTTGTTGAGTTAAAAGACGAGTTATTCATCACAGATATGAATAATTTTATCTACACAGAGAGGAGATAAAATTTCACTGAGGTGACTTAGAGTCGCATATAACACTATAGTGAAAGATATTTCTGCTACATGCAGGTTGTTTTTTTTTTTGTGTCGGGATCAACACATGAAGAACGGCGAGCCAGGATCCAGAAGATCGGATTCACATTGTGTCCACTTTGATGCCAAAGAAGAACCTTCTTCTGTTCCACTAGATCGGTGGGATTGCACATATTCACACTACCCGGGTAGCTACAACATAACATTCAGATCTGAAAACTGAACTGAACTGGAAACAAATCAAAGGAAAAGAAACTCTTGAACTTGACTGACTTGACTTAGGACTCCTAGAGGAAAACATTGACTATTTTGTTCTGTTTGTGTTATGGTCAAAATGTGTAATAAATGTGTGTTTTGTTCAACCCTTCCTTTCACTTGCTCCTCCTGAGATGAATCTAGTTTCTTCTGATAGGCTAATTGATCATAAAGATTCATAGTTACTGATCCCCTGGTCGCAAGTGACTTACCAGGTTAGTAGACCTTACACAAGTCAAACAGGAAGTCGGCCATTTTGGATGGAAGTTCCAATTTTGACCCCATTTGGTCGCATTTGATCAAACTCCTAGGAATTTTGATCAATTGGTTTCAAACTTGGTCAAATCGTTCATAAGGCATGAACAATTAAAAGTTAAAGTTTTTTGTTTTTGTGCATGCTGAAGGGGGTTTGCCTGGAGTCAAAGTTCACCTACTCGCCATGAAAAACGAAACTGTTATATCTCCTACACAAAAACTCACAGAGGCACCAAACTTTCAGTGATTGATCATGATCAGGTGCCCAACAATACTCAATAGTCAAATGATGACATAACTTAAGCCACACCCCCTGAGAACAGGAAGTGTCACGTTTTTCTCTGAACGGTCTCTATAGACAGAAGATATGTTGGTGCGATATGGATTCCAACCACGACCGGTTTCAATGGAGCAGGAGGACATGGCGGCGTGGAGAAGTGACCTGCAATGCCATTGCCATATGTTTGGCTCTAAATTCCACGTTTCGACCGAGCTGCTCGAAACTTGGCATGAGTGATCCTGGTTGTATGCCTGACAATCCTATATGGTCATAGTCTGACATCATCTAAGCCCCTTCAGAACAGGAAGTACTTTTCTTTCCTTGGAAAGCTCTATCTCTGGCTCTCTTCACCTAATCAAGATGATTCTGTGTTGGATGACAGACAACAAGTTGGTCTCACTTGCTTTAAAGTGCCAAGAGTTTTCAATGGAGGATATGGCCATGGCAGAGTGCATAAGTAACCTGCAACACCGTTGCCATATGTTTGGCTCTAAATTCTACAGTTTCAAGCTGAGCCAAACTCACTCGGATGCATCCTTATCCAACCCCGAACAGAAATCCGTAACAATCATCGGTGGGCGAGTTCTAATATTTTAAAAGATCAGCCCCAAACCATGGTTTAATCCAGAAACTTGGCTCATATATTTATCTTGTCAGCACGTACAAAAAAGTCTCTTGGAGCCATGGTCCAAACCCAACAGGAAGTTGGCTATTAAAGTAAGTAAGCACAGACTTGGCACATAATCAGGGTAATAACAAAGTGGAGTAGTTGAACAGAAGAAGTTGAAACCCAAAATCCTGGAGTTAAAAAAAAAAAAAAAAACAGACAATGGATTTGAGAGCAAGGAGTTAGTTACCAATCTGTTTGGCTGCCTGAATCAGGCTCTTCAGTTCCTGACTGGCAGCTTGCTGCTTAGCTTTATCCTGATGCTCAGAACAAAAATGGACAATCTTCTGCCATGTCAGGCCTTCCCTGGCAAACAGCTCTTGTCTCTTCACACGCTTGGCCTGGAACAAAAGAAAAATTTATTACACTTCAAATAAAGAGAACAATATTCATCAAACTGCAAGAGTCCCAAATAACCAACACTTCTAGTATATGAAGTCCAAAAATATGAATACTTTACAAAAGTTTTGCTAATATAAACATAATCAGAATGTACTTGGCTAATTTATTGGCCAAGCATTTTTACATACAAGAAATTTGACATGTTATTGTTATGGTGCGGTGCAGATCATTCAACTTAAGGATTTTTTTTAAATTGGAAAAAAGCATAAATACAAGTATGACAATGTTGGATAAATAAACTTGAGATAAAAATAAATTAAGAGCTACGGACTCTAAGAAGGTTTATGCCGTGTTTGGCATAAACCAGATAAAGTCTGGGAGATGGCGACATAAAGCATTGCACTTAAGTTATCAAAGCTATAGAAAGGAGTAAGACTCACTATTAGACAGAGGGTATACACTGTTTATATCTAATTGTGGGGAAATTATTAGTCTCTGGTCTTTATCTGTAAAAACAAAACAAAATTTAGAAGAAAAACAAAAGTGGAAAAAAAAAAAAACTTTTTATACCAGGTTTTTTTTAAATGCTAATATTTCCAACAAAGTTCACCTAAAAATATTCAAGTCAAAAAGGATTTATTTTCACATTTTACATTAGAACTCACATTCATCTACACCAGTTCTGCATAAGCCAGTGTTAATGAGCCTAACATTTTGTTCTGTTTTTTTAAACAGTACCTCATTAGTGTAATAAGGTATTAAATCATAGCAAGTCTGACAGTTCAGGGCTCATAGGCCAGGAAAAGCATTAACACACTGACTCCACTACAGTCAGTATCTGAATACCTTCTAAAACTAAGCATTTTAGCACAAACTGGGAGATAATCTCTGAGTGACTCCAGCCATCTTTTCCCTAGAGAAGCACTTTTTCTGCTGAGCAGATTTAATGAGAGCTGAGCCAGGTAAAATGAAAGTCTGCATATTGCCCCAAATTCCATTTAAAATGTCAGGCAAAGTCTCAGAGAAATAAACTAGGAAAGAGACACCTGGTTTCAAAAAACTCATGGGTCCATAAATACAGGAAGAATTACATTGCATTAATTCCGGGTTATACCAACTAGTTGACCAGTGTTGTATAGTTACGAAGTAAAAATACTTCACTACTTTACTTAAGTATATTTTGGAGTACTTCATACTTTCCTCGAGTAAGAAAATTTTTGATAACTTTAACTTTTACTTCACTACATTTCCGAACTTAATTGCATACTTTTACTCCGATACATTTTCAATGTGTGGTTTAGTTACTCATTACAAAAAAGCGAGAGAGAAACGCAAATGTTTTGACCCGCCTACTGATTGACTGCAGCAAAGTCGGTAGCCGACTTACCTGGGCTTGTTCATCACCACCAATAGGATGCACAGGTTTCGCACCTCCCCACTACGTCAGAAAGTCCAGCAAACAGTCTGATTGGTTAGTGCTCCGTTTGTGTAGGTTTGTGCTGTTAAAATGTTCGTTTGTGCAGCTTTGGTTTCTGAGATATTAAAATGATTTTTTAGGCCATCCAGAGTTTACCATCCCCGCATTTTGCTCCAAAACAAACCAAAGTGGGCTGGTTTGTTAGTGCTCCGTTTGTGCCGTTAAAACAAACGCAGCAAAGTTGTTTTCAATTTGGATTTTGGCTATTCCGATATCCGGTGTGAGCGGCGCCTAACTCGAGGTTGATCCGATTCATGAACGCTAATTTCGGCCAGCCGTTCTCTAGGTCTCCCCTTCCTCAAGGTGTCGGAGTTTCACTCAGGGAGGGTCAACAAATTTTACATCCAAACTCTCCTGAGAAACTAATGGAAATAGATTTCTTGCCTTGTGACCAACTGACACAAAATTCATTTAACTTACTCTTTAAGTAAGTAATGGATGGCCTAAAAAATAATTTTTAATATCTTGGAAACCAAAGCTGCACAAACGGAGCTCTAACCAATCAGACTATTTGCTGGATTTTTTGAGTAGGTGGGGTGTCAGCTTCACAAGTCTGTTACCTTTCTCCCATTAAACACCAAGTTAACAAAAAGTTCTCCCTCTTCAGATGCCAATAAGCTGCATTTCCCTCCCAATTCTCTTTTTCTTTTGCATAATGACCAGTTGTGTGCACCTATAGTTTGTGAAGTAGAGTAATCGTAATGGCTTTTTTTCTTCATGTTGCCTGCATTTTCTGTACTGAATATTTATTTTTCTCATTTTCATCATTGACCTTACTGAAAGGGAAAACTTAAGGCTTACAAAAACTTTGTATTTTCTGTCCTGGAGGGTTTACTAAGAAGCTGGTTCAGTTGTAAAGCACGTTAAGTTAACCTAAAGCAGGGTAAGTTAACCTAAAGCAGGTTAAGTTAACCTTGTGGTTTCGGTAAAGCACTTAATTTTCTTAACTAAATGATGCCTGCAGGTTTATCTATTAGCAGGTTTCATTTTGCCAGCACTTGGTTGTGTACATTATTTTAAGTGTATTTAACAAGTTTACCAAAATATAAAAAATGTCATTCAAACTGCATTTGCCTTGTTTTACTTTTTACTTGTACTTTTCATTACATTACTTGAGTACATCCATTTTTACAGTAATTTCCATACTTAAGTACAAGACGTTTCGGATACTTTAAGACTTTAACTCAAGTAACATTTCAATCAGTGACTTGGACTTTTACCAAAGTCATATTTTGGAGCGGTACCTATACTTTTACTTGACTCCGAGATTTCAGTACTTTATACAACACTGTAGTTGACACATCAAGTCTTTACTCTGCAATGACTCTTTATGTAGATAGTTGACTAGTCACTAAACATCTGTTTAGCATTACTAAACAGACTTTTACAAGAAGATGGAAGATGAGGAACTAGGTAAGTTCACCAGATAATCATCAGGTACATTTTGGAGGGAAACATTACCGGAAGTGGAGTCAACTCAGCAAGAACCCCGCCGTAATGTTCCAGTTTCAGGAAAACTTTTGGTAAAACAATGCCTCCAAAAGGATCCAAGACTGAAATGAGACCTGATGAGGAGTTTGCCTCACTCATGCAAGATAAAGAGTTACTGAGTCAGCAGAAAGAAATGTATATGGAGTTGCTTCAACAACAATTTGAAATGATTTGTGAAAATCATTATGGACGCTACAAACACCAGGCTGGACGAGTTGAAACGAGAAGTGTAGGTATGTCTCTTTGACTATGAAACAACATATGAATTTACTCAGTGTCATTTCAGTGGGCATTTTTTAAAGTGATCCTGGACCTAGTTTTATCAAAAGAATAAAAAATTTATTAAAATACAAATCAAATTTAAAATTCAAAAATATGTTATTGATGCCAATGGAAAATTAAATATCAGTAAGTTCTAAAAGAAAAATTTCTTGTTTTCGTTCATTACTGAATGAGTGTTGACCACATCTGCAGTGTGGAAGGTTTTCACACCATTAAGTCTCAGTGTTTTTAAGATAACTTGAGTTTTATAAAAAAAAAAAAAAAAATGCTCTTCAATCAGTAGACATGACCTGTTTGTGAAAGGCAGTAGTTTAACTTGATCTTCTCAGCAACATAACATAGATTCCCTCATTGCCTTGTTGCATTAAATCAAACAAAACTGAAACATCACACTTCAATTAACCTTAAATTGGTGATCCTAACTCACACTGTTGCTAGGTATCATTTGTTTTTTTCTTTATTTTCAAATCTATTCAACACTGGAGTGTTTAGAACTTCAGTGATTTGTTTTATCACAAGTTCTCGTTTCCCGAAGACATGAGAAAGAGGAACTTATGTCAAGATTAAAAGATAACATTGATAACATTTAGGTATAATGCAAATACTTTGTCTTTTGCCAAATTAATTTATTGAAAGGTTCCCCGGAAATTCAATGTAACAAAATGTCAAGTTAAGGCACTATCTGGCTTTTCTAAGCAAATGACGTTTGAGGAATTAAAAGTTCTTCAGTAGTATTTAACTGTACTGTAGACAAATTTAAATACTTAATTTTTTAAAGAGAGATATAATCTGCTTTTTTGGCCTCACCTTCAGGTCATATAACTGCTCCGTGGGATCCTCCCTCTTGCTGACATTAGAGAAAGAACGAAGAGCACCTGTAAGACGCGGAGGAGCCATCGGTCCCTGTGTTTATCGTCACCGCAGCTGGACTGGTTCTTCCTAAGACTAACGCAGAAAAGGCACACAGAAATAAGTTCGCATTGTAGTATGCTTGAAAGCACAAACTTTATCCATTTAACAAGCGCAACAAATGTCTAATACAACTGCTTCATTAGAAGAATTGTATTAGAGAAATAAGTGTTCCCCGGACACCAGGATGTCCAGCTATCCCACGCAGTGTTGACATATACAGACGTGTAGAGTGACGCAAGTTCTGGAATACCCTTCAAGATGAAACTGAATTTCCTGAATTCAAAATCCTACAGAATAAAGAGTCTGTTGCTTGTTCCACGTCTAAAACGTTCTAACTTTACCAGTCAACTTTAAAGCCACTATTTTCACGTTTTATTGTCTGACAATTCTGTTTAGATGTCACTGCTTATGTTCTCTAACAACCCGAATATTGTGCAGCATGTGAGCTATTACCGCTGCTAGCTAGTCCTTGTCCGACAGCCCCGGCTAAGCAATTTCTTTAGAAGCTGCAGCTTAAGCACCGAAACTGCGAGGAAAGAAAAGATTTTCAACTCTGATCACAAGGTTACTAATGCACATACTTCTGTATTACCTCTGAAAGCGCTGTTTGAAACTAATGTCAGAGACAGCCGGTCTATATTAGCAGCCTACAGGCTGCAGTCAACCGAAGTGGCTGTGCGCACAGAAAGGTGGGTATTGTAGTTTAACGTAACGGAAGTAGAAGAAATTGTCTTTAAAGAACTACATTCCCCATATCAGTGACATTGTGACGTCATCTAAGCAGGATGGATTGGATACTTATGCTGGATTTTTTTTTTCTTTCCACTGGCTCCCTGTAGCTCACGGATTAGGCTTTAAGACACTTTTGTTAGTTTATAAAGCACTGAACGGCTCAGCACCACAATACATTAAAGATCTGATGGTGTGTATCAACCTTCCAGACCTCTCAGGTCTTCTGGTTCTGATCTGCTCTGCATCCCCAGACTGCTCTTCATCCTGTGAATCAAACATGGAGAAGCTGCATTCAGCTTCTATGCACCACAAATCTGGAACAAACTCCCAGATATCTACAAAACAGGCAAAACACTGAGCTCCTTTAAATCTAGACTAAAAACCTGTGAACATGTGAATTTTTGGACATTCCTTGTGGCTCTTAATATCTTTGGCTACCAAGGCTAACAAATGTTTTTAAAACTGATAGAATATCAATTGTAGGTTTTAGCAGCAGACTACTTTAAGTTTTTTGTGAAATAATTCCATTTCATTTCCAAAAACATTTACACTGACAGTAATGTAGAACAGAATAGAATAGAATATACACTGCTCAAAAAAATAAAGGGAACACTCAAATAACACATCCTAGATCTGAATGAATGAAATATTCTCATTGAATACTTTTGTCCTGTACAAAGTTGAATGTGCTGACAACAAAATCATTGTTGATTGTCAATCAGTGTTGCTTCCTAAGTGGACAGTTTGATTTCACAGAAGTTTGATGTACTTGGAGTTATATTGTGTTGTTTGAGTGTTCCCTTTATTTTTTTGAGCAGTATACTTCATTGATCTCCAATACTTTTTCTGTTAAGGCAACTTAAAGGGCACAAGTTCATCAAGGGAAAATTGTCTGTTCATTGACAAGCTACTCCATTTAAGGACCTATAAATGTTACACATACAGGTCCTTCTCAAAATATTAGCATATTGTGATAAAGTTCATTATTTTCCATAATGTAATGATAAAAATTTAACATTCATGTATTTTAGATTCATTGCACACTGACTGAAATATTTCAGGTCCTTTATTGTCTAAATACGGATGATTTTGGCCATCAGCTCATGAAAAACCAAAATTGCTATCTCAAAAAATTAGCATATTTCATCCGACCAATAAAAGAAAAGTGTTTTTAATACAAAAAACGTCAACCTTCAAATAATTATGTACAGTTATGCACTCAATACTTGGTCGGGAATCCTTTTGCAGAAATGTCTGCTTCAATGCGGCGTGCCACGGAGGCTATCAGCCTGTGGCACTGCTGAGGTGTTATGGAGGCCCAGGATGCTTCGATAGCGGCCTTTAGCTCATCCAGAGTGTTGGGTCTTGTGTCTCTCAACTTTCTCTTCACAAAATCCCACAGATTCTCTATGGGGTTCAGGTCAGGAGAGTTGGCAGGCCAATTGAGCACAGTGATGCCATGGTCAGTAAACCATTTGCCAGTGGTTTTGGCACTGTGAGCAGGTGCCAGGTTGTGCTGAAAAATGAAATCTTCATCTCCATAAAGCTTTTCAGCTTCATCTCCATAAAGCTTTTCAGCAGATGGAAGCATGAAGCTCCAAAATTTCCTGATAGCCAGCTGCATTGACCCTGCCCTTGATAAAACACAGTGGACCAACACCAGCAACTGACATGGCATCCCAGACCATCACTGACTGTGGGTACTTGACACTGGACTTCTGGCATTTTGGAAATTCCTTCTCCCCAGTCTTCCTCCAGACTCCCACACCTTGATTTCCGAATGACATGCTAAATTTGCTTTCATCCGAAAAAAGTACTTTGGACCACTGAGCAACAGTCCAGTGCTGCTTCTCTAAAGCCCAGGTCAGGCGCTTCTGCCGCTGTTTCTGGTTCAAAAGTGGCTTGACCTGGGGGATGCGGCATCTGTAGCCCATTTCCTGCACACACCTGTGCACGGTGGCTCTGGATGTTTCTACTCCAGACTCAGTCCACTGCTTCCGCAGGTCCCCCAAGGTCTGGAATCGGCCCTTCTCCACAATCTTCCTCAGGGTCCGGTCACCTCTTCTTGTTGTGCAGCGTTTTCTGCCACACTTTTTCCTTCCCACAGACTTCCCACTGAGGTGCCTTGATGCAGCACTCTGGGAACAGCCTATTCGTTCAGGAATTTCTTTCTGTGTCTTACCTGCTCTTGTGAGGGTGTCAATGATGGCCTTCTTTACAGCAGTCAGGTCAGCAGTGATACCCATGATTGGGGTTTGAGAGATGAACCAGGCTGGGAGTTTTAAAGGCCTCAGGAATCTTTTGCAGGTGTTTAGAGTTAATTTGTTGATTCAGATGATTAGGTTCATAGCTGGTTTAGAGACCCTTTTCATGATATGCTAATTTTTTGAGATAGGAATTTGGGGTTTTCATGAGCTGTTTGCCAAAATCATCCGTATTTAGACAATAAAGGACCTGAAATATTTCAGTCAGTGTGCAATGAATCTAAAATATCCATCCATTTTTTTCCGTCACCCTTCTCCCTAACGGGGTCGGGAGTTGCTGCTGCCTATCTCCAGCTGCGTTCCGGGCGAGAGGCGGGGTACACCCTGGACAGGTCGCCAGTCTGTCGCAGGGCAACATAGAGACAAACAGGACAAACAACCATGCACACACACACTCACACCTAGGGAGAATTTGGGAAGGCCAATTAACCTAACAGTCATGTTTTTGGACTGTGGGAGGAAGCCGGAGAACCCGGAGAGAACCCACGCATGCACAGGGAGAACATGGAAACTCCGTGCAGAAAGACCCCGGGCCGGGAATCGAACCCAGGACCTTCTTGCTGCAAGGCAACAGCGCTACTCACTGCGCCACTGTGCAGCCACAATCTAAAATATATGCATGTTAAATTTTTATCATTACATTATGGAAAATAATGAACTTCATCACAATATGCTAATATTTTGAGGACCTGTATATATATATAAAAAAATTCCCTTCTCACCCACTGCGGGTGGTTCTTATCCTCTGAGCTCGGGTCCTCTACCAGAGGCCTGGGAGCTTGAGGGTCCTGCGCAGTATCTTGGCTGTGCCAAGGACTGCACATTTCTGGACTGAGATGTCTGATGTTGTTCCTGGGATCTGTTGTAGCCACTGCTCCAGTTTGGGGGTGACTGCCCCAAGGGCCCCGATGACCACAGGCACCACTGTGGTCTTCACCTTCCAGGCCCTCTCCAGTTCCTCCCTGAGGCCCTGGTATTTCTCCAGTTTCTCGTGCTCCTTTTTCCTGATGTTGCAATCGCTTGGTATTGCTACATCTACCACAACGGCTTTCCTCTGTTGTTTATCCACGATGACAATGTCTGGTTTGTTCGCCATTACCATTCTGTCTGTCTGGATCTGGAAGTCCCACAGGATCTTAGCTCTGGCATTCTCCACCACCTTTGGGGGTGTTTCCCACTTTGATCTCGGGGTTTCCAGTCCATATTCTGCACAGATGTTTCTGTACACTATGCCTGCCACTTGGTTATGTCGTTCCATGTACGCTTTCCCTGCCAGTATCTTGCACCCTGCTGATATGTGCTGGACTGTCTCAGGGGCCTCCTTGCACAACCTACACCTTGGGTCTTGTCTGGTGTGGTAGATCTGGGCCTCTATTGCTCTGGTGTTTAGGGCCTGTTCCTGAGCGGCCATGATGAGGGCCTCTGTGCTGTCCTTGAGTCCAGCTTTTTCCAGTCATTGGTAGGATTTACTGATATCAGCCACTTTACTGATATCAGCCACTGATATCCTACTGATATCAGTAAATCAGTAGGATTTACTGATATTTGCTGGTGGTACAAGAAAGCCTATGACTCAATGCCGCATACTTGGATCATTGAATGCTTAGAGATGTATAACATCAACAGGACTCTGAGAGCCTTCATTGCAAACTCAATGAGGCTGTGGAAAGCACCCTTAAAGCCAACTGCAAACCACTTGCACAAGTGTCCATACCAAGGAGATGCTCTGTCCCCGCTACTGTTCTGCATAGGCCTGAACCCCCTCAGCCAAATTATCAACAAGACTGGCTACGGATACCGATTCAAAAATGGGGCCAACATCAGTCACCTTCTCTACATGGATGACATCAAGCTGTATGCCAAGAGTGAGCGAGACATCGACTCACTGATCCACACCACCAGGATCTACAGCACGGACATTGGGATGTCATTCGGACTAGAGAAGTGTGGTCGGCTGATCACAAAGAGGGGGAAGATGATCAGCACAGAAGGGGTCTCACTCCCAGAAGGAACAATAGCAGAAATAGAGGACAGTGACAAGTACCTAGGTATACCATAAGCAAATGGCAACCTCGATGAGGTCACAAGGAAAGAAGCCACAGCTAAATACCTCCAACGAATAAGGCAAGTCCTGAGAAGCCAGCTCAATGGCAAGAACAAAATCTGTGCGATAAACAGCTATGCCTTGCCAGTAATCAGATACCCTGCTGGAATAATTCGCTGGCCAAAGGAGGAGATAAAAGCCACAGATATTAAGACTAGAAAGCTACTAACAATGCATGGAGGGTTCCATCCCAAATTCAGCACCCTGAGACTGTACACGAGCCGCAAGGAAGGAGGCAGAGGACTAGTGAGTGTGAGAACCACTGTCCAGGACGAAACATCTAAGATCCATAAATACATCAGGGACAAAGCCTCAACAGACAATGTGCTCAGTGAATGTCTCAGACAACAGGGAACGGAGGTTGAGGTGCCAGAGATACCATCATGGGAGGACAAGATCAAAGTGGGAAACACCCCCAAAGGTGGTGGAGAATGCCAGAGCTAAGATCCTGTGGAACTTCCAGATCCAGACAGACAAAATGGTAATGGCGAACCAACCAGACATTGTCGTAGTGGATAAACAACAAAGGAAAGCCGTTGTGGTAGATGTAGCAATACCAAGCGACTGCAACATCAGGAAAAAGGAGCACGAGAAACTGGAGAAATACCAGGGCCTCAGTGAGGAACTGGAAAGGGCCTGGAAGGTGAAGACCACAGTGGTGCCTGTGGTCATCGGGGCCCTCGGGGCAGTCACCCCCAAACTGGAGCAATGGCTACAACAGATCCCAGGAACAACATCAGACATCTCAGTCCAGAAATGTGCAGTCCTTGGCACAGACAAGATACTGCGCAGGACCCTCAAGCTCCCAGGCCTCTGGTAGATGACCTGAGCTCAGAGGATAAGAACCACCTGCAGTGGGTGAGAAGGGAATTTTTTATTTATTTATTTATATATATATATAAATATATATAGATCTTAAATGCAGAATATATGTCTGATCACAATGTCACAAATGGTGGTTCCAGAGAGTGTTGATGAGAAGACTGGAATTATCCAGCTAAAGAAAGTCATAACCTTGGACAATAGGAAATAATGAGAAAGTTGACAATGCTGTAGTGACAGAATCCACAAGGTCAAGGCCAAGGTCAATTAAGGTTGGAAGAACCTTAATTGTGATGGGTGGTTTCTGGTAAAGGTGTTAAACCCATTGATAAGCCAATACTTTTAAAATGAAACATGAGTTGGCTGATGTGTTATCCTGTGCAGCAGTGGACAGCTACAGTCCCTCTGGCTCCTGCTTGCAACAGAATATACAACTGCCAAATACTGTGCAATGATGAGCAGAGTTGAGTCACTGATGTCTCTACCTTGCCTGATTATCCATCTTTTGAGCAAGCAATTGGTGGCAATAGTTCTTTAAATGCAGTGCTGCAAAATCTGGGGCTGTCTGATATTGATATCAACTCATGTGAAGTGTCACAAGCTAGCAACGACCTCATAGCCCAGTTTGAGTCAACTTTCTTGAGAGACAGGCTAGATTGCGTCAAGGCTATGGGCTAACGTCATAGGATTCGGGTAGTAGTTGACAAGCCATTCCTGCCTTCATTGGATTGAGTTTACGGACCCACATGCAGAAACCACTTGTTGAATAAGAAAAGGTGAGTAATTTATTTACAACTGGACAAAATAATATTCAATCTTCTGGACTTCTACGGGAGGGCAAGGGTCACTCGACCAGGTAGGCCTGAAACGAGAACTGAATTAAGACGGGCACGGAAGGAGTGGCCGGAGGGAATTCAGGAACAGGCTTACTTCGGTGCAGGTTTTCCGAGGCGTGGGAGTGTGATGCCAGGGTCCAGATAAGGGGTAGGGAACACAAAAAAAGTTATTGTCTCTCTGTGATTTCCAGAAACTAACAGTTCAATAGGTAAATGGTAAATGGACTGAACTTATATAGCGCTTTTCCAGTCATTTTGACCACTCAAAGCGCTTTACACTGGAGTCACATTCACCCATTCGCACTCACATTCATACACCGATCAGTAGGCAATTTGGGGTTAAGTGCCTTGCCCAGAGGCACATCGACATGTGGCAGCTGGAATCGAACCTACAACCTTCCGATTGCAAGACGACAACTCTGCCACACAACCACAGTCACCCTAGGAGTGGTATGATGTTTGATGGCAGGTAGTGCTTTCCCATCCAGGGCCATGACCGAGACTGGAGCTGGAAGGAGAACGATGGGTATCAGTAGTTGCTTGACCAGACTATTATCAACTAGATTCTGCTCATACCCTGAATCCACAAAAACAGAAGTCTGAAATGACCGGTTGCCTGTGATCAAAGTGAAACAGGAATAGTTTTAGAGCCGCGCACCACAATTCCCGTAGCTAACGGTGGGCTCTGGCTTTTAGCAGATTCGGGCAGTTATTGACGTAGTGCCCGATTTGGCCACAGTATAAGCAGGCTCCAGCCCTCATCCGGCGCTGACGTTCCTCAGGCGGAAGTCTGGCTCTTCCTATCTGCATAGGCTCCTCTGTGGTCTGATTTGCTGGGATGGGATTGGTGTCTGTTCTATTTAGGCCGAAACTCAGTTCCTTCTTGGCTTGAGCTCTATCTCTGATTCTGTTATCGATCCTAATTGCCAAGGCAATGAGTTCTTCCAATGACCCAGGCTCATCCCGGTAAGCTAGCTCATCCTTTAAGTCTTCATTTAGAGCCTGAAGAAACGCTCCCTTTAATGCCCCAGCGTTCCAACTGGAAGCAGTGGCCAGGGTTCTAAAGTCAATAGCAAAGTCAGCTACTGCTTGCTTTGCTATTGACTTGCTGACCCTACTTTAGGTTCCACAACCTGTGGGTAATGTCTGCCTGTGACTCGGAGTACCCAAATGTCTGTCTAAGCTCTGTCTCAAATGTGTCATAAGTTCTCTGAAATATACTGTGCTGTACCGACCTAGCCTCTGCCCACCTTAACGCTCTTCCCCTGAGATTCCCCACTACAAAGGCAATTTTAGCAGCATCTGTTTGGAAACTCTAGGGTGAGAAAGAGAATACTATGTCGCATTGCATCAAAAATTCCCTGCAATTGCTGATCTCACCTGAATATGGTTCTGGATTGGGCGGTGATACCTCTTTGAGACAAGCTGAGACTGGGGGCGCTCGTTCCGGAGTAGCGGATGCGCCGACTCGAGATAAGGAGGGCGGAGCAGCAACAGGCGGCGAATCTGCTGAAACAAGTCTTTGATACAGATCTGTGAGCTTCTCACAATATTGCTCCAATTGTTGGTTTGTATTTCTTTGTTGCTCATATAATGCATTGAGCATGGAATCGTGGCGAACCAGGAGTGCGTGATCCAGACTGGTGTAACGTGATGGTTCTGCTGGGTCTGGTTGGGTAGATGGTTCTGTCATCATTGGATTCAGTTTACTGACCCACATGCAGAAACCACACGTTGAATAAGAAAAGGTGAGTGATTTATTTACAACTGGACAAAATAATATTCAATCTTCCGGACTTCAACGGGAGGGCGAGGGTCACTCGACCAGGTAGGCCTGAAACGAGAACTGAATTAAGACGTGCATGGAAGGAGTGGCCGGAGGGAATTCAGGAACAGGCTTACTTCGGTGCAGGTTTTCCGAGGCGTGGGAGTGTGATGCCAGGGTCCAGAGTGAGGATGTGCAGCGGTTCCGAAGGTGAGTGCGAGGAGAGGATGGAGGCTTGCAGGAGCGGAGTGGAAACGGTGGAAACGACGGAGCGTGCAGGCAGGTATTCACTTGTTGAATTTCTTGAACGAGAAGACACAAATTCCTAGGATCAAACAAAAAACACAGAGTCCTAATGGCTACAGGAAAACTCAGAAATATCTCAGAATTTGCTCACAACAGGAGAGGCCAGAGTGACTACCGGTGTACATTAACCATCTAGCGATGACTTAAGGATTCTGCCGCTCCTATATTCCCAGCACACTGATGAGGCAGATCAGCTTCACCTGCGCTGGCTCCACAGACTCCTCACCAAGATCCTCGCTGAAAGAAGATGTAACACTCGCACTCGCATGCACACACCACACCAGAATCCAGAACAATTCCAGTTGCCTTCCTGCCATGTGCCACTGACTCATTATGAAAAAATTAAGACAAGCTCTGAATGAAATGGAGGAACGAGAAATAATCCAAAAGTCTTGCTGTGAATTTGTATTACCTTTGGTCTTAGTTTGGAAGAAGTCTGGTGATTTAAGAATATGTAATGACTTTCGCTGGCTTAACGCTAGAACTGTCAAAGATGCCCATCCTCTTCCGCATCCAGCAGATGTACTTTCTGCTTTAGAGGGTACATCTTGCCCCCTAAAGCTTTAGGAGGAAATGGATTTTTCACTACCATGGATCTGACTTCAGGCTACTATAATGTGGAGGTACATGAACAGGACCGCAAGTACACAGCATTTAGATCACCATTTGGGTTATACGAATACAATCCTATGCCACAGGGACTGTGCAACAGTCCAGCGACCTTCATGAGGATGATGTTGGGCATTTTTAGAGATAATTTTGATCAGGGAGCAAATTTCGAGAGCGCACTCATCTCTGAACTATTGAGTGATGCTGGTGTCCAGAGATCCCACGCGATTCCATATCACCCAGTGGGTAATGGTTCTTGTGAAAGGATGAAACGCACCTTGGGCAATATGATTCATGCCTTACCTCCAAAAGCTAAGCAAAGATGGCTGATGCACTGAAAGCCCTCTCCTTTGGATACAACTGCACTGTCCACAAAGCAACCGGCTTTGGTCCATTTCTGTTGATGTTTGGCAGGATGCCAAGACTCCCATTTCATATAATCTTCGGCTCTGACACTGATCATCATGATGTCACAGGTTATGACTGATATATCCAGACACTAAAGAAAGACCTCAAGGAGGCAATGGACATTACACAAAGAACAGCAAGGAAACAATGGCAGCGCCACACAGATCTCTACAACCATAAAGTCCGGAGATCCCCAGTGGACATTGGAGACCGTGTTCTTTTAGGCAACAAAAAGGGTTTTGACTCACCCTGCCTCTCCTCACTTCTGTCCTCAACCTCCAGAGAAATATTCAGGTGATTTAAATCGTTGTGGAGGATTTCTATTACAGTGTTCCCAGATGTGTACTCATTCTCCCCAAAATTTCTCGTGATGGAAATTATACAATTAGCTTGTAGAATTTCACTGCTATCAGGAAAAGTCTTGGAGGGGGCCAAAGCCCGATTTAAGAATCCTTTAAATTTCAATTGTACTTTTGTAGATTATCTAGCCAAATTTAATCAAACCTTCACCCAAGAATCAGATCATACCTCCATTTTGACACCACTGGACACGCAAACAAGGTCAAAGAACGGTTGCAAATTTTCCTATTGATTTCAGAGTAAGATCCACAGCTTCAGTTTGGAACTCCTCTGCACCAAGCACATTTTTTCATGTCCTTAATGATTTTATTAAGGACGAACTGGGAACTCTAGATGTGCCCAGAACCTTGTATGAATGAATCTCTCCGGACATTTTTTTGAAATGAGAAGAATCCTATTTTGAAAAAGTCCTCTTTACCTGTAACTCATTCTTCTTCTTAGGCCGAGAATGAACCTGAACCCATGCAAATCGGCACAACCCACCTTACTTTTGAAAGTCAAAAATGTATGGAGTCTCTAGTGTGGTTACCCAGGTCATTTCATTGCTGTCTGACTGGTTCAGCCAAAAGCCAGGGCCTGTTAATAGACAGATTGAGGCTGGTGGGCCACCATAACAAGAAATGCACTATCATCTCCTCAACTCCTCCTTCCTGCCACTCTGTTTTTCGTCTACAGATGCTTCATCTGTAATTACAGTCAAACTGCATCACCCTTGACGGTATATGTACGTACCCTTCTCAGTCAGAGCCAAACTCCTACATTGGATATATTCTGCTAAATTCTCAGCTCATCCAGGAAACAGCCAAACCATAGGCCTCAATCAAAGACTCTGGTGGCCATCCACCATAAAGATGTCAAAGAATAGGTCCTCAACTGTTCCACTTGCATCCATACTAAGGCTTCACATCGGCTTGCATTTGGATTACTAAAAACATTGAGCTCATCTTACCTTTCATGTTTCTCAGATCAAGCCTGTCCAGAGCAGTACTTGTCATTTAGAGGGCTCAGTATGTTTATGTGTCCGGGCTAAATGCACAGAGGAAGTACTGTCAGTTTAGAAAAATATTTGCGGGGATAGTATTCTATTTTTTATTTTTTTTTTTTGCTTGTCCAAAACCAGTCTTGCAAAGAAGAAAGGCAAAATATTTCAAATGAGTCATCCCTCAGGTCCATTAAAGCCACATGGTCTGAGGAGCTCTAAATTGCTTTTGGAAAAATACAAGCATATAGTAACTTCATGGAGATTTCATTTATTTCATCTTTCATATGCCAGACATGTTTTACCTGCACAATTTGTGGAACATGCAGCAGAAAAATATAATCTGCGCTGCCTTTTTTTGGCTTTATATCCAGGGCATCCAGATGTAGCAGTGCTCCGCCGCCATAACATGATGCACTGGAATTATTAAATTGTCCTGCTGCTCAGAATGATCATCGCTGGAGGATTATTGTCATTTATCTTACATATATTTTTAATCTTCCAAATGCTTGACCAGTCATGTTTTTGTCATTTCTTTTTTGGTCTAGTTTTGCATATTTTACACTTGCAAAAAGCAGGTGCAAAAAGCGGCTCACGTAGTACCTATCTGAGCTATGTTTTGATCACCTGTACAGGCTGTGTATGAACATTTGTACCACATGCCTGAAAAGTTACTGATTTACAAAGAAAGTGCACCCATTTGAAACCATAGCACATTAATTTTGAACCCAGCTTTAGCATTAATCTTTGATTTAACCACTAAGCATATAATGTTGACAAAATCTTTATACAAATATGTTTTGTCATTCAGTCGACCACTGCAGTATTCAGCTGTTGATAAGGTCTGCTGCTTGCATTTATTCATCTTTTATATTTTTCCAGACTCCAGTTTTGGATATGGTACAAACTCTGTTCTGTGCTCTGAATGCTCTGAGTGTGTCTTAAGTGTATGTCCCCCACTAACAATGTTTAATCATTTTTTCCAATTATTTCTCACCACATCTCTATGAAGGCAGCACATTCAGTAGAGCACATCAATAGCCAGACTGCAGAGCAGTGTAGACACAACTTTGTCAGAGGTTCAGTTCCTCCAGGGAATTGCCATTCAGTCCAGGACAAAAGCAAACGCAATTGGTCTGTCACTGACAAAGACATTGGATTGATTGACATGCACAATCATGTCAACTGAACATGTGTGCTTGACATTTAAGGTGCGTAACATGGTGACGAAACACCCCATTTACTTCTCCACTTTAAAAATGAATCCTGTGTCACCAGTGGCAGGGTTAATGTTGCTTGAGTGTAAACATATTTTGAGCAATGTGTATAACAAGCAAGTTTCTATAAAGCTTTAGTTAACTTACCATTTATAGACAGAGCTGATTATCACAATGTTAAAGTGTGTAATCTATACAATGTAGTGGGTGCTTATTCGTTTCAGTGTAAAGCCACTAAATTGTTCAAGCTTCAGTTTTCTTTTGTTTATGTTCAATAGCTCAGCTCTTGGTTTCCGTCGTATGACATGCTCTCATGCATCCTAGTGGATTAAAGAAGTACTTACAAAGTCTGACGAATAACAAACATCACTTTTCTTTGAGCAGATATTACACAGGATTCTTTAATCTTGCACAGTATTCCACATGTAATGGTCAAAAAACTGTAGAGCTAATTAAACACGCCACATTCAATTTTCTTTCTGAACTAACAGGACACAGCACTTTTCACATATTTTCAATTATGTTCATTAGGTGGCGCTTTTCTACAAAAATTAATACGAAAATGGAATCTTATTGTTAAGAAAATATCTAAATATGCAAAAGGCATACACAATAATAATGTTACAAACTGACATTTATGGCTCTTACATACAAGATTTGTTTATTCTGTTGCATGACTTTGTGTTTTTGTGTTCATGATGTAAAGCACTTTGCCTTGCTGCTGAAATGTGCTATACAAATAAAATTTGATTGATTGATTGAAGATACATAAAACAGCAGATTAGGGTGCCATTAAGATCATGAAGTGTTCAGTTGCAAAACACAGCAGAGGCATTATTGCAGATTTTCCAAAAGTTTTGGTTTTATTATTTAACCTTCTAAGTGAGGTTAATCTAATGAGGTTATTTATCTAATTATACAAAAGATAAATAAAGAAACATAAAACTCAAATAATACTTTTTTCATGAGACAATAATTTGTCCAAATGACTGACAATATCCCATTCATTCTCGGCTTGTTCCACATCTACTTATTTTCTATTACAGATCACAGTTGTGGGCTGCACAGTGACGCAGTTGGTAGCACCGTTGCCTTGCAGCAAGAAGGTCCTGGGTTAGATTCCCGGCCCGGGGTCTTTCTGCATGGGGTTTGCATGTTCTCCCTGGGCATGGTTTTCTCCAGGTACTCCGGCTTCCTCACATAGCCGGAGTACCACTGTGGTACATGACTGTTGATTGGTTTCTCTAAATTCTCCGTAGGTGTGAGTGAGTGTGTGCATGGTTGTTGGTCCCGTCTGGTGACCCCACCTTTCACCTGAAACGTTCACTGGAGATAGGCACTAACAACCCTGCCGACCCCACTAGTGACAAGGGTGTACAGAAAATGAATGGATGGATCGAGATCACAGTTGTGAAATCTGGACCAGGTTATGAGCAGCTTTAGTTGCACAGCTTGGAGCTTGTTGAACACAAAGTTCATTCATGTTTTATACCAAGCTCTAACAGTCTACATAGGTTGGCAGCAGAGTGCAGAGAGGTCACACAGCCAGCAAGACATGCCTTCCCCCATACCTGCCTGATTACCAATTACTGTTGTGCTTTTCAGCTGAGGCTTGAGCCAACAACCAATTCTATCCTAATGAGACAGAGGGTCACTGCTGTGCAGCTGACGTCAGCGATCCAAATGCCAGAGCATATCAACACATGTGACTGGTGTGCACTTTGTCTCCTGATGGCAATACAAACAAAGAACAGGGAGCAAGAAAAACAAAGAAATAAAAGATACAAGAAATGGCTGGACACATCTGAAAACTGATATCAGTGTAACTGGCTATTTTTATGGCCTTTTGCCTTCTTCTTCTCCTTTGGAGCAAGTTTCTAATATTATCCTGACATTAACAAGACCTCAAACAAGTGAAAATACATACATTTTAGTCACCATGATAATAAGTTGGTTGTTTCAAATTAAATAACTAAACTTGAAAGAAAAGATAAAGTGGATGGACAAATTCTGAAGTTTCTACCATTAATAAAAACTTCAGAATTTGTACTGACAGAACTTTGAGTATTTTCTCATACCTGTTGTCATAAACCTGCTGTTGTCAGCAAGTTAATGGCAACAGATATAAACTTTATGGATTGCCAGTGATGTTATATGCTGCCAGTGATGTTACATGCTGCTGGTATAACAGCCTAGCAAAAGAATGAGTAAGAAGCTTCTCTTATAAACAAAAAAAAATCCCTCATATTCCACAAAAGGGTTTACTCTCGAGTTTGTACTGTATGGTTGTAAACTAAAAACAAATTAGGAAGGATAAGGATTGTGAGAGTGAGAGCCAGCATTCAGCATCCAGTTCAAATCAGACATGTCACTATGAAGCTGAACAAAAGTAAGCTGGTCTCTTACTTGTGGGAATACTTGTTACATGTGTTCTTGCAGCTGTAAATAATACATCCCAATATCCAGTGGAGACTAGGTAAAAATGAAAAAGAAGCGGAGTAGTTTTAGCTTCATAATACTGCTTCATTCTTTACATTCAGTCATTTTCATCTACACACTGTCTTCTCAGCAGTTGCTCATGCAACTTCTTAATGTAGTAGTTATAAAACTATATTAAACAACGGAAAAGGAAAACAAGAGCTAATGATTTGCGATCGATTATTCTGGTCTTTCAAGTTCAGCGCTACAGACAGATAACGGTAAAGATACGGCAAAAGGTAGCCTAAGTTTAAAGAAGTTAAAAGAAATGTATTTTTCATTAATGTTACTTTTCTTTGTTGCTTTTCCGCCCATGTTTGTTTGTGGTTCTTGAAAAGTCTAACCTTTTGAATCGAATGTTTTGAGAGTTTGTTGGTCGTTCGAGTCTCGATTGTTTTGTCTGTTGAAATGCAGGGGAACGTAACGGTTATGCTCCATTTTAACACCAGACATGCAAAGAGTAACATTGTGTCCGTGTTTTTATTACTCCCCTTATAGGTAAAGTTCGAACTCATAAGAAATTGCTCTAACACGATGTTTGTTTAATGAACAGAGAATGTTATGGTGATTGTTATAGCGATGTTTGTTTAATTAACAGCGAGCGCTGCGGTGGTTTTGATAACTAGTCTAAGAGCAACTATGCTATACTTAGCTTCCTGGCTAACTGCGTAGGCTACTGTGTGTTCGATTTGTTTTACTGTGCCGGCATAACTAGAATGTGTGTAATGTTCAATGTAACAGAGTAATGTCTGAAACTGTTTGAAATTATATCATTATAACACCGGACATGCAAAGAGTAACATTGTGTCCGTGTTTTTATTACTCCCCTTATAGAGGCGTAACATTTTGGAGGCACCGCTGGGATTGAGTGAGGCAAAGTTTGACTTCTGCTAGGACCAGACGTCTCCAGCTCTCATTCAGTTCCCTTTTAACTTACTTACCCAGGGCAACGACATCTGCTGGACAACTGTGTGGCAGTCTGAGTTTCTGCAACCGAGGGCAAAAATAATCTGAGGTTAACCTAATGTGCCAGGAGTGCTGCATCCAAGGTTTAGCAGAAAATACTGCTACAACAGAACACTGATCAGCTACCATAACGAAGATGGGGTCAACTGAGGTAGAGGCATTACAGCTGGAGATAATAGGACTTTTGTGCACGCTGCCAGCAGAAAGCCTAACAGAACTGTGTGATTTTCTCTGTTCAAAAATTTGAACATGTGACAGGAAAGAATAGGACATCGCTCATCTTAACGATTAGTAATCATCTACAGAGTGATGAGTTTCAAAAGTTAGAGGATTTGGGAATGTCAGTGTTTCTCTGCTTGAAAGACAAGATAACTGAGCTCCAAGTTCAGGCTGCAGCTATCCAAGTAAAGGAACTGAAAGTAACACAACACGAACAACAGAATGAATATGATGAGACACTGGGCAGTACATCAACAGAAACCAGAGCCTCTCAGTCTCATGTACCATCCCAATTAAAACATGCTCACGAGGAGGATGTACATAAAGTTCCAACTGCCATGTCCAGCCTTGGAATTCCAGCTTCAGTCCTACATCAGACCCCTGCTGTGTGGCACAAAGAATTCAAAATATCTGGACAAATTGGAGACCCAGGACAAAAGGATCGCCTCACGTTTTCCAGTCTCGCACGACAAATTGAGCATGGCCTCCTCAAAGGCTTTCCAGAGACTGAGATCGTTGATGCTGTCTTAAGGGCCATTGTCCCAGGGATGCAATTACGGAGCTACCTAGAGGGAAAAAACAACCTTACACTCCCCACTCTGAGAAGAATACTGCGCTGCCATTATCAGGAAAAAAGTGCAACAGAATTATATGAACAACTGTCATCAGAAGCACAGAGCAGTAAGGAGACCCCTCAGAGTTTTCTCATCCGCACGCTAGATCTACGACAGAAGATTCTGTTTGCATCTCAAGAGTCAGAGTCAGGCTTACATTATGATCCAGTGCTAGTGCAGAACATGTTTCTCCATGCAGTTATGACTGGTTTGTTGAATGATAACATAAAACGTGACCTTCAGCCATCTCTAGAACAAGCTGATGTTTCTGATGAACTTTTATTCGAAAAATTAAATATTGCATGTGCCTATGAAAGTGAGAGGCAGGACAAGAAAAAATGCATGCACCACAGCGATCTGTGACTGTTCACTCTGCTCAGTCTGACCACACCACCACTGAGAAGAAGGACAAAATAAGTCAGTCGAGTCACAGCAAGAGCCAAACAGATATTCTCTCAGAACTGCAGGAGATGAAAGCAAACATGACTCTGCTTAAAGATCTGAAAGCTGAAGTGTCTTCTATTAAAGAGTCTATGCAGCAGTCCTCTTATCTGCAGAGGCAGCACCCAAACCCAGTATCAGAACCAGATTGCACACCAGCTCAATCAGCACCAGTTTACCACAACTCATCACAGACACACCAGCCTGCAGTGCATCATGGTTACCATCAAGCTACTCCAGTGCAATACAGCTGCTTGCAACCCCATTCAACACATCACAATTATTTACCACCACCCCAAGGACAACATGATCATCTCCCACCCAATCAGAGATATGGAAATCAACGCCCCCTCCCCACCACTTCACCACGGCCGAGGAGGAGGTGCTACGCCTGCCAGCAGGAAAATCTGGAGGATTACATTCACTGCTTCAGGTGTGGCAGCAGTGAACACTTCTCAGCTGGCTGCAGAATGAGGAGATCAGGCCAATTCAGAGGGAGTGCTTTAAACGAGCAAGGGTTACCCCAGCGGGGCAGGGAGTGACCGCGTCATCAGCAGTGCCCCAACACTATGCGCACTGTGGTGCAAGCGGGTTAAAGGTGAGACTGAGACAATGTTCATCTTGTAAGAGTGTGTTATACTGCTCCGAGGGATGTCAACATGAACACTGGGCTGAACATAAAAATCAATGTTCAACAACTTCCTGTAGTGCTGTCCGAGCCACACCACGAAAGGAAAAACAAGTTAAATTTGCTCCACTAGTTGGAAAAAAATATCTGGTTGACTGCTATATCCAAGGTCAGCAAATTAGAGCATTGTGGGACTCTGGCTCACAAGTGACTGTAGTCAGTGAACAATGGAAAGCAGAACACCTGCCACATGTGACTTTGAAAGACATTTCTGAGATCATTGAAAACAGTGATACTTTGAATCTCATTGCAGCCAATGGCCAAAACATGCCATATTTGGGATGGATAGAAGTCACGTTCAAACTAGCTGCAGATGGAGTCCCAACAACAGAAGTTGTTGTCCCTTCACTAGTAATTAAAGGCAATAGTCTTGCTCGCCCTATTATTGGTTCAAATGTCATTGGCCTGATAGTGGATACTGAGCTGCAGCAAAGCAAAGACACCAATAAACAGCAGTTAATCAAAGCTGTCCAAGCAGCTTTTGCCGACTTTGAAATGGATGATGCTGAAGTGTTTGTGGCTAGAGTTGCTGCTGAACAGCAATTTTTGGAGTATGATGTCAAGACCACCAGAGGACAAGTACATATCCCAAAACATACATCAGTAAAAGTAGAGTGCCGTGTTATGATAACCCCTCTACAGGAGACCACTCTGATTTTCGAACCTAGTGTCAACCCACAGTGGTCGGAAGGCCTAGAGTTCACTAACACTCTCATAAAACTAAAGAAAGGTACAAAATCATTCATGATTGTGGATGTGCAAAATCCAACGGACCATGACATAACACTCTCGGGAAGGACTGTTATTGGGATAGCACAGCCAGGCCTAGCAGTTTACCCGACGACAATCTTTGAACAGTCCTGCTCCATGCCTCCATTAACAGTAGCTAATGTGGAGATGAAGAAACAACAAACTTCTGATTGTGACTGGGATCCCCCAGTTGATTTGGATCTTCTCAGTCCCCCTGAAAGAGATCTGGTTAAACAGATGTTAAGAGAGGAGTCAGGTTCCTTTTCCTGTTCGGATGAGGATATTGGATGCATCGAGAACCTGCGACTGTCCATCTCACTGAAAGACACAGAACCTGTGGCTAAAACTTACCTCTCAGTTCCAAAACCATTATATCAAGAAATGAAGAGCTATCTACATGATCTGATCACACAAGGTTGGGTGCGCAAATCGAATTCCCCCTATTCTTCTCCAGTGGTGTGTGTTAGAAAAAAAGATGGGAGCTTACGCCTTTGTATCGGTTACCGTGAGTTGAACCATAAGACTGTACCAGACCGCCAGCCCATTCCCAGGACATTATGGATGGCCTGGGAGGCAACTCATGGTTTTCGCTGTTAGATCAAGGTAAAGCTTACCATCAGGGGTTTATGGCGGAACACAGTCAGCCCCTCACTGCTTTTGTGACCCCTTGGGGTTTATATGAATGGATTCGAATACCATTTGGTTTAATGAACGCACCAGCTGCTTTCCAGCGGTGCATGGAAGAATGTCTCGAGGGACTCAGGGATGATATTTGCATTCCATACCTTGATGACATCCTTGTTTTCAGTAAGTCATTCAAAAGCCATGTTGAACATGTCAGAACTGTGCTTAGACGATTGAGAATGTATGGCATCAAATTGAAGCCAGCCAAATGTGAAATGTTTCGGCATGAGGTTCGCTATCTTGGGTGCGTTGTTTCATCAGAGGGCAGTAAAATTGACCCTGCCAATACCATTGCTGTCAGGGCCCTGAAAGACAAACGGCCAGCTACTGTGGGAGAACTAAGAGCCATTATGGGCCTCCTGAGTTATTACCGTCAGTATATTCTAGATTTTTCTCAAATAGCTGCCCCTCTTTATGATCTCATGAGAGCTCCCACAGATTCAAATCAAAGTGACAAATGTGTTACAAGGAAGAGACAGAATAAAAGAAAAACTGGGGCCCCCTCCAACCTTCCCATTGTTTGGACAGAAAAACATCAGCATTTGCTGGAGGAACTGTTAGACCTAGTGGAACCACCAATCCTCGCCTTTCCTGATTTTAGTAAGCCCTTTGTACTACACACAGATGCTTCCAATCTAGGTCTGGGGGCAGTTTTGTACCAGGAACAGGGAGGAAAGATGCGTGTAATAGCATATGCCTCGCGGACACTCACCAAATCTGAAAAAAAAACTACCATTTCCACTCTGGAAAATTGGAATTTCTTGCCTTAAAGTGGGCCGTCTGTGAGAAATTCAGAGACTATTTGATTGGCTCGTCATGCACTGTATATACAGACAATAATCCGCTCACTTATGTCTTGTCTACAGCAAAGCTGAATGCAACCGGGTGTCGGTGGGTGGCTGAATTAGCGGATTTTCACCTTACCATTCGATACCGACCAGGAAAAGAAAACATCGATGCAGACTGTCTATCTAGGCTGCCTGTGGATATTAACATCATGATGGAACACTGTATTGAGGAAATCTCATCCCGGTCAGTTCAAGCAGTTGTACAGTCAGTTGAGGACCCAAGTTCCCATGCAGTGTGGTCCATGGCACTTTCTGCTCAATGCAAAGAAATCGACACTTCACATCAAACACTTCTTTCATTGGAAGAGATTTGTCAAGCTCAGAGAGAAGATAAAAATATTGGCCCAGTGATTGAATATCGTCAGTTAAATAAAAAGCCTGACAGAAACCAGCTAAAATCACTCAGCACAGAGAGTAAAAGACTACTACACGAATGGGAAAAACTGACCTTGGATGATGACAACATCCTGCGTCGAAAAACAGCCAAACGAACACAACTTGTTTTGCCTGAAAAGTACAAAGCAACCGTTATGAAGGAACTACATGATGGCATGGGACATCAAGGGGTTGATCGAACCACTTCATTGGTGAGAAAACGCTTCTTCTGGCCATACATGCAACATGACATTCAGCACTATGTGGCTCAGAGCTGCACATGTATAAAACAGAAAAAACCAAGCCGAGAGACTAGAGCACCTCTTACTAATATTGTTACAACCCAGCCTTTTGAATTGGTTTCTCTCGATTTCTTGCATGTTGACAAGTCAGCTGGTGGATATGAGTACATATTGGTCATAATTGATCATTTCTCAAGATTTGCCCAGGCTTATGCCACAACATCTAAGTCAGCAAAAACTGTGGCAGATAAACTTTTTAATGATTATGCATTAAAATGTGGTTTTCCCCTACGTATTCATCACGATCAAGGTGGTGAATTCGAAAACCAGCTCATGTCACAGCTAAAAAGAACCTCTGGAGTTTTGGGCTCGCGGACAACACCATACCATCCTGAAGGCAATGGCCAAGTTGAAAGGTTTAACCGTATGCTCATACAAATGCTGAGGACCCTTACAGAGAAAGAGAAGTCCAACTGGAAAGACTCACTGAACAGATTGGTTTTTGCATACAACTGCACAAAATGTGAAGTCACTGGCTTTTCCCCCTTCTTTCTTCTGTTTGGAAGGACTCCAAGACTGCCAATTGATGTACTCTTCCATCTGACACCAGAAACAGGTACACCTGATCACAGAGAGTACATGCGAAAATGGCGAGAAGGAATGCAACAAGCTTATGAGATAACGAGGAACAATGCAAGAACATCAGCTGAAAGAAGCAAAAGAAACCACGATTGCAAAGTAAAGAGCTCAGAGTTGGAACCCGGAGACCGTGTCCTGGTTAGGAATTTGACCCCAAGAGGTGGGACTGGTAAACTCCGCAACCATTTGGAGGACATCATCCACAAGGTTGTGCGGCGAGTAAACAAGGATGCTCCTGTATATGAGGTGGTACCTGAACAAGGAAAGGGGAGAGATATTAGAAATCTACACTGCAACCTCTTACTTCCCTGTGACCACCTACCTCTGGAAGTTCCCCTAAAAGTTGCCAGATCACGGAGAAAAGGTTCAAAACAGACACATGACAGTGAACTTGACAGTCAACAAAAAGATGTCGGTGATGAGGATTCAGAGGATGAATGGTTTTACTACCCATGCCCTGAACCACACAACCGAACAGATCCCACCGCTGAGGAGCAGTGGGACCTGTTCCCACCGCTCAGGGCCTGCCAATGTGTCGGCAGGCCCTGAGCCCACAGCAGTAAGGGCAGGCACGAGGCCAGAAGAGGAACGAGAGTCGGTGTTAAACCTGGAGGAAGATCAAGCGATGCCTGACCTGCTAGTGGAGCAAGATGGAGCGCCTGAACACCTGGAAAATGGTGGAGCCAGCCCTCTATTACCATCCATGTTACCTCCTGCATGTGTGAACCACAGTGGAGATGAGCAAGTACAAGATAGGCCTCAGAGAGAACGACGACCACCACAGCGATTCACCTATGATGAATTTGGTCATCCTTCTTGTTATAGTTTGGGACTTCCACCAAGGTCCACATATTGCCTTGATCCAGTGCACTATTATGGACCCTTTCAAGCAAGGCCTATGTGGCCAGGGCCAGTTCAGATGTCCACCTATGATCCTATGTTTGTGTATTGCTGATCCACCTTTTCTAGATTTGATATTGGCACTTAAAGACTTTGATTAGGTCAAGTGCCTGTGTATGGACCGAGTAATCTCGCCATGGTTTTATGGATTATGGTTGTCATCTTACTCCTTTCCTTATTGAATGTCGAGGACGACACTTCTGTTGAAGGGGAGTGTGTAGTAGTTATAAAACTATATTAAACAACGGAAAAGGAAAACAAGAGCTAATGATTTGCGATCGATTATTCTGGTCTTTCAAGTTCAGCGCTACAGACAGATAACGGTAAAGATATGGCAAAAGGTAGCCTAAGTTTAAAGAAGTTAAAAGAAATGTATTTTTCATTAATGTTACTTTTCTTTGTTGCTTTTCCGCCCATGTTTGTTTGTGGTTCTTGAAAAGTCTAACCTTTTGAATCGAATGTTTTGAGAGTTTGTTGGTCGTTCGAGTCTCGATTGTTTTGTCTGTTGAAATGCAGGGGAACGTAACGGTTATGCTCCATTTTAACACCGGACATGCAAAGAGTAACATTGTGTCCGTGTTTTTATTACTCCCCTTATAGGTAAAGTTCGAACTCATAAGAAATTGCTCTAACACGATGTTTGTTTAATGAACAGAGAATGTTATGGTGATTGTTATAGCGATGTTTGTTTAATTAACAGCAAGCGCTGCGGTGGTTTTGATAACTAGTCTAAGAGCTACTATGCTATCCTTAGCTTCCTGGCTAACTGCATAGGCTACTGTGTGTTCGATTTGTTTTACTGTGCCGGCATAACTAGAATGTGTGTAATGTTCAATGTAACAGAGTAATGTCTGAAACTGTTTGAAATTATATCATTATAACACCGGACATGCAAAGAGTAACATTGTGTCCGTGTTTTTATTACTCCCCTTATAGAGGCGTAACATTTACAGTGAAGTGACAGAAGAAGTTGTGGTTAAATACTGGGAGAGTGAATGTTAGAGCAATAGATATGGGCTGAAGGTGTGAGGGGAGAGAGCAAAACGGAAACAGAGGAGAGACAGATAAAGTTGTACAGGGAACAATGGAAAGCACAGTAGGGTCTAGGAAATTAATCTAACAATAATAATTAAACAAGAATCATAACAGGGCTTGTTTGTAAGAGGAAGTGGGGTGGAGCAAAGCAACTTTACTGGTCCGTAGTTGGCTTAGGAAGGGATAGGAGAGTAGAGTGGAGAGAATGGAAGCAAGGTGTGGTATAGAAATGAGAAAGGAAAGAGATGAACCGCATTGAAAAAAATGTAGCGGAGTTATTAAGAAACGAGTGTTTTGCAGATATTTATGCTTTCAGCTCAACAGTCTGTTTATATATCAATTCTACACTCGTTTGCAGCTGCTGTGATAATTTCAGACCGGAATTCACTGATAGATGGAAAGTCATATGTAATGCTCTAGTGAGCATTACATATTTTTGTGGCCTTTAATCTTCTTCTCCTTTGAAGCAAGTTTCTAATATTGTCCTGACATTAATTAACAAGGCGTCAAACAAGTGGAAATACATACATTTTGGTCAGCATGATAATAAGTTGGTTGTTTCAAATTAAATATGTCATGATGGGTGTCCATTTCAAGCCTACATGCAGAACACAACACGGGAGATTGATTATGAAATAAATGATAAAGTTTATTGGAACACTGCAGGTTAGGTTATGGAGGCTTGGGTCAGGTCCAGGGAGGGAATCAGGTTCAGGAAACAATCGGCACACTAGAGAAGCAGAGCAGTTCTCTAGTCGCGGGAAATGAAAACGTTGTAAAATGAACTGGACAGATCTTACTTGTGGACGGTAGGTTCGAGGTTTGGGAGGGTAACTGCAATGTCCGGAGTCTCAGTCTCTCTGTGAGTCCAGGCGGTCGTTGTGCGTGTTGGCGGGAATCCAGGAGGCAACGGAGGAGTATGTCGGAGGGCGGACAGGTAGGCTCAGGATCAGCGGGAACAGAGGAGCGGTGGGACTGCCAGTCGTGGAAATCCAGGAGGAACTTGTTGTCACATGGGAGTCTGGGAACTCGGGCAACCAGAGGGTACGTTCCACAGCGTCACGAGGAAGGGCTCGATCAAAAAGCCAGGAAGGATCAGCACAGAGTGGATCCAGGGCGTCACGGGGGATCACCTGACGGTAGGAGAAATGACCGGGAAAAATCACTAGGAGTTGATCAGCGAGGAACACAGAGGGGCTCAGAGGTACCATTACTGGCAAACACTCAGGCGCTGAAGGACTGGCAGTCAGCTCCTCTTGAATCTGCAGCTGATGAGCTAGATTTAGTCAGGTGTGCTGGTGACGTCACACATGCCCTCCGATGGGATGGATCTGGCATCATCTAGTGGTTGGAATAAAGTAATGTACACACAAGAAACCCACAAAGAAAACCCAAAGAACCCCGGAACATAACAAAATATCTAAGTACAGATTACATAATTTACACATTAAGCAATACACAGTGAAGTAAGCCCAATAGAATAAACCTTCATAGAGGCAAATAAGGTGATTAACAAAGACATCTGGAATGACGTACACAACTGACATGTTGTCAGCTGTGCTAATGAATGCTTATGCATTGCTTATGCATTCATTAGCACAGTGAGCAAACTTGGCTAGCAGAAGACTTAACTAAGGTTTCCATCATGCAGAGAGATGAGCTTACACTGAGAGTTTTTGTGACTGTCTGCGTTGTGCTTTCTTGAATCCTGTGGACCGAGGGACTGGTGAAGGAGGTGAAAACATCTTGTCAACTGGGACTAAGGACAGATGAAATTCCAAGAAGGTTCAAGATTTTCCCTGTGAGTAAGGTATCACAATTTCACACTTCATCATCACATCAGGCCTGCAATGGGGTTTTTTTATACTATATTTTAGTTAATTATTGCCAGCTTAGGTGAACATTGAAGTGTGGGACCACATTAACTAACAGACTGAAATGTTTCATGAAAAGTTTTAAAAACATTTTGCATTTTTGTGAAATTATTATTGTGTTTAATATGTGTTCAAAAGTTCAAATCTCATAAAGGTGTGTGTTTGATTTCTTGTAGAACAGTATTTGGAGTTTAATTCTTGCTCAAAGCTATATTATTGGGTGAGAAGAAAAGTACTGGTGTATTGAAGTATAATGTGAGTGAAACTCCACATAGGTTTAAACACATTTGTGTTTAAACCAAGAGCCATTATTTGAAGGTTAACGGGTTTAATGAACTCATGGACCTTAGAGCGGTATAACTGTTGTGTTCCAGGGTTCTTTGTTTTCTTTGTGGGGTTTTCTGCCTGCAGCTACTAACATTCAGCCACCAGGTAGCGCCAGACTCACCTCTCTCCGGAGTGGTGTGTTGTCATCCTATGCACCTGAGCTCAATCTGCTCATCAGGCAAAGACTATTAGAGGAGCTGACTGCCAGTACTTTGGCACCTGAGTGTTAGCCAGTATCGGTACCTCTGAGCCTTCTTGAGTTAGTCTCTGTTTTCCTCGTTGTTTGATCTCCTCGTGATTCTTCTTGTTGTCTCCTGTCTCCAGGTGTTTTCCCTTGAGATGCCCTGGGTCCTCCTTGTGACCTTCTCTCCTGGGTTTCAGTACAAGATCTCTCTCGTGACGCCGTAGAACTTACCCACTGGTTCCCTGAGTTCCCAGACTCACCTCCTCCGTCTGATCGCAAGTTCCTCCTGGATTCCCCGACTGGCAGTCGTTTTGCTCCTCTGTCTCTGCCCCGCCTGAACTTACCTGTCCGCCCTCCGACGCACTCCCTCGTTGCTTTCCGGATCCTGGTGGCTGAATGCTGGCCCTCCTGGACTCACAGAGAAGCAAGGACCCCAAACACTTCAGTTACCCCTCCAAAACAATGAATTATTGTTCAACAAGTAAGACCCACCCAGTTACTCTGTCTACACTCACGTCTCCGACGGTCGTTGAACTCACCATCTCTCCGCTGTGCTTCTCAGTGTGCAGACCGTTCCGTGCGGTCATTTCCTGGACCAGACCCATTACCTCACTGTCATCACTGCATTCAGTTATTATTTTTCTAATAAATTCACTTTTCACTATAACTCCATCTCTCCTGTGTTGTGTTCTGCATGTGGGCTAGAAATATTGAACCCAATAGACAGAACAGTCAGGTCATCAAACAAGCCTAGCAATTAGGAGAACTATATCCGAACAACATAAAAAATTGTTCTCACATGAGACAGCTTTAAGAGAACTTAGCACACGGCAAGCAGACCCAACCACCAGTCAGCTGAAATTGCTAATTTTCTTAAAACTTCTGTTCCTCAGACTCCATCGCCAGATCCAGTCCAGTCAGTCCAGCCCATGTTTTCTGAAGTACATCCTCCTGTTCCTGAAAGAATCTCTGGGGACCAGAACAAGTGTAAAGGGTTTTTAATGCAATATTCAACCACTCCCCTCAGAGTTTCCTCCTGGACAGCACAAAAGTGACTTATGTTTTGTCCCTATTGTCCGGGCAGGCATTAGACTGGGCCCAGGCCATTTAAAACTGTTTTCCTTCCCCCGCCAGCTGTAACTGCTCCTTTGAAGGAGTCTGGGAAGTATTCAGCCATGATGCTGATAAATCATTTAATTCACACAAGCTAATGAATATCACACAGGGCCAACGAACTATAGCAGATTTTGCCACAGATTTCAGAATAAGAGCTGCAGCCACAGCTCCATTAAAGAGCGTCTATTTTAATGCTCTCAATGAATCTTTAAAAGATGAACTCGTAACCCTTGATGAACCGGAAACTTTAGAGGAGCTGATCAGATGGACTCTTCGTCTTGACAACTGATACGGTCCCAAGCAAGGGGAAGAAATCAAAGAGGCCCTTCCATTAAAGATCCGTGAAGGCATTACACCATCTCCAGCCGTCTCTCTTCCCCAGGCTCCTCAGGACTCCCAACCCATGCAAGTGAGTCGGACCCGTCTAACTCCTGAGGAGCGACAGAGACTCTTATCCGCTCGTCTATGTTTGTATTGCGAATCCCCTGGTCATTTCCTCGCTAATTGTCTGGTTCGTTTAAACCTCCAGGTCCGCCCGTAGAGACGAGGAGGCTGGCAGACCCCCTCCAGAGTAAAAATTCTCCTCATCTAGTCTTACCTGCAACTTTGATTTATCAGACCCAGTCATTCCCTTTGTCTGCTCTGGTCAATTCTGGCTGCAAACAAAACTTCATTGACAGTTCAGTAGTCCAACAAATAGCTATCGAGACTGAACCCTTGAAAGTCCCACTCCAAGTCACAGCCATTGATGGAAAAGCTCTTCCACAAATCACCCATCAGACAAAACCACTACAGTTAATCATTTCTGGTAACCACAGTGAACTCACCAAATTCTTGGTTTTCCCCACGTCCAATTCACCTCTCATTTTAGGTTTTAAATGGCTCCAACAACATAACTCCCGCATAAAGTGGTCCGACAGGCACGTTGAATCTTGGTCACCTTCCTGTCACTCATCCTGTCTCCATCCAGCTGTTCCTCCAGGTCCATCACTGGCAGAATCACCAGATCCACCTGACCTGTCCACAATTCCTCCAGAATATCATGACCTTTCTCCTGTCTTCAGTAAATCCAAGGTCATTTCTTTACCTCCACATCGACCTTACCATTGTTCCATAGATCTATTACCCGGAGCTCCACTACCCACAAGCTGTCTCTATAACATTATAACATCTCCTGACCAGAAAGGGAGACCATGGAGAAATACATTAAGAATTCTCTGGCAGCCGGCATAATCCGCCTGTCCTCCTCTCCATTAGGAGCAGGATTCTTTTTTGTGGGTAAGAAGGATGGTTCACTCAGACCCTGCATCGACTACAGAGGTTTGAATAACATTACAGTCAAGAATAAGTATCCTCTACCGCTGTTATCCTCTGCCTTTGAACCAGTTCATGGAGCTGTCATGCCTGCAATCGGCTAAGAGGCTTAACCCCCATCAGTCACTTTGGTCTTTGTTCGTCTCCAGATTCAGCCTCTCCATTTCCTACTGTCCAGGTTCCGGTAACATCAAGCCAGATGCCCTTTCCCATCTCCACTCACCTGATGACTTGGAGAAGGTCCCAGCCACAATCCTGCCCCCCAGCTGCACTGTTCCCGCAGTAACCTGGGAAATTGAAGACCTCATTAAACAAGCTCAACTGTCTGAAACAGCCCCCAATTCATGTCCACCCAACAAAATCTATGTTCCCACCACTGGCCATGCCATTTTGTTCCCTTCCATAACTTACTCAGCTTTTCAAACCGCCCAGCTACTTATCAAACATGTTTTCTGCCTCCATTGCATTCCGCTGGAGATCCTGTTGGACCGAGGACCCCAATTCATCTCCCAGGTCTGGAAAAATTTCTGTAAAGCACTTCATGCAAAAGTATCTCTCACTTCTGGTTTTCATCCTCAGACAAATGGCCAAACTGAAAGACGCAACCAAGATCTGGAAACCACACTCTGTTGTTTTACATCCTCTAACCCATCTGATTGGTGCCAGTTTCTCTCGTGGGTCCAGTATGCCCACAACAGCCATGTCTCTGCTACAACTGGTCTGTCCCCATTCAAAGCCTCCATAGGATATTAACACATTGCCATTACCTCAGTACGCCAGCACAGCTGCCGTTGTCAGAGCATTTGGAAATCCACCATTCAATACCTCAATAATACAGCTGAACAAAATAAGCAACAGTCAGATTGCCAGAGGGTTCTTATTAGCAGAATTCCATGGGGGCCAAAACCAAATTTGGAGACTTGGCCCGGCCCTGATAAAAAGAGGGGGTGAGGTGGGAAGGTGCGTTATATGTTTACATAGGAGATTGGAAATATGCAGCCCTATACACACCATCAGTCTTGAGTGTTAGTTTGCTAGTTTGGCCAAGCTTGTCATAAATTTGTCAATAAGCTAGGTACCCACAAGCTCCAAACAGCAGAAATCCTGTTATCATGAATGAATCCGGGGTTTGTCCCGCTGGGTGTGTCCCGGGAGGACAAGGGGGCACTTCTGTGCCCAGTCTTCTCATAGAGAAAATTTGACCAATTGCGTTGAGAGACCGGTTAACCAGATCCATAATTTGTAGATTTGGAGGATGTGCAAAGAAAACCTCCAAAAATATAGAAACAGACAGAAAAAAACAGAGCAAGCAGGCCAGGGAAGGGCTGTGTCGAAGCAGAGGGAAAAAGTGTCTGCCTTCACTGACAGCATCTCATGCTGCAAGGAACACCACTGTGTCATTTGCTGCTAAAGGCATGAAAGGGGAGAAACTCATGGTGTGGTTACCATCCTCCTCTGACCTTAACCCTATTAAGAACCTTTGGCGTTTCCTCAAGCAGAATATCTGAGAATGGAATGCAGTTCATATCAAAACAGGAGCTCTGGGAAGGTTTTCTGACATCCTGCAAAGAATTTCTAGCAGAAACTTTCCACAAATTCACAAGTTCAATGGATGCAAGAATTGGGCAGGTGATATCAAAGAAGGGGTCCTATGTTAACATGTAACTCAGTCTGTTAAAATGGTTTTGATTGAAATACTTTTTGATTTTAGTACATGTGACCTCTTAATGCTGGACATTCAAAGAAAGACTTGCATTTCTTTATAATCCATAAAATGTTTAGAATATGTGCTATGCATAATAATTTGGAACAGTGCATTTTGAGTTTTTATTTGGGGAGCTTTGTTCTCATGGGGAGCTTCATTCAGTAAAATTTGATTTATACTGCAATAGTTCATGACTTGTAGATTATACAGGCCATCATTTGCATTGACCATTTAAAAAAATCTGAGAAAATATCACTTCCATAATAATGTGAAACACAGTGTATGTCTATTCTTATACTTATTATAGGTTGTTTGTAAACAATGAAATATTGGAGGCCTTGGTATATGTCATGTTCCGTGTTTTTCCTTGTGTTTATTTGAGTTTTCCGTGTCCTAGCCTCCTCGTTGTCATGTCTTCCCCTTGATTACTCCCATGTGGTCTTGTTTCCTTGATTACCCTCAGTGTATTTAATCCCACCCGTGTCCTTGTTTTGTCGTCTCATGTTGTTGCTTGTCTAGCGTCGTCAGATTTTGTCCATCTCTGCTCGTATGACCAGTTGCTACCGGTATGAGCCCTGGCTTCCGCTCAGCCCTGCTGCCTGGCCGTGGATTTATCGTTGACTGTGTGTTCTGGACATAATTATCTCCATTAAATCACCTTTTACCATCTACCTGGATCTACGAGCCTCTGCCTCACCATCTTCACTTCATGACACTATAGACGAATCAAAAATCCCCTGACTTTGACTTCTAAAATTATCCCTGTGTTTTGTTTTTTAGCCTATGCCTTTTTTCTTCTTCATTACTGCACCCAATTGCCATAGTAATCCTCTCTGGTCTAGAAACACCTGAGCAAGGTCACACAAGATGTGTTCCGGGTAATTTCCTGGTACAAAATTCTGCTGCTTTGGCACAGTGTAGAGTGATGGAAATGTAGTATGTCTAGGCTTTCTCTAGACAGTATAGACAAGGATCCGGGAACACAGGTGGGATTAAATACACAAGGGGTAATCAGGGAACACAAGACACAGTTGGAAGCAATTAAGAGAAGACCAGACAACACTGGAACTAAATTGACACACTGAAAAAAACAAATCCTTTCAGAAACAATATCTTTATATGTTGGAGCAGCTATGTAGGTGGTGCGTTTGGGAAATTGTTGTCAGTGACTTTACAAAACTTTGGAATATGACACAACATTTAATGAACTGTGTGATGCTGTGAGAGTTCCAGTGAACCCAGCTGCACGTTGTCTAAAAAAAAACAAGAAACAATTGTCAAAATCCTACATTTTTGCCAAAAGTAACATCCAACTCTTTATCACTTAACCATTTCCACTGCAGTTTTGTGAAACTGTAATGGAAACATTTGAATAAAGTTGAAAAATCTATGAAGAAAAATTACCTCTTCATAGTGGAACAACTTTTTATTGAAAAACATGTTTTTTTAACTCCATTAGGGCAATTTATTTTTGTAAATTCAATTTTCTCAGTCTATGGTAACAGGAAACGGAGCTTGTGACACCTAGCATCTTACCCTTGCGCTGACAAATTACAATAAGATATAAAAACATAAAAATATCTTTAACACACTGGATTCTTATTGTTCCAGGCAAACACACAACAATTTTATATTTTAAAAAATTAAGAGTCAGTATTCCAGGAGTTACAATGATAACAAAGGAAAGTGTCTTAGCAAAATAAAATAAAATTAAAAGTTTTGAAACTTAGAATTTAGAGCATTTTTGCATTATTATTCAAGTCACTTTGTGCAATGTACCCACAACATTATAATACTGTCATGTTTGACTGTTGGTATGTTGTTCTTGGGATTTCTTCCACTTTAAATCTCAGTACATTCTCTTTGAAAACTTTGTTCTCCGTACAATACCATAATTTATATGTAAACTTGAAGAATTCAAATTCATGTTTCCAAGACCAGTGCCGGCACACAGTACCAGCATTGGTCATGTAGATGTAACTTACATCTACAGCTTTTTCCATTGTGGAAGTTAGAACTGAATATTAACATTTAAACAGAAATAACAATAACATAAAAATCTAATTCCCCCCACATTTTATAAAAAAAAGTAAACATTTTGAAAGTCTGCCATATACCAGAAGTTACTTCTGGGCATTTCACAAAGGGAGAAATCTCATAAGAAAAACTGTCCATCAGACAGGTTGACCAAATCTTCCACATAGCCTCTTGTGGCAAGAAAACTGCCTGTCAGGATTGACTGTAGTGCAAATGAGTGTTCATCTGTGTTTCTTGCCTATTCGCTGTTATAAGCTCTTTCAGAGCTAACTGTAGCTCTGAAAAAGATTCTTTCCCAGTTGTTGGGTCTGCCAGTGAGAGAAAAAGATTACTCAGTTTGGCTGTGTAGCAGTGAGCTCCATGCATGATTGGGATGCTGCCTTGACTGTTTTTTTCTAGGTATTTAGTTTGAAAGACATGCATGCAAAGAACAGAACATTAATGTGCTCCATCATTGGTTCAGTCACCAAGAAACAATAATTTATGGAAATCATTTTTGCTTTCAATAATGTAATAATCATTGTGCTTTACCAATATGATCAAATTGACTTTTTTTTTTTTTTTTTTTTTTTCTTAACTTAAGATGCACTTAATGTGCCCTGTTAGCACTCCTGCCTTGAATCAAGACAGTTCTGGTTTTGGGATTCTTATTGTCCAAATACAGTAGTTAGTTAACTGTATAGACTCTACATTACAACTAGGAGTGAGTTTGTGCAACTATTGTTTTGTATCCTGTGATTATTTGTGTCTCTACTTTGAAAATTATAATTCAAAGAAATTTGGTGCGTGGATTTAATTAGCATTAAACTATGGACACGGTTTAATAGTTTAATGATAATTACACTTTAAATTGTTGTGAGACACTAAAATGGGGATGAAGAGGGACAAGAAAATAAGACCATACTGTAAGATCTGGAGAAATAAATATGCATTTTAGTAAATAGTTGTTTATCAAAGAAACCAGTTGACTGAATTGAATTTCACTTTTATTTACTCCTTCTTTTTAAATAACCAGAAAAAACTTATTCTTCTACTCAAGGATAACAATTTAAAAGCAGTGGATCCTCTCTGTGAGGAAAAATAAGTTTTGCTTTGCTAAGAGATTCTAGATAAGCAAAAATTATTTATTCTTAAAGTTATATTCAAAATGATATACTTAGTGTTATTTTCACTCTTTTGTTCATTTGTGCTTCTGGTTTGCTACCAAATCTAAAATGTTAAAACACTCTGATCAGAACTTCTGCGTTTCACAGTCAACATCAAATAAAACCAACTTTTTGTTCTTGCACAGGTCAAACGCATATAATAATAAATCGTTGTTTTCATTATTTTTTTTTTTTTACATGAGGAATTTACATTGCTTTCTCTTCTTCCTGTATGAACTATTTCATCTTGTTAGAAAGACACAGAGCGGCATGGAAACCTGCACCATTTACTTTCATAGCAACCAAAGGCCGGTTTAAGAGGGTGAGGAGCAGACATTTGATTTCAGCTGAATTTTGCCAGTAGCAAAAATAATGAAGCTGGTTGAAGTGGAATTGTACTCCAACAGTGACATGGCTTCCATTGAGGAAGCTGAGCCTGGGGACTCTGGGTTGGGCTGTCCAATCTCTGGGGACGAGGTTGCCGAGGTAGTTAAAAAGCTCCCCGGGCCCCGGGGGTGGATGAGATTCGCCCGGAGTTTCTTAAGGCTCTGGATGTTGTAGGGTTGTGTTGGTTGACGCGATTCTGCAATGTCGCATGGACATCGGGAGCAGTTCCCCTGGATAGACAGACTGGGGTGGTGGTCCCCCTGTTTAAAAAGGGGGACCGGAGGGTGTGCTCCAATTATAGGGGGGTCACACTCTTAAGCCTCCCTGGCAAGGTCTATTCGGGGGTGCTGGAGAGGATGGTCCATCGGATAGTCGAACCTCGGATTCAGGAAGAGCAGTGTGGTTTTCGTCCTGGTCGTGGAACACTGGACCAGCTCTACACCCTCAGCAGAGTCCTGGAGGGTGCATGGGAGTTTGCCCAACCGGTCCCTCGGGGGGGGGTTCTCCGGGAGTATGGAGTTCCGGGGCCTTTGATACGGGCTGTCAGGTCCCTGTACGACCGGTGTCGGAGTCTGGTCCGCATTGCCGGCAATAAGTCGGGCTCGTTTCCGGTGAGAGTTGGACTCCGCCAGGGCTGCCCTTTGTCACTGATTTTGTTCATTACTTCCATGGACAGAATTTCTAGGCACAGCCGAGGTTTTGAGGGGATCTGTTTTGATGACCTTAGGATTGCATCTTTGCTTTTTGTGGATGATGTGGTCCTGTTGGCTTCATCAGGACGTGATCTGCTGCTCTTGCTGGAGTGGTTCGCAGCCGAGTGTGAAGCTGCTGGGATGAGGATCCATGCCTCCAAATCCGAGGCCATGGTCTTGAACCGGAAAAGGGTAGTGTGCCTTCTCCAGGTCAGGGAGGGTGTCCTGCTTCAAGTGGAGGAATTCAAGTATTTCAGGATCTTGTTCACGAATGAGGGAAGAAGGGAGCAGGAGATTGACAGGCGGATTGGCGCAGCGTCTGCCGTGAAGCGGGCGCTGTACCGGTCCGTCGTGGTGTCGAGAGAGCTGAGTCAAAAAGCGAAGCTCTCAATTTACCGGTCGATCTACATTCCTACCTATGGTTATGAGCTTTGGGTTATGACGGAAAGAACAAGATCGCGGATACAAGCGGCTGAAATGGGTTTTCTCCATAAGGTGGCTGGGCTCTCCCTTAGAGATATGGTGTGAAGCTCAGTCATCCGGGAGGGACTCAGAGTAGAGCCACTGCTCCTTTATGTCAAGAGGAGCCAGCTGAGGTGGCTCGGGCATCTAGTCAGGATGCCTCCTGGACGCCTCCTTGGTGAGGTGTCCTGGGCACATCCCACCAGGAGGAGGCCCCGGGACACACTGGAGGGACTATGTCTCTCGGCTGGCCTGGGAACGCCTTGGGGTTCCCCCGGAAGAGCTAGGCCTCCCTTCTGAAGCTGCTACCCCCACGACCCAACCCCGGATAAGCGGAAGAAAATAGATGGATGGATGGATGGATCTTTGGAGCAGCACATGAATTCTTATTGATTGTTGTACTGAACAGTTTTAATATGATTGAAATCAAGTGAGTAATTTTTAAAAAAGAAATACACTTGGTGTTTGTTTATGGTTGAAAGTAAAATGAATAAATTTGAATAGAATTTTGACTATAACAATATATTTCACAAAATGATGCTAAATATGCTAAATTAATTTTAGGTGTTGAATTTTACTCTAAAATATTTGCTATTTATTATACTGTTGGAATAACTGCTTTAAAGGAGTTGAAATCTGTTTGATTATTTCACAATGTATTATCTTGTTAATTTTAAAATGTAGTAGATGTGTTCCTGTTTCTTTTGAGGTTTTTCACCTATGTGGCTGAAAGGCTAAATGTCTATGGTGACCATCATACATAAATGTATACATAGCTGGATCAACTAAATTGAAGGCTCTTTGAATGAAATCCAGTTAAAAGTTTCATTGTACAGACTGGAACAGGGGAATGGCACAGGAAAGCAAACCTGACAAAACTTGACAGCAAGACAAGTTATGATTGTACTGTGGTTCTCTCTTCTGTCATGTAGATAGTAGTTGAAACAATACTGGGCAATAGTCTTGAGTCTTGCTTTATGTTCTTTCTGCCAAAAGTCATCCTTTGATTAAATCTTTTAAGTATGTCTTGAGCAATTGCTCTCCAAGGTTTTTGAAGTTTTGTGAATGTTTTTCTTTAGGTATCAATTTTTGGTCCAGAAATCCCAATTCATAGTTTCAGAATACAATTTCATGGTTGTTTTAGCTACCTAACTTTGACTGTTCAGACATAAAAAGGCTTCCAGTTCTGGTGTATGTGTCTACAACAACACTTTAGAGGATCTTTAGCCCCTTTCTCATGTGTCTGGGATTTGCACAAAGTAACCAGAAACACATTGAATGGTTTTAAAAAGATTAATAATTTATTTTAAAAAAGTATTTCAAATAATTAAAATTTTTAAAAAATATGTAATTTAAAAAAAATTGTCCTCTGGTTTGGCCCCAAACCAGAGTTCAAATCAGGTAGCAACCCCAAGATTCAGGCATTCCGGTTTTCTTTGGAGTAGTAGCTCCAAAGAAAACTGGTATCTCAAAACAAAAAGTAATCAATCTGCTGCCTATTAACCAAAAAATAGCAAACTGACCAATAAAGTTAATTGTGTGCAATGCAAATAATTAACTAAAATGTCAGTCAAATAAAAATAATTTCAATTACAAGTGAAAATCCAAACTGTGCACTCATTATTATTATTATTATTATGTTAACTGATTTTAAGAATGAAAAATAGAAAATAAAAAAGAGATACCCTTCATCATCATCTCTGGTGTGTGACAGCAGGAACAGCTTGTCAGGATTGGTCAGGAGAGCGGTGGCGAGGAGGCGATGATGCAGAGGCAGGAGGCCCAGGATAAGGTTGTAAATGATGATTTTAATGTGTAGACACCAGCAAACACAAGCTTGAAATACAGGAGACGGAAAATAATGTCACTAGTGATGTTACGTGACGTGCCGAGGCTTCGAAGCGCGTTTCCGTAAAGCGCGTATCGAGGCTTGCTTCATGTAGGGGAGGAGCCGAAAACGATGACGTCCGAAGCCTCACTGTCTGGCTGTACCACGTGACCGCTTCAGGACGTGATTCAGATTTTGGCGCGGGGATTGACAGCTTTATAAACCCCACAGGCTCCATTCAAAATGTGGGTTGTTGTAGGAGAGTTGCGGTCAGTTGAGAGAGTGGAGAGAGGTTTGATAGTTTGGATAGCAGAGTTTGGATAGTGGTTATTTAGTTTGAGACAGTTTGGGGTTTGGAGAGAGAGAGAGAGAGAGAGAGAGAGAAATAGGAGATTTAGAAAGAGGAGGATTTCCCCTATGTGGGAACATTTTGATTTCATAAGCCCTAACAAGGTGAACTGAACATTTGCAGATGCATTAGGTTTTCTTATGAGGAACTGTATTATGCACTGTTTTTTTATTTTATTTAAAGGTGAGGTGTTTATTGTGCTCCAAGGATTTGGGGTACAATAATAACACAAGCATTGACCTATTCACTACCCCCTCTCTAGTTCCACAAGCACTTTCACTGTCCTCTGCCTGATTAAGCCCAGGCCATTTTTCTAGAGTCACACAAAAACATTATTACACAACCTGCCATATCACATGACACTACTATTTTGGGAAAAATTACACACAGAGAATACATTCAAACAATATTTTATTATACACATATGTATAATTTATGTAGACAAATGATTTTGTCCTACACCTTTTGTGAAGTCATTCCCAAGAGCCATAATAGACAAAAATTCAATGCATCACATGTGTTAAGATACAGCTGGCTGTGATTATACACCTGGCCAGTAGGTGGGTTTGTGAGCACATGAAGCCTCAAGAAATGAACCCTTTCTCGAACCAGTTGGCTCAAGTGGTTCAATGCTTCATGAGGCTTCATCTCACCATCACTAAATGCCACACACAGGAGAACTGAACCGAAGACAGACTGACGTACTAACGACGATAAGGACCCGACGAGGAACACAGGACACAGAAAACACAATATAGAATACAGACAGAAACCACACATGACACAGCTGTCATAGACCTACATATAAAACAGTGCTTCAAGTGGGATTGTTTTCAGTGGTAAAGAGTAGCATTGCTTCTAAATTACCCTTCAGCATATTGGGTCTTATTTCCAGTGTTCATCCACACTGACTTTTTCTAGTGTTAAGTCATGATAATTTTACCCATCAAAATGCTCCATTTTATGTAGGTTGCAAAAAAATGGGAAAAAGGAGCATGTATGCTTGGTCTAATCCTGTAACTGATTTCTTTTTCTCACACACAGTAGGACTGAAGTCAGGAACAGAAAAACCTCACAGGCACAAAATGGACCCAAAGAAGAATCAAAGAATGAAAGCAGAGAATCTAGTGTTGAATGGTGGAAAATGAAGAGCTTGAGTGGCTGATCAGTTGTATCACATGGAGGTGATGAGGCAGCACAGGTGAATGACTTAAGGATTGCTGGGCATGAGTGGAATAAAAACAAGACGCAAGCTAATAACCTGAGAGAAACAAAAGATGACATAATAAACCAAGAAAGGCTAACACTAAGAAAAGAAAACTTAATAGAACTACAAAAAGGACAGAATTCAAGAATAAATTAATGTCAGAAGAAAGAGTTGTTCTGCAGAGTGTAATTTATTCAGCTGTATCTCTCACCCACCCCTGTCCCTGCACTTTTCCCCATTGCACATATGCAGCTTTATTTGAAGCAGATCATAATGTTTCACGAACGATGAGAAACATCATTTGTTCCTAATTAAAAGAGAGAAAAAGGGAGATTGGGGCAACCCTCAGAATTATCTTTAGCATAATTATGTTTGATTGGGATTCTGCCAGTGATTATTAAAGTTTTGTTCTCCCCCTCTGGCTTTAAAATAATTTTATGTTTGAATCTCTCCACATGCACACTGACTCTTCTCTCTAATCAGTGATAGTATCAACCAGTTCTCAGCATGGTCCTCATTTATTCTTGATTGTTTGCTTCTGATTTGTTGTGCTGTACCAGTAGAGAAGTATTGATTTATGCATGTGGATGATTTGAGGCTTAACCTTTCAGTGTTACATATTTAATATTCCTAAAGCAAGTCCAAGAATTTAATCCTGATTGATATAATTTTTGTTTCATGTGTTTGACTTCCGTTTGTGGACATTGTAGAATATCGACATGGAATGTTATTTTACTACAATATTCAAGAGGTTTTGAAGTATTTTGAGGCCTGGAAGAATTTTCAAGTGACTTGTGTGAAAAGGAGTTTTAACAGGTGCACCAAAATTCACACAATGTGGGTGAAAACACAGAGAGCAGAATGTTAGAGCAGGTGTCTAAGAGGACTGTATCTCCATATACTGAGCCGTTTTTCTTTTACGGACTGGGGATGAGTTTCTCTTTAGTTCTTCATCTCATACTTGTGTGAAAGCAGGATGTGATGATGTGTGCAGTGTATGAAAAGCTGTGTGCAACTCATTTTGTGGCTCTGCTTCTCTGTCTAGTTCAGTAACAGAGTCCTGGAATGCTGTTTGCCTTTAAATAAAGCCTTTAAAAGACAAGGATCGATCCTTCTCAATTCATTGAACAATTACCTACCCTTTCAAAAAGAATTTCCACAACATTAGAGAGGGCTCTATTGTGTTCAGGTCCTATGTCAAATATACCCTGTTTTGGTCAATTCCTGAAGTAACAGATTGATGCCAGTCAGATAGAGGCTAGGGTTGTCTTATTGCAGAAAAAATTATGGGGGAGTTTAGTGTCCAGTCAGGTTCTTCTTAGAAAAGAAAAATTAAAGAGTTAAGTTCTTAAGGTTACAGAAAGCCGATAGCCATGAGGGAGCCAAGAGTCTGATGGCAGGAGATAAAGGAGCAGGGATTTTGAAAGGCACCAGCAACAAAAAGCAGGAACCCAGGAAGGTGATAAGGGGCAAAAAGCTGTGTGATATTCTTGATTATTTTGGTCTAATTTAACATGTTAACCAAGCAACATAAAATCAATGTCACACAGTGGACCCCTTATCAGTAAGGGTGTGAGTGTCTCTGTAACTGATGTCATCCTGTCCGATCAGTTTGCTAAAGCATTGAAAGCACATTCAAAATTGATTCACTTAGCCAAAAAGCTACTGTAAGACTCGTGGGTGTCAGATACCCGTAATTCTGCTTCGAGACACGACTGAGCTCTTTCTCAATGTTGAACATTTCATTTCTTTTAAAGCTTCTCAACCAGTCATCACCAAATCCCCCCCAAAACTTCTTGTCAATCATAGATCATAGTTCATTCCATCAGATGAACTATGAAAAGATCATCTGGGGGAACTTTTCATAGTAAAATGTCACCTTTCAAAATAAAATATTTCCAAAACATTTTCCATTTTCCAATTTTCACTCTTACACTACTATCAGAAAACGCTCTTTCACAGACAACACAGCAGAAACATTTAATCAAATCTACTCTTCTTCCTTGCTTTTAAGCTGTACTGATATAGATGAATTGGTAAATATTTGGGTTTATGTTGATGATCTCCTGCTAGCTGCTGCTGCACAATTGGCTCTACCTAATTATAATTTGCAGTTTTATTTGGATGTTTCTGTAACAAAACTAATGATGTCTGCAGTTCTGTTTCAGAAAACGGGGAGAGCGGAGGGTTCTCCAGTAAAACATGAGACTGAAATGAAAGAGCTGGTGGAAGCATTGCTTCTGCTTCGATCTGTTGCTGTGATCAAATGCAGGGGACACGATCAGAGGAAGATCAGGGTGGCAGCAGAAAATGCGGCTGCAGATGCGTCAGCCAAAAGGGTGCTGGATACTTACTGTCTATGTTAATGGTAAGTACTGACATTGAACAGGTGGAACGGAACCATCTAGATAAAATTATGCAACATCAACAGGGGGTTTCACAGGAAGAACTATCTGTCTGGAAAGCAAGAGGAGCCATTTGTCAAGATGGCCTATCGCGAGGTCCTGATGGTAAGGTGATTCTCCCTCCTAATATGAAAGTAAATGTTTTCCAGGAAGCACATGGAATGGGACAGGTAGGTATTTCACAGATGATGAAAAACCTGGAGCACTGGTGGCATCCTTTTCTGAAGGACATGGTAAGAACTTATGTGCGAACATGTGAAATCTGTGGGCAACATAATGCCAGACCAACTGTCAGACCACCGTTGGGGCATTTTCCCTTGTTCACACAACCGGATAAAGAAATCATACTTGACTTTACTGATATGATAACACCTGTCAGAGGTCTGAGGTATTGATGTGTGTTGATGCGTACTCAGGATGGCCGGAAGCACGGCCAGCTAAAAAGGAGGACAGTAAAACTGTCATCAAGTGTTTGATTAATCATTACATTCCAAGTCATAGATTCCCAGAAAAGATCAGGTCGGATAATGGTACACATTTCAGGAATCAGGATCTCCAGAAAATGGAACAAATGCTGGGTTGGAAACACTCTTTTGGTACAGTATATCATCCATAATCACAAGGCAAAGTTGAGAGATTGAATCAAACAATAAAGCAAAAATTGGCTAAAATCTGTGCACAGACCAAATTGAACTGGGTAGATGCATTGCCTGTTGCTTTGACGTCTGTTAGGATGTCCATTAATCAATCTACAGGGTTCTCTCCGTACAAGCTTCAGACAGGTCGGAGGTTTCCAGGACCAGCTGCCCAAATTCCAGGATGGACAGGTGACCCTGTACATTTCTCACATAAAGATTTTTTCAATGAGTTACAGATATTAGCGGCAGAGTTTGCGAAGTACCAAGGGTCACAGGACAGGCCGGACCTAGGACTTACACCAGGGATCAACTGGGTGAGACTGAAGGTATTCAAACGGAAGTGGTCTGAACCCCGCTTAACTGGACCCTACCAAGTTGTGGAGAGGACGTCCCATGCGGTCTGACTGAAGGGGAAGGGAGACACCTGGTTCCATTGGAGCCAGTGCGTGGCAGCAGAGGAGCCACAACGTTCACTGCAAGGTGTACAGGAGGATCTTCAGTCTTAACCAGGTGTGGAGGAGCATTTGCAGCCCCAGTCTGACCCAGAGGAGGATCCACAGTCTCGGCCAGGAGTGTAGCAGGTTTTTCTTGCTATAGTTTTTGGTTCCTGGAATTCAAGGTTTTTAAGGCCCGGAAAGGCATAATAATCCTTTTCCGGTTTTCTTAAATTGAATGAGAGGATTGCAATCTCTTCCTCACACCCATTGTTATGTTGGCATAATAATCCAACATTCAGTGAGGATGGCAGCCCGATAGGAATATCGGGTTCAAGAAGGATCAAGTTGCAACTGGATCATCGTTGATATTTTTGCGAACTATTACAAACTTATATTTCTCTGGCAGAGTTTACGAACACGAAGCCAAAACTACAATAAACAGAGAACATTATTGTCTAGAAAACAATTCGGTGACTGTTCATATTTGTGTTATTTTTTCTCTTCCTTCTTTCTCTCCACAGTATTGTTGTGTACTGATGTTGTTCTAATACTGGGATATTTTCCTTCATTGTCATTTGTTGTGTAAGCGGTTTAATGTTTTTTTACTGATTTTTAGGTGACATGTCTGACAGGAGAAAAGTTAAACTTTCTGGTACATACTTATGTGTTTGCTCCAAGGTAAGTATGGGCAAGGTAAGTATGTTAGGTGATCTCTGGATTAGAGATCAAAAGGAGGAATGTTGGGAGTATAAGTTTGGTTATATTAATTTTAGAAACAGTTAACCTTTGTGCATATGAAATATTAGATGTAGCATGAATATTTTGAGTAGATTTTAAGTTAGGTAGACTTAGATAAAGATCCAAACTAAAACAACTGTTGACTCTCTGAACTTATAAATCACTAAGGAGGGCCTTCAAACAGGCGGGTGTTGTATTCCCCAGGGGTCTGCAGGCACAGGGTGTCTGCCTGTCACAGGATGAGTCAAATACTTTGGTTTGCTTCGGAGTTCAGTAAAACACTAAAACCTTTAGAAAACAGTTCTTGTAGAAGTATAATCAAATGTATTAAGATATTTCTTTTAAGTATTAACAGCAGGTTCTGAACTAGTTAGTGTCTAATCATACTAATTTGCATGCATCTTAGATTACTAAAATAGAACAGGATTAGGAAACTAAAAGTTTTAGAAGTAAAATATTTCAGGTATTCTAAAAGAGTTTTTTCAAAAAGAAGATAATCCTGCAATTTTTAGATCCAAACTCACAGTTATCATCTGACACCAGATTTCTGTGTTAGTGTGTTTATAACAGGAACCAGTTTCTTGATGAATCGCTGAGGCAGAAAGAACCACCAGATCTCTATCTGAATCATAAATTTGGTCTGGAATGTTTAAAGGAGGAGATTGGTATGGCAAGACCCTGTTTGAGAATGACCTTTGTTCTCTCCATATATTTGCTTTTGGGTTCTAACAGGTCTTAAAGAAGGTAATAAAATTAACTAAACAGCCCTACCAGGGGAGGACACACCTTCAAATGCATATATTTAAATTAAGGGAATACACCTCCTTATAAAAATGTCTGTTTTACAGCAGAAAAACGAATTGCTTTGTTTGCAGCTATGAGCAATTCCCAAGAATGCATTCTTGTGTCTCTCCTATTGTGTTTTCCTTTCCAACTCGTTCCAGGTAATTGTATGTTTTGTTATGTGTTTGGACTTGTGATCATCTGAGTGTAATGCTGAGGTGACATTCTGTATGCATTGAATTCTCTGGATAAAACTCTAGATATGTCTGAAGTTTGACGTTGAGTTGATGTGAAGTTCCTGGATCTGGGAGACTAGAGGAAAATTAACGAACCAAGTAAATTTTATTTCTCCAAGTTCAACAATGGTCAACACAAATCAGCACAGTGAGCTTCCCTACTGGTCCACCAGTTCTCTGCGTACACACTAGAGCGCTGAACATGCTGTGTCTCACAAATAATTATTACAATGAGACTTAACAACATATTTTTCTAAAAGATGATCGTATAGTGATATTTGATTGCTAATACTTCTTTAAAATTAATTTAATACAATCTGGTCTTTCTCTTATAAATAACGAAAAATCAAAAAAATAAACATAGACAGCAGTCAAATTTAACTAATAAACTATTTAACAGTGACCTCGAACTGAAACAGGGAACAAACAAACTGACAGGCTGGCAAATACAGCAAATATTAGACAACATAATAGTCAAACTGACAAACTCAACTGAAGAAAAACTGACAAACATAACTGACAACATAAATTACTGATAATAAAGTAATGAGTGGTCAACACAAATCAGCACAGTGAGCTTCCCTAATGGTCCACCAGTTCTCTGCGTACTGCAATAAAACTCCACATCAGTCTTTGAGCACGCTCACTATGACTGTTCAGAAAAGAACTAGATTTGGTGATTTACCACAGTAGAGTGCTGAACAGACTGTGTGGAATTTACAGTTTATCGTCCTATTTATAGGCAACCAGTAGGGGGTGCCAAAAACCACTCCTCACATGGTAATTACAAAACATGTTTTAGCAAGAATTTCATCTGTATCTATTACCCGTTATGCATATTATCTAGTGGTGGCAAAAGCAACAAAAAAAATCTAAGCAGGAGTACATACATAAATATTCATGACATACTTTGATTAAATTAATAAAAGTAATTCCAATACCGAAAAATGTACTTTATACCAGGCGAGTCTCTCTAACCTGAGATTGTGAACCTCTACTGATTCTGTGCCTTCAAAAATTTTTAACAATGCTCCTGCAGAAGATTCATAAGTAGGAAGAAGTTTGAAAAAACAGTCTGTGTGCTACACTCAAGAGAGAGATTCATTTGATGCATCAAATAGTGTTGTCATAACTGCTGATGTCATTGTTACCATTGAAGCTGAACATTCTCATGGTTTATTCACATCGAACACGGTTTAAGCGTCAGGCGAGTCTGGTTTATATTCAAAGTCTATGTTGAGTGTTGGATGCGGTAGATGTGTCAAACAGTCCGAATGGTTCAAATCGCACCATGCTAGATGCTTGAAGCGCGACGCAATAGCCCTTGACGCGCCTCCACATAGCCTGAATGCAAACCAGATGCGCCTGACGCTCAAAACGCATTTAGTGTTAACACACCATTATATGTCCAGTGTGACATTAGGTCAGTGCTTCTTAATTCCAGTCCTCAGACTCCCTGCTCTGCATGTTTTAGATGTGTCTATTTCAGAACAGCTGATCCAAATGATTGCATGACCTTTTTTTCATGAAACTGACTGTGTGTCTCACAAAGATAGAGAATGTCTTCGTCATTCTCTTTCTATTCTTTCTATTATTGCCGTAGGTGGTGCAATAATATTAGCTTACATTATCTTTTCTCTCAGGTTAGGTTACTGTCTTGCCAAGCAAGACAGTGCATTAACATTAGCACAAACATTAGCATTTCACTACCCCCCACTAGTGAACCACCATCTTGCCAAACCCTTCAGTGATTGGCAAGATGGCGGCGCCTGGTTTGGTAGGAGTAGCTACGGCTTTCTTTATACACACAATACTGATGAGTAATCTCAATCTTTCTGGCAACGGTCGATCACAAGCGGACTATTATTTATACGGGACTGAACTGTCATTTTCAAATAAAACAAAAATAATGCAAGCCCTCAAGCACTTTGGATTTGGCAGGCATGTCCTGGCCGCCACATTCATCTGTCCGCAACTCCTCAGCCCGACATCATCTCAATCCAAAACTGCATTAAAACCACGGCAAACTATCGCTTTCATCATCGCCGTCTGCTTGCTTCTATCCGGGGACATCCACCAGTGTCCAGGCCGGCTAAACCTTTCATCAGAAGTGAGCTACCATCACGGCGAATCCACCCCGAACAGGAGCATCAATGATAACTTACAGGTATTTTCTTATTATACACACTACACTGCCTTGCAACATCCTCACCTCCATTCTTGTGCTCTTCCTGCGACTGGATTGAACAAGGACATCAGCAGGGTCATTGGAGTCCAGGAGCAGCGCGTCTTCCTGGTTTAAGCCAAGGATGGCACCGTTGGCCCCCCTGCACATCCACTCTGCGTGGGCACGGCATCTCCACACCGCTCCGGTTGGCCCCTGGTTTCAGAGGCCGAACCGCCATCGACCCCAATCTTCCCACGGTCTGTCTTTACACCACGAACACCGACAAGATTTTACTAGCTTCATTACTGGCCCATATTACATCCACCGGCTACATTCCCGTGGTGCACATTCAACATGTCATCGGTTATGTCATCGGAAGACGACCAACACAAGAGACAATAAAGGAAAGCAGCGGCGACAGGGAAGACGCGGGGTGGATTTTCGTCTACTTCGCACTTTCCCAAAGGCTAAGCCCAACTCCGAATTAAAAATAGAACTATTTTTCCACTTCGAAAAAGATGTGACTATAGGAGACGTCCTATAGTCTCCTATAAGAGACTATAGACGTCTCTTATTTAACATTTATATGTTCCCACTAGGTCAGGTCATATCAGGAAATTAGAATAGCTACCATAACTCGTAGCAGATAACACAGAGCTCTACATTACAATGTCACCAGATGACTCTGAACCCATCCAAGCACTGAACAGATCCAAATAACAGATAAATGTGTTGATGTGCCAAAACTTTCTTCAGTTGAATAGAAAGAAAAATTAAGTTAGTATCTTTGGACCTAAAGAGGAATGCTCTAGAGTCAATGCACAGCTTCAGTTATTGCAACTAAAAACCCACGTTCAGGCCTAAAATCTCGGAGTAGTGATGGACTTTGACCTGAACCTTCAGAGCCACAGAACCTTCATCATTGACGTTGGCCTTCTGTCACCTAAAGTGCAACAGAACGGTGGTCCTTCCTGGTTTTAATGCTGATAACCAATTGGCAAATGCATTTAATATATTTTACCTTAGGTTTAATTCTTCTGATTTTAGTAATGAGATTTTAAATGTGAAAAACAAGCTTCTTTGCTGTGGTCATATCCCCTTCGATGTTATTTCTGTGGCTGAATCTTTTAAACGTTGTAGGGTTAGAAAAAGCCCAGAACCAAGCAATATCAGTGGTCGACTGCTCTCTTCTTGTGCGGAACAGTTGGCTCCTATTTTTTATTACATCTTCTGGATGTTGTTTAACCAACAGAGGGTGCGAAGGTGCTGGAAGCAGTCCATAGTGATTCCTGTGGCTAAGACAAGCCACCCAAAAGTTCTTATTCATTTAAGACCTGTCTTTAGCTTGATTGGGATATTTAAGATAATGTGTTCCATACTCAGTTTTAGTCTCTTGCCAAACTGGGTTAGATAATTCTGACAATTTATCTGGTAGAATATACTGGCCTTTCAGTGGTGTGCTCGACACACTTTCATTTCTGAGATGTGATGATCAAGAAATGGAAGGAATAGATTCAGTCTGCAATATTCCTATGGGATAGGTGCAGGTGTATTTGATCTTTTTGTCTGCACAGACACTGTCCGAATCACCAACAGATACACGTCTACATTGTCACCCACATCACAACTTTGACTCCACAGTTTTTCAAATGAGTTGTTGTGACAGCTTTCCCTAATATCACACAGAGATGTGAATGGTAATTGTTTTCTTTTCACCCTTAACATTAGTTCATGTATTGATTAGTGAAAAGTTTAGATTTTCATTTTTTAAATTATTTTTATTAGCCTGACTCTTAAGTTAACTATTTGCAGTGCACATATTTAATTAACTTTATCTGTCAATTCTTCATATTTTTGTTAATTGCAATGAATTAATTTCTTCTAGTTTTGAGTTACCATTTTCTTTTGGAGCTGTTGCTGCACTGTAAAATGTAATAGTATATCTTACTCAAAAAGAAAAGTGACCTTAACTCATTCCAGCTTACTTTGTTGACTATACTAACTTAAACTTAGCAAAGACAACTTTCTACTGAGGCAAGTAATCAAACTCATCAGCAGCAAGTAACCCGAATTTGGAGTTATGAGTGAGCAAGACGCATCTGCATAACCAGCAGAAAACTCGGCATCATTCGGCAGCTCTCGTTGAAAGCACATGCGCAGTTGGCCACTGACGAGTGACGACGTGTTTGACAGAAGCACCAAACTGTCAACAATATGGCGGTTGCTGCAGCTAAGTTTTGTCACGGTAAGTTCCACTGGTTTTTAGCAAACTTATATTCATTATCTCGGCCGTATAATTCATCCGTAAGTCCAGGTTTTGAGGTTAACTTTATGTGTAATGATTTAGCGATGCCTGGGACTAACGTTAATCGAAAATATCATGTTTATTTATTAGCAACAAGATGGAGCGGCAGAGAAAACAGTTGTCCGGGATGCAAAACAAAAAAAGGAAAAGGGATAAGGATGTTGGCGGGATAAAAAAACCAAACCTTTCAGTGTGGTTGAAAGTTAGTAGGCAGGCTAACGTAGGCAAGCCTACTAACTTTCAACCACACTAAAAGGCTTTTTTCTTTCTTTCTCGTCAAGTTCTCTACAAGTGGTAGTCTTAATATTAAAAAAAAAAAAAAAGGGAGTGAGTCTGTTGTGGGCGCGTGCCCAACCGAGATAGCAAAATATAAGTGAATCAGCGTTGAAATATCTCGTCTCTTGTTAACTTACAGAATTAGTTTCAGTGTCCTGCTAGTGAAAAGTAGTCATGAGAGGTCCAACATCTCTATATATTAAATATTAATTTTTCATACTTTTCTTTCAGATTCTGGCAGAGTTCTGTCGCTTGTCGAGCAAAAACTTGAAAATTTTTCACTGAACTTGATAAATACAGCCCTCGCTTCTTTGAGATTTGCAAGAGCAAAGAGGGAAGTGTTGGCCAGAAACTTCAGACTTATCTGCAACAAGTCAGACCCGAGGTGAGTTTCTCAGATCCAAAGTCATTATTTTATTATCATGTTGGGAACAAAATACACAACCCCACTGTGCATGCAGAGCTGTTAATTGATTATTCTTTACTACAGGAGTGATGTGTGTTTGATATGATTTTTCGGAGTACAGATATTACTGCGAAGCGAACGGCAGTGCTCTGTGGCCTTCCTGTGATCCTTGGAGATGAGAACACAGACTTCAAGACATGCTTTGTAGGTCATTTTTATTACATTTTTATAATTTTTTATGTCCCACTTAATTCTGCTCCTTATGTGACTTTGATAGCTTTAGTTTTAGTTACTGTTCTTTCACTCAGCCTGAATCAGTGCTACTGTACATCTTACATGATGCACTGATGAAATATCCCCAATTAGAACACTTTTAGTGGTTCTCTGCCGTCTTTCCAAAGGTTTCAGTTGCAGTTCTCTAGTGTCACACCATGTGAAACCCGAATGTCATCTTAGCTGATGAAGTGCAACATGTGAAAATGTTATGAACTTTCCCTTCCAACATCATCAACACTTATTTATCACTGACACTCTTGGGAAATGCGCTTGCTGTACTGTCATAGAAGTCCATGATGAGTGGACTGCCATAGGTGGGACAGCTGTAAAGTGTTACGTTGATATGTAATTGTGGTGTTGCTTCTATTGTTGTTAGGACTGCGAAGACCCAGATGTGTCTCACACCCCCATTGGGATCCTGACCATCATTCCTGAGGACAGGCAGGCCTCCCCTGACTCCCTGCACCTTGAGTCTTCACGTACTGCCATCATTTTGGAAGGAAGTCTTGTCATGAATGACCCTGGAAATCTTTCACATGCCATGTGCTTGCTCTTTGGACTTATTTATGCTCTTTGGACTTATTTATGCTCTGAATTTGGAGTACACTCAACAAGTACACCTTTGACTTCATCCAAAGGGTGCTTCTCTCACTTGGACATAAATCCCTATAACCAAAAATACAATCACTCAAAAGTCTTCTGATGAAATGAGTGAATTTGATGTGACATTACGGATCAACCTTGATACCTTTACCCTTATTGGGAAAGTGATTTTTATTTCTTGTTTGATTCTTTTTTGTTGGAGGGAGCCTCATTGCACTTGAAGACTACTAAATGGTTTTATGTTAATGAGGAGAAACATTACTTCACTTCACTATTCACTTTATCGATGTTATAACAAATGTTAGGCTCTATTATTGAGAATTGAGTTTTTGTTTCACACCAGTCAACAAAGACATTTAAACAGGGATTCTCAAAGTTTTAAAGACTGAGGGCCATTTGAAGGATTCAATATTAGACTGAAGACTGCCCTAGAAAAAAAGTCATGTCATTTTTTTTGTCTAAAAATGTATATGGACAACTTTGTTTCCAGGTTAGTGTGTATGTAACCACACTTGCGAACCCTGTATTTAAGGTAAACTTGTTTAATTATTCAACATTTTTTTCCATTCAAACTGTTGTCTGTTGGCTCTTTGTTTCAGTAACTTAACACTTTAGGTTCATCTTACTTGAACATATCAAGGCAATCGGTTTCCTGATATTTTGCAAGTAATGTGAACGCTTAAATGTGTAAGCATAACTTATTTTTATGAGTTGACATAACTCACAAATTGAAGTAGTCATAATTGACATTCTATAGTCAACCTTACTAATGATTTTGAGTTAACAGCACTCAGGTTTACTGCCATTATCTGAGTGGTCTAAACAGTTATTTATAGCTATAACACCTTAAAATGAATTAGCTACTTTACTTGGAGATTTTGAGGCAATCGGTTTCCTAACTTTTTTTAAGTAAAGTGAACTTATTACATGTTACAGTGTTCAGCACCAGCAAGTATTTGTTTATATCTGTTTTCTTAATCTGCGATGGACTGACGATCTGTCCAGGGTCCACCGCAGCAGCCCTGCACGAATAAGCCTGAGTGTATGGAAGTAAATATGTGCCATCAGGATTTGAATAAAAAATGCCTCTGAAATTTGAACGTAAAAAAATTTGGTGTCATTATTTGTACGTGAAAAAAAATTCAGTGATAAAAAATTTGCTGTTAAAAATTCAGCGTCTAAAAATTCGCTGTTAAAAATTCAGCGTCAAAAATTCGCTGTCTCAAATTCAACGTCTAAAAATTCGCTGAACATTGTTACTCTAATTCCTCCAGTTTTGTCAAAATCAGATATATGATTTTGACAAAACTAGAGGAATTAGAGTACAAATAATATATATGATTATATGAGTATGCAGAGCCATGTCTTTTTCTGCAGGGCTGTCTCAAGTCCATCTTCAACAGTAAGGGGTTCTCCATTGCAGGTTTTTGGAGGAGATGGTCTGCACAGCGAGGAATGGCCTTTGAAGCATCGCATATGAATTCCAGTCAAAGAGAAAAAAAAAAAAAAGTTAATGTAGTCACAGGAAAAAGTTTAAATTTCATATGGTAATTGAAGATTTAGTGCATCAAAAACAAATACCAAAGTAAGGTCAGGGTAAAAAATATATACATAATAAATTTTTTAAAAACGTGTTTAATACAAAGTAAGCGTTAAAACATGCCAAATTCCTTTGGAAGACAATTTCTGTGTAGCTGAAGTCAATGCTTGTGACAATGCATTGTGACAATGCTAGATATTGCAATAAACCTCAAATAAAAACAATCCCGATGACAAAATCAATAGACTCCATGGTTTGGCTCAGTGACATTGCAGTGCTGAAGCTTTTGGGGTCCCCTTCAGTTTTCAATTGATCCATGCTCACATAGATGCACTCGTAGTATTTTATAACATTGGAAATGCATGCATCATGCTGAGACTAGTGTGGGTCTGAAAACTGTTGCAAACGCTGATTTGTGCTGCTATTATCCATAAAGATGTGCATTCGTTTTAGTGAGGCTATGATGAAAGACTCGAAGTCTTGGACAGTCCAAAGTAAATTTTGAACAAATGGGATGGCTGTTAAATGGGCGATTGCCAAGTTAAATACTTGGTTTCTGCAGTGGACATAGGTGGCTCAAACTGTGTAATTTGAGCTGGAACACCGCATACATTGCCACTTACATTCATATCACCATTATATCCTTATCCTAAAATATTGCCTGGTTGCAGCTTAAAGTCATCCAGCTTGTTTAATATAGTCTTTGATAAGGTCTCACCTTTGGTAATAGCAGTAGAAACAGAGGACAAAATGTTGCAAAATCTTACAAATGTCAAAATGTTGCAAAATGTTACAAATGTTAAAATTTCCTGCATCACAAACCAAATAGCAGATCAAAAGCAAAATCTGTTCTAAATTACTGATGTCAGCTGTTTCATCTGACAGAACAGATATCCATCCATCCATCCATTTTCCGTCACCCTTCTCCCTGACGGGGTCGGGAGTTGCTGGTGCCTATCTCCAGCTGCATTCCGGGCGAGAGGTGGGGTCACCCTGGACAGGTCGCCAGTCTGTCGCAGGGCAACACAGAGAGACAAACAGGAAAAACAACCATGCACACACACACCTAGGGAGAATTTGGGAAGGCCAATTAACCTGAAAGTCATGTTTTTGGACTGTGGGAGGAAGCCGGAGAACTCGGAGAGAACCCACGCATGCACAGGGAGAACATGCAAACTCCGTGCAGAAAGACCCCGGGCCGGGAATCGAACCCAGGACCTTCTTGCTGCAAGGCAACAGCGCTACCCACTGCGCCACAGATAGCCATTTCGCACTTTTCAAGAATTGCATTCTCAATCTGTTTCCCACATAAATCTATTATTTTGTTTTGTACACAATGTCCACAGTATGTAAGTTGCATTTGAAGGCACCAGCTGCAGATATTGTTTTAGATTTTTATCTCCTTAAGAAATGTGACAAAATTTCATTATGACCTGTAAGAGGTACGTTTTGCATTCCAAATGTCATGAACAGCGGTGTGAGGTGGTGAGGCAGATGCTGAGGACTCAATATGACTGAGAAAATGATGATATTTAATGATGAAAAAGGAACAAATAATCTAAAAGTCCAGGCAGTGCAGGATGACCGGAAGGCTAAGATACACTACTGGGAGCAACTGGAATAATCCAAACAAGACAAAACAAGATGCAACAGTTAGACAGATTCGACAAGGACCTGAGAAAGAACAAGAAACACAGGTAGGCATAAATACACAGAGGGTAATCAAGAAACAAGACACTGGGAACAATCAAGGGGGAGACAGGACAACATAGAGACTCAATAGACACAGAAACCTAAAATAAACACACAGAAAAACTCAAATCCCCACACCAAAAGTGGAGATAAGGTCAATAATAGCTTGCCGTACTTGTTTTGTTCCAACATGTCTTGATAGGTGCAATCTATCAAGACATGATAATGGGTTATCTTATTCCTGAGCAGACACAAAATCTGGGGGGCTTAAATCGGCTTTAATTTATTACATTCTATGGTTTCATATTGTAATTTAATGTGGCAAATGTTTTGAGTGTTAATAAATCCTTGTGGATTTAGTAGTTTTGTAACACGACGGATCATATTCGGAGAGACGTAGAACTGAAGATACCTGCCACACTTAGTGTTAAGGACAAGTTTTGTTTTTGTTGAAGAACCTCTGTCACTGAACTGTCAATATTTGATGTTTTGATGCATGAACACATTATTTACTGCTTTGTTAAACAACATTACATCAAGTTCCACTATAAGGATTGTTATTTTCTATTTTATTATTCCTTGACATTTTTACATAATGTCAAAGTTGGTACAGGCATACTGTTAGCATACTTCATATATATTTATATGCAATACACATTAGTATACTTACAATTTACTTAGGCAAATGTAAATATGTTTGAAATACACACAAATATATTTTTTCACTGGGGTTATCATAACAGATTCAATGATCAGCTGCATTTTATTAAAAATTAAGATATTTTTTTATGAAGCAAAATGTAATTGTTCTGGGCAACTATAACAGCTCACTAGATCTTATACCCTGAAGGCTGCAATGAAGAAAAGGGGAGCTCAAAATCCAGAACCTTATCCATATTTACTAATTTTTACTATAATGATCAAGCCTTTGTATGACTATACATCGTAAATTTGCCCTGGTGACATCTATTGCAATCACTTACCATTTTGAATTTAAGTAGGTAACCATCAATCAATTCTATTAAGCCATGAGGACTGTATATTTATAATGTCAATACTAAATATATATTTTATCTTAAACATTATTTTCTTTTTATTGTTTAGCTTACTGAGTCCTATTTGGAATTTTAGAGGTTGTTAGATCACAAAGATGTCATTGGCCATTTATTTGTGGCCTCCACAATACAACTCTTCATGCTGCACACTGTGAAAAGCAGGAGGGGAGTAGAGCAATCAAAGCTCCCTTTCATTTCAGCTTCAAACTGTGATCTCATATCAAGCCTCCATCACTGTGTTCCTCCACCAAGAAATTGTACATCTTGTTACAGTTATTTCTGTCTGGTGGGCTCTACTTTGTTCTCTTAATTTCTGTTCTGACTTTAATATTTGCCCACTACTGAAACAGTGTTGATATCATGCAGTGAACTGAAAAGGAAATATAATTTAAAAAAAATAAATAAAAACTTCACATATTAAGTCAATTATTCTGGACTTGAATGAATAGTGAAGACCTTTTGCAAAGTAAAGAGCATATGCTCAAACATTTTAGCTTCCTCCAAAGTAAGACAAGTCAATTCTATTTTGAGTTGCTTCATAAAATCATAAAATAAATCATTTGATTTTGCAAAGTCATAACCAATACCCCAATTTGCACTGTGTGTATGGTTTTTACAGAAGAACACAATGTTGCATTGTCTGATCCTCTGGGTCTGAAGTTGTTTTTCTTGGAACTGTAAACATGTGCTATTCTAAGCTAAACTCTATTTTCATTGCAAAAAGTATTTTAAAACATCTATCCAGTGGTGTGGTGGCGCAGGGGGTTAGCACGCCCCACTTTTGGAGGCCCTAGACCTCGAAGCAGACATCGCGGGTTCGACTCCCGGTCCCAGCAAACTTTGCCACATGTCTTCCCCACTCTCCTCACCCTCTTTCCTCTCTGTCTACTGTAAAAAAATATGAGCCACTAGCGCCGCAAAAAACTCTTTGGAGAAAAAAATCTATCCAACAACACTTTTAAAAGAACTATCCTTCCTTTCTCATAAGTATTGCCTTTATCAACTTGTCAATTCAGTCAGAACAGGCACCTGTAGATTAATGCTTCCCATAACTTTATCTAGAGTCATCTGTGGGCAGGCCATATGACTATCACATTTCATACAAGTCATTCATACAGAACTTGTATGAAACATAAGACATAATGCTCAACAGCCATGGAATCAAGATATTCTGTACTTCTGTAACATTGTGTTCTTGTAAAGATGACCCTGGTCTTTTACTTCACCATTGAACCATCTTTGCATCATAGCTGTTGTTTGACAGAGAAGCAGCTGATCATAGGTAACTATTTTTAATCTTTGTAAAGTTGTAGTTTTCTCATATCAATATCCAGTTGTGTTAAATATGCACATCAGAATAAGATGCAGGATTTTGTTGAACATGCCAGAAGCTTTACAAATAATATCGTTACAGCAGAACAGAAGGAGCTTAAATTGAAACCTTGACATTTCAAGATCAGTTTAGTTATACATATTTGAGTCTGAATGAGTGTATTTATGTTTAATACTTTCTATAAAACATTAGAATTAAGAAGGCAGTTTTTACTTGAGGAACTTGAATTGATCCTGGATCCTCTGAAGATGGCAAATAATACTTTTAGCAGTAAACAAGCTTTGGCACAAGCAGCTTTGTCCACACAGATGAATGCTATATTTTTGTGTTAAAGGCTGCAATGAAAATATAACTTTGCCCTGACAATCAAAACTGTAAATTTATGAGTGTGTGAGAACCTTCTTTAAACTAAGACAGGAAAAACTCAAATGCTACTGTCCCTAATAAAAGACGTAAAATGCATGTGCTTGTGTTTATTTATTTTATTTATTTTTCTATTACTCCAGCTGCTGGCTGAGGGGTGGACAGGAAGGGAATGGGGGGAAATGTTAACAATTCAAGTCCCTGGTGCAACAACTTACTGTCATGTACATTACATTGTTCATATTGTCAGCATTGTTTTCAACTGAAAGTATATTTTGAAATTCATCAGTATCTCTGATTGATCTTTTCTATTTGTGACTTATTCTAAACTCACAGAGTATACATTCTAAATAAAAAGATTTTAATCAATCTTTTGATTAAATCAATCTTTAATTAAAAAAATTTAATCAATACATCTTTTTTAATTAAAAAAAGGTAAATTTGACACTTTCAAATTGACCTTAGTTGAAAATCTTTTCTTATTCAAACAAAATGTTTCTCTTTTGTACTTCTGAAAGTAGCAACAATTTCTGTTGGCATAACTTTATTAGAAGTTTTGTCTTATACAGCAAACTTTAAAAGTTGTAAAAAATCCAACCAAACAAAATAAGCCAATGATCTGAGAGCCCTTGGAAAGTGCAATTTAACAATGGAAGAAGAAAGTTGAGGCATAATAAAATCTGTTGGAAGTCACCTTTTGTTTTTAAGAATACCTTATCTTCAAATGTGACATAAATTAAGCTAAATTTTAGCTTAGAGTTTTGAAATGGGGAACAACAAAAGTGAAATGATGTTTTATAATTCATTTTTTTATTTAGTAACAGCATTAAGAAAATATATTTAATCTACTCTTAAAGAGTAATACAGTCTTTTACAATTCTCTTTTCAGTTGGTTGTATTAATCCAGAGCACGTGTGATTATTTTTTGCTTAGAAAAGTGGAAGAAAACCAAAAAGTATTGAGACAACCTTTCAATACAATAAAAAAAAAAGGATTTAAACAGAACAGGGACCTTTAAAATAGGTACACCTGTCCAACTGCTCATTAACACAAATGTTGAATTAGTCAATCAAATGGCAGCAAACCAATGCATTTAAGTATGCAGGAATGGCCAAGACGATCTGCTGCAATTCAAACAGAGCATCAGTACGAAGAAGAAACATGATTTAAATGACTTTGAACGTAGCATGGTTGATGGTTGGTTGGTGTGAGTGTTTCAGAAACTGCTGATGTACTAGGATTTTCACACAAAATCATCTCTAGGGTTTACAGAGAATGGATAGAAAAAAAAAAAGTTAGTAGCAGTTCTGTGGATGCAAATGACTTGTTGATGCCATTGGTCAGAGGAGAATGGCCAGACTGGTTCAAGGTCATAGAACGGCAAAAGTAACTCAAATAACCACTCATTACACCTAGGTATGCAGAAGAGCATCTCTGAATGCACAACACGTCAAACCTTGAGGAGGATGAGCTACAGCAGCAAAACACCACACCGGATTCCACTACTTGCAGTTAAACACAGGAAACTGAGGCTACAATTCACACAGACTCACCAAAATTAAACAAAAGAAGATTGGAAAAATGTTGCCTGTTCTGATGAGTCTTGATTTCTGCTGTGACCTTCAGATGGTGGGGTCAGAATTTGACATCAACAACATGAAAGCATGGATTCATCCTGCCTTGTATCAATGGTTCAGGATTCTGGTAGTTCAGTGGTATGAGGGATATTTTCCTGGCACACTTTGGATCCATCCGTCTGTCCGTCCGTCCATCCATCGTCTGCCGCTTATCTGGGGTCAGGCCCCGGGAGTAGCAGCTTAAGAAGGGAGGACCAGACTTCCCTCTTTTTCCAGCTCCTCCAGGGGAATCCCAAGGTGTTCCCAGGCCAGCCAGGAGACATAGTCCCTCCAGTGTTTCCTGGGTCTTCCCCGGGGCCTCCTCCCGGTGGGTCGTGCCCGAAACACCTCACCAGGGAGGCGTCCAGGAGGCATCCTGACCAGATGCCTGAGCCACTTCAACTGGCTCCTCTCAATGTGGAGAAGCAGCGGCTCTACTCTGAGTCCCTCCAAGATGACCGAGCTTCTCACCCTATCTCTAACAAAGAGCCCAGACAGCCTACGGAGGAAACCCATTTCCTTGTATCCAAGATCTTGTTCTTTCGATCATGACCCAAAGTTCATGACCATAGATGAAGGTAGGAATGTAGATCGACCGGTAAATCGAGAGCTTCGCTTTTTGACTCAGCTCACTCTTCACCACGACGGACCGGTACAGCACCCGCTTCACGGCGGATGCTGCACTTTGGGTCCATTAGTACCAATTGAGCATCATGTCAACACCACAGCCAACCTGAGTATTGTTGCTGACCACGCCCATCCCTTTATGACCTCAGTGTACCCATCTTCTGATGGATACTTCCAGCAGGATAACACACCATGTCATAAAAAACTACCTTACCAACTACTTTTTAGACTCTTATTCTTTCAAACCAGAAAAGGAATTAGACCAAAGGATACTTACTTATACTTATCTACCAATCCTGAATAGGAGTATCTAGTTTATTTATTTTGGTTCAATAATATTAGTGTTAAGGCTGCAGTGGGTCTCTGCCCTTTTTCCTTGCAGGGTTCTGGAGGCAGGCCTTCTGCAGGTGTTATGTTTTGCCATGATTGGTGCTCTGCTGCTTTAAAGCTGCCATGCATGCAGCAGACAGGAGGCTTTCCCCTCTCCCTCCTCAGAACTCTTTTTGGTTTAGTTTGTATGTTATGGTTGCCCTGCGACAGACTGGCGACCTGTCCAGGGTGACCCCGCCTCTCGCCCGGAACGCAGCTGGAGATAGGCACCAGCAACTCCTGACCCCGTTAGGGAGAAGGGTGACAGAAAATGGATGGATGGATGGATGTATGTTATGGTTGGGTTTTGTTAAGTTTCTTTTGCGTTTGCATTAAGCAAATGCAAAAGAAACTTAATGAGAAATCTATTTTGGTTTCTCATTTCAAGTATTCTTTTTCAGGTTCTATTTTTTTAGTATAATTTAAGAAATTCAATTTTTATTAGTTCAGAAAATCCTAGTGTGGTCTCCTTTAATGTTGCCTCACCAAATGAGGCTGGTGGATGTAACATTGGCTCTTTCTTCTTTTGCTTTCCTTTGCTTTGTATTGCCCTGTTGCTGAAAATGTAGGTAAATAAAATTACCTTACCTTCTCTCATTTCTCTGTGATATATAATGTATCCTCTTCCTCCAGCTTTTATAACTCCTTGTACATTTTGGATGTTGATTTGTTAATGGAGATTGATTGATATTACTTTAGGATAAAAAAAGAACAAACAAACAGCAAAAGTCCTTTCTGGTTCATGTTTGTTTTTTTTCTAAATAGTGCTAGATTTGCAAAGAACAAAAATTATATGTTATCAAGACCATATTTTTGCAAATACATTCAACAGAAATAAAAAAATATATATATACACGAGGACTTTTTTTATTTTTTATTTTTTGCAGATTGTCCAGTTTCAAATAAGCTAATAAATACACAAAACATAAGTTTTAAAAGTCTCTTTTAAATTATTAAGGCTAACACTAACAGGGACAAATAATTATTTTTAGCTTTTTGTTTTGTACTTTTAAACAATGCAACTGTGAGCAGATATTGACACTTTATTATCTGTTTGAAACATGTGCAGCCATCTGTATTATTGATATCAAATGGAATGAGAACTGTAAATATAAGGTGATATTAAGTTTCTTTCAAACTTTTAATTTATGTCGAATAATTGATATGTGACGCATCCAGATTAATATCGACCCTTTACATGATCAGCTGAACCCGAAGGAGACCTTGGAGACAAAACCTTTCTTTTACGTTGTTATCTGGTTTGATCGAAAGACAAAAGCAGACACATGCACGTCTAAACCGATTGCAAATTTGTACGCGCGTAAATCTGATCCTTTTTTGTGACTCATCTAAAAATCGGCTGTATAGATTTGATAAAAGCATGATTTCATAAAAGCTTGGATATTCCAGTGGTTCTCTCCAGGCTCCAAGGATTAACCTGACATTCACCCAGACTGCAACACATTAACACACTCACACACACAGTCCATATTCAGTAAAACTATGGCCGTATGAGGAACATTTGACCGTTTTGTCCTTTGCATTTTGAAGCACTTTTCGGATTAAGAGTGTGTTTTTCTTTGGCCTTTTCTCTCCTCCCACAGTCAAAGATTGACGGTAGTACTGAATACCGTCCACATATTGAGAGTGACATTTTTCTTAAAAATCGACCGGAACACTTACTGTTTGCTGCTGCTGATGACAACAACTAAAAGTAATAATGATAATAATATAAAAACTCGTCCCATGTGAACTTTAGATAACCTAATTCTGATTTTGAAATCTTTGTATTTGCGTCACCCCGAATCAGTCTATCCAGCTGCAGACCCAGTTTCAGCGCGTCTCCCTGGAGCTCCCTGTTGCTTTAAGCCGTGCGTCCTGCCGTCCAACAGGAGGCGTGTCTCCCCTACAGTCGGAGCTCAACGTTGCCAGCTGCAACTGGGATCCGGTTCCTTCATAGGAACAAGTCAACTTCTTTGTGCTGCTATGGTGACTTCCCTGCTCCAGCTCTATATAAGGTAAGCCCGTTCTTCCCTTTCTACTTTTTTATTTTTATTTTTTTTTATTTTTTTAACTTTACATGTATATGCATCCTGAGGAGATATGTTCGGCACTTGTTTGGTTTCCCACCCTTCACGGATTACATATGTTTAGAAAACGACTCTTTTCGTTTTCTAATCAGCAAATAGAAACCTTTCCATATCGCCTCCCGGACGGAGCGCAGAACTCTCCGGGTTTGAACTTCGTGTGCGGTCCAGTTTAGGTGTCAAGAGTTAAAGTAGAAACTTCTCCCGCTCTGAAAGACACGCTTTCTGGACTCCTTCTGTTCCTCAGATGACACAGTTTGATGACAACTGTATTTGCATCCAAAGAAAACGTTAAAGAAACTTAATATAGCGCAGATGCTTGGATTGAGGAAAAAGGCCAGTTCCATGTGGCAGCCTACATAAAGAAATGCCTCTAGAAACCATCCGTCTCCCTTTTAAATACGTTTTTCTTTTTTTTAACTCATGTCAGCTGCAGAAAGCTTTTTTAGCCATTATTAAAACTGATCAAAGGTGATCATGTTCCTTTTTGACTTCGCTCCAACTCTGCTTTCCCGTAGTGCTGGTTAAACTGCTTTAAATTACTGATTTAATAAAATGTAACAATTTATGTCATCACTTTAAACTCTAATATTCAACCTTTGAAAATATCTAAATGTGTAGCGAAATAAATGTTAGAGAAACAAATCAATAAAGTTTCTCCGTGTAGTGTACGAGATTTAATATTTGTATTTATATAGCATTAAAATGCGTATTTCACTTTCGGCCTGTGCTTAATATTTACTCTGTTCATTTTAAGTTTGAAAAATATATTTTAGATTTAGGCTGGGAGGTAAGTTGGGTGTTAGCCATCCTACATGGTTACTCGTCTGGATACAGACAGTGTGGAGAAGCAGCTCATTATTAATTTATTCTTTCATGCGTCTCAGCTAATTGCGAATCTAAATAGACAGAGGGAGATGATAGAACAAAGAAGAAACAGGCTGAAAGTGTTAATTTTGTCGCTAAAACAGAAACTAATCGCTGATCGTGGGGATGAAACAGGGAAGACAAGTCGCTGTCCGTGGTGCTGAAAACAATTTTGAGCCTTTGCTTCACGGTAGTCCACCTTATTTGTCATAATTGCTGTTTGTGCATTAAAGCACTGCATCTCTTACTATAGTGTTGAAAATGAGACCCTAGCATATTTAATTTAAATCAAATCAGAATATCTTTGAATTGTTGCTGAAGATACGTGACAATTTTCATTAAATGCCAATCGCCTTTCCTCTTTTCCCCTACTGTTATATTATAAATGCATTTAATTCGCAAATTATGCCCCCCAAAAAATAAAAAAAGAAAATTCAAGAAAACTCAAACAAACTGTTTTCAGAAAAATCTCAGAGAAAATTTCCATTCTTATATCTGAACGCCAACCATTTCTTTGATTGAACCAAATTATTCTTGTTTTAGTAATTGGAAAATAAATTGGAAACATCAGAACCGAACTTGAAAAATATTTCAGAGTCGGCCAATGAATAAAAGATCAAAAGTTAGTCTTCCCTGTTCGTCTCTATCTGACTAAAATAATCTAAAAATAATATAGAAGAAAGAAGATTAGTGCTGAAATACCTCTTCATCATTCTGAGCCGAACTGACCCAGGTTGAGTCCGTACGCCTCAGTGACACCGATCAAATAGAGACTATCACTTCAAAGCCATCAATTTACTACTTTTTTAAGGCTGCGCAGAGCGGCGCTCCGCTGCCGACAACAGCGAGTGAAGCCGGAGGAGAATCTGAGAGGCTGGGTGACTGGGATACAGGATCAGAGGGAAGACAGGAAGGAAGGGGAGAGACAGGAGTTGAGGGCAGGCATGTCAGTTTCAGCAGGGAATGCAGAGAAAAAGCACGCAGTGTGACCAGCTGTAATCGAGAAACATGCCCGGTCCGTCCTGTGCGCTCTCACTCCACTAGTGTTGGCACGACGCCAGCTTTCTGTGCGGCAGTGCAGTAGGAAGAGCTCGGACTGAATCAGCTCCCGCTCATCCTCTATCTCTGCCTTTTTCTTTCAGCAAATGGAGCTGCTGAAGCCCTGCCCTGCCTGACATGGATGCCCCGCCACCACCCCCACCATCATCTTCCTCAGCTGAGTCCGAGGGCTGTTTCTTCTTGGCGCAGTGAGCCGGACTCGCACTGATCCTTTTTTCTTTTTTCCGCCAAATGGATGTGAAAAAGCCGTTGTTCCGCCCGGCGTAGACCATGCCGTGATCCTGCTCCAATCCGAATAAATGTTAAAAGCGTGACAGATATAAAGTCTGGGGAATTTACCAATTTGTGGAATACAATCCTGTGCAGCACACAAGCACCATGAAGATTTCCTCCTTCCTGATATTTAAAGCGAGATTCAGGCACACCATGAGGCTGCTGCTGCTGTTCCACTGTGTGGGCTGCGCTCATGGGATGCCACACGTCCTGAGATTTGGTGAGCTACTTCTAATTTCTCCTCTGTGCCTCTGAAAGTTTCACTGTGTGTTCTCATGCTCAGACGTGTTGCTCCTCTCTAGACCTACTCACTCTTTCTCCTTCTCTCACTTCTGAAAACTAGTTGGAGTGTGTGCAGGGGGCACTGATTGAAGCTAGCAACATCTGTAATTGGAACGTTGTGCAGTCAGAAAGTTGTCACATTGGAGAGGTGCTGGATTAAGAGATGAATATATGGTTATTCAAAAAGCTTTGAAAACCTTCACAATTTGTAACTTTCTAATCATGTAAGATGTGTTTGTTGGTTTAATACATTTTAAATGTGTTTGTATGTTCTGGTGATGGATGGATTATGGATGTTTGTGTGTTATGGGGGATTTTAAGAGTATTGGTGCTTTGAAGTGTGTGCTCCTTGCTTAGTCATGTTGCAGTATGTAAGAAGATTGATATTTTTCTTTTTAATTCTTCAATTTAGTGTTTTGTCATGTGGACATATGTCAACACTTTCACATTGACCCCTGCCTCACTGAAATGACAGAATGTTTGGATAAAAGGGTCACAGTCTAAGTCTGTATTAAGGGAATTCATGTTGACATTGTAATATTTTTATTGACAATATATTAGGTCATATGCAATACTGTTGCTCTATTTATTTAGATAAAAAAGCTGGAAACGTATTTTTATTTATTATGTTGACTAACTATTTCATGGTAGTTAGTGGTAGTTAATGGTAGTTAATCAAACTTGGGCAAACAGTTGCCCAAGTTTGATAACTTGGGCAACTGAGATCAGTCACACAGAAAAGATAAACAGGAAAAAACAACACGCAATAGAAAAAGATTAAGATTTTTTTTACTGCATAACTATGTTTTAAATCAATCACTGTTATGCAAATACAGAATTATATGAAAGAAAACTGAAACTGATATTAACACAAATTAATATGTGATAAATACCAGTGCATTTCCACAGGTTCTGACTGTCATTTGTTCTACAGATGAAAATGGATGTGAGAGAAGATTGGTTGATGCTATCTGGAGATCTGGTGAACCTCACTGTTGCCTTTGTTTTACTGACAGCTTCTCAATTTCCAGGGATTCCGTTCATGTCTATTTGAGGAACTATGGACTCTTGAAAAAATAAAAATACTATGATAACATTTCATTCTTCATTGCCCTTTTACACACACTCAGTTTTAACACTGGATTTGTGTGTTTTCTTTTTGAACTACCGACTGTTTACATGTTGGTGAGTCTAAGATACAACTGGCAAGCCTTTGTTTTTGTTTAAGTTTTGATTGTGGATTGCCACGTTTCTTCTGATATTGACATCGATTGACGATTCAAGAAATAACAGGTTCAGTAGGTGTTGGGTTTATTTTGTTCCCCAACCTGCAAGAATCAGAGAGAAGAGGGGAGAAGAGGCTGACGCGGAGAACCGCTGCCAAACGCTGTCTGGGATCAACTCTGCCAGCTCTCAGTCCCCAACTGCCTTTTATTGTGTTAACAAACAAAGAGGTGGCTATTTCACGTAGTTACTCATTCGTCCTTGGATGTGCTCTTACTCAGACCTCCATAAATTCACCCCTCAGGACTCAGATAATGATTAACACAGCTTTGAGCAGAGGAATGTGTAAACATTTCTAACCCTTAAGGAAAAGGACCTGGATAAACAGTTAAGAGTATATCACAAAAGAAAGGAGTCCAGAAAACAACACACATAATAATAATATGAAAACATAACCATTCAAATAAAAGTAAATGAACTTAGATAATAATTTTCCTAACAGTAGAATAGACATTGGCATCTAAATATAGAAGACAAGATCAAACCTTTAGGTTTGTGAATGGAAATACAGAACCCAATACATTGCAGTTTAATGCAAGTGTTGCTAGCAGACTAAGATATTTCAAAAAGATGAGACAAAAATAAACAGTTGCACAGGTATGCAAGCCTCTGGGATTATCAGATAATTAGTCACGTGATTTGGCATCTGCTTTAATTTTATAGAACAAAGATTCATCAGTTTTCATCTTTCCAGATTTAAGTAACTGTATTTCCTGCTTGCAAGCTGGAACATAGATTTTGTATTCCGAGTGCTGCTGGCAGCATCTAACCACATCGCTTGATGACATCATCATGGACTGTTGACATGCCTCAGGTTATGTACGTAAGACAAGACAGAGACACAAGCTGAGAACACGACTGACTCACTTTTTATGTGTGAACAGAAAACAGTTATGTTCACACATAAAAATAGAATTTATTTGTGAACATAAAATCACACATACGTTCATCAACATGGTAAATATAGTATTTAGAGAGAATTTCTGTCCATATCATGCATTAACTTTCAGTTCAGTTAAATTTAGTTTTTTATTTTCCCACATGGAAAACTTGTTGAATAGCAACAGTCAAAGAAAGTCAAGACAGAATCCACACATCCATACAAATACCACAGTCAGTGGCAATGAATGAAAGATTCCGATTTTGTACTGATCTAATTTAAAACTCTTCTTAAACACTTGAAATGCTTGTTATGACATCAGTTGTGATAGATCTGTTTCTTTTTTGTTTCTGGCTGTGTCAGTATGCCTCATTAAATGATTTAGTAGATCTGATAATCTTCAAGATAACCTCACCAACCTCACCATAAAACATTTGAGCCGCATTTAGTTGTGTCTGCTATCTTCTACTGTGTAGGTGAAATAAATTAAGTGAGTTTCAGATTTTGAACCTAGAGTCTGTGAAGAATAAACTTACAGTAGTAAGTTGTGTTAATGTTTTATTAATTTTGTCAAACCTCCAAGAGTTGAATAAAACAGAGTTTTTAGGTAAGGACTTAAAAAAATGAAAGAAGAAAAAGAAGGGAGTGGGAACTATTTCCAAGTGTGCTTCATGGCATGATTTTGTATCCTGTGTGCCTCTGTAAGTGAGATGGAAGTGTGTTACATTGATCTGGCTTTTGTGTGTTATTAATGTTTAATGCAACTGACAGTTTCCAAAGCTTAAGGATAATGTTCTGTTAAAATAACATGTTTTTGAGCTGAATTCATTGTGATTTTTAATAAAATTCATAAAATTTTGTTCATGAAATTTGAAACAAGAATCTTAGTCATTCTAAAGTAAAATAAGTAGTTATTTTAACTTGAGAAATGTGTGCAAGATAAGGACAGATTTTTTTTCTTGAATATTTTAAAATAATTATTTTGTTCAAATTGCAGCATGCTAACCCCCTGCGCCACCACAGCATGCCCCACGCTTGGAGGCCTCAGTCCTTGAAACGGACGTCGCGGTTCGACTCCCGGACCCGGTGACCCTTGCCGCATGTCTTCCCCCCTCTCCATGCCCTCCTTCATGTCAGCCTACTGTTGGAAAAAATGCAAGCCACTAGCACCACTTAAAACTCTTCAGAGAAAAAAAAACAGCATTAAGCATTAAGTTAAAATTCACGATTCAAGATGAATTAATTAAAAAAAATTATACACTTGTTTTTTGATGTTAAATCAACTTCATGAACTTTAGTTTCTGAGTTAAGACCAATGCAATTTTCATGTTGACTTAAAATGTGTTTTCAAGGCAGCAGCTTCAGTTTGCAGTTCTACCAACTTCAAATGTTTTACAGTGTAAAGGACATGAAAAGCACAGGAACATGCTATCCTCAATGCTACTGCAATATTGTTAGTCTGGCACAAAATCCAAAAGTGTCCCGCCAGACAAAACTAAATTCGACTACTATCATTCGCTATCATCCCCCTTTTATTTCCCTCCTTTTTAAACATTTTCAGGTTACATTGTTTACATTTCTAAAGTTAGCTGAAACACACCAACTATTTAACTAGCTTATTAGCTTTCAACACACTAAGAATTTTAGTTGCCACATTTGTTTTCACTACAGGTAAGAGAACTGTTACCAACAATAACATCACAGAAACTCATATTACAAAACAATATGTAACACAAGAAAGTATTTTAGCATCCAAAATAACACCAGGAAATCCTGAGATATAAGGCCTACAGTACAATAACAGTTCAGGCTGGCTCATTTTGGAGGCTTAAAAAAAATCTACAAGACTTCTTCACAGTCAACTCTTTAACAAGGACAAAATCTTCCCAGAAGATTTTGATTAGTCATGAAATTATGTTCTAATAATATTGTAATTCTAAAACAGTGAACTTTTGACATTAGCCCCAAAATTGTTACCTGGCTTGTCCCCTATCAAACTGCAGTTTTTTCTGTCTGTAGTTCAGTGCTTGAGAATATTTTCTTGTATGATAAGACAACTTAGAATCTTACTATAAGGACAGTGATTGTGTTAGAAAGGTTTTGTCTCTGCTTTAATCCTTGACATTTTGTATAAGTTTTCATTGTGGCAGTGGTTATTTGAAATGAGTTACAGTTTGGAGTTAAAAATCCCACTCATTTTAATTTCCATCTAAAGTATTGACTTCTGAAGAATGCTGAGCAGTATGCCTACATTTGGTTTAAATTCTGTTGGATTTTGGAATATCTTTAGAGTAAAACATTAGCAGTTCAAATTATTTCTTTCAAGATCAGAAGGGAATAAGAACATTAAATCAGAATAATGGATGCCATGGGGAGACTAAAGAATAATGCTGGATTGGTGACAGTCACTGATAATAGATAGCACTTGAGTGCATTTCCATACAGCACATTGAAGACAGAGGTTGATATGTATCAGTTGGAAGCAGTGACAAAATGCACCACAGAGAAACATGGCCTCCCAGGCATGTAACTGGCACTCCAGCCTACGTGCTTTGGAGATGTCGCCTGAAATTTATGAGAAAATCTCTTATATTATTGTAGGCATAGGCTGATAAAGAGTCACTAACTTGCGTGCAAAAATGATGGATGAAATCGTGTACTGTGTAGCAATAACTATGTCAATGAATACATGCACTGTATGTCTGAGAAAGCTGCAGAGTGGAGGTCAAACTGGATAACTCAGTGCTGGCTGTCACACTCTGTTCTTGTGAAGGTCAGTGTCTAATGGAGCAGAGAAGTGAAATGTTACTTCTTGAAGCTAGAAAAACATCCTCTTTAGAGAAAATGTACTTCCCTAAAAACCTGTCCATCAATCGACTTGTACTATCCTACAGCCTCTAGGATGTTCCTCATTCATGACTTGTAAATATGAGTGAGATCTTTATAAAAAGGGTAAGGGTAAATAAGTAATAAATGTACAGAAACAGAAGTTGCTCAAGAGGATGGAAATATGCAACGGTGACCAGTGAATATTTCAGCGTCCTGACACACTGTTAGGATGGTATTTGTTGACTTCAGTTTAGCATTTTACACCATCATTAAAGAGACACTGACACTGAAGCTCCATGATCTGGGACTTTCAACATCAATGTGCCTTTGAATCAGTGACTTTTTCTCTAACCGGCCTCAGATGGTGAGAATAGGGGACGAAACATAATCCACTCTAGTCCTCAATACAGTCACACCGTAGGGCTGTGTGTTCAGTCTGGTTCTTTTTACACTGTGTAGCCATCTACTCCTCTAACAGGGTTCTAAAGTTTGCAGATGACACCACTGTAGTGGGTCTGATAACAAACAACAATGAGACTCTGCACAGAGAGGTGATCGAGAACCTGTCCCAGTGGTATTTAGTGAACAAACTAGTGCTCAACACCAGCAAGACCAAGGAGGTCATAGTGTACCAGGAGGACAATGCGCCCACCTATTACAAGTTCAAGGAGGTGGTGGAGTGCATAAACAATATCCTGGGCATCCACATCATCTCGGACCTAACCTGGTCACTGAACCCCTCTTTTCTAATGAGGGAGGCCCAACAAAGTGTCTTCTTCCTCAGAAAATTGAAAAGGCTGGACTCCCTGCTCAGTTGCTCAAGAACTTCTACAGAGCTGATTGAGAGCATCCTCTGCCTCAGTATGTCTGCCTCATTATGGCAACTGCACAATCAAGGACAAAAAGGACTGGGCCCAGGTGGTGAAAACTGCCCAGTGGATTGTGGGGAGTCAGTTACTGAAGATGGATCTAATATTTACTGGCAGACTGCAAAGGAAGACATATTCCATGACAGCAACCTATCTGGAGTACCTGGAAGCGCAAGATGTTTCGAGTTCAGAGACAAGCATGTCATGGGTTAACATATGTGTCATGTTCCGTGTTTTTCTGTTTGTTCGAGCTTTCTGTGTCCTGAGTCTCCTCGTTGTCCTGTCTTCCCCTTGATTGTTCCCAGGTGTGTCTTGTTCCCTTGATTACCTTCAGTGTATTTAGTCCCTCCTGTGTCCTTTGTTTCTTGTCGGGTCCTTGTCGTAAGTTGTCACAGTCTGTCGCTTGTTTGTGTTTGCCGCCTGTATGACCAGTTGCTACCGGTGTGATCCCTGGCTTCCGCTCAGCCGTGCTGCCTGGCCGCGGACTGTCTGTTGTTGTTCTTTGGACTGTTTTTGTTAATAAATTACTCACCGATTCACCTACCTGGGTCTCCAGCGTTTGCCTCACCTCCACCTCACCACCAATTCATGACAGTGACTGTCACTGTCATGACAGTCACTGTCATGAATTGGTGACTGTCATGAACAGTCACTGTCATGAATTCACTGTCATGAATTGGTGACTGTCACTGTCATGACAGTCACTGTCATGAATTGGTGGTGAGGTGGAGGTGAGGCAGACGCTGGAGACCCAGGTAGGTGAATCGGTGAGTAATTTATTAACATAAACAGTCCAAAGAACAACAACAGACAGTCCGCGGCCAGGCAGCAGGGCTGAGCGGAAGCCAGGCCTCACACCGGTAGCAACTGGTCATACAGGCGGCAAACACAAACAAGCGACAGACTGTGACAACTTACTACAAGGCACCTGGGAACAATCAAGGGGAAGACAGGACAACGAGGAGACTCAGGACACAGAAAGCTCGAACAAACAGAAAAACACGGAACATGACAGTACCCCCCCTTTAAAGGGCGGCTACCAGACGCCCAAAAACACAAAAACCAGGGTGGGCGGAGGGGCGACGGAAGGAGGGCCAGAGTGCAGCAAACAGAAAACTACCCACAAAAGGTGGGGGGAAACGGAGGGGCTAAGAGTACAAAAACTAAACAGAAAACTACCCACAAAGTGGGCGGAGGCGTCGAGGGAGGTCCAGTGGGCGTCCGTGACGCCAGAAGAAGACCCCACGGAAGAGGTCAGGAGGGCGCCCACGGTGCCAAGGAACGGTAGGGGACTCGGGAGGACGGCTAGGGGACTCGGGAGGACGGCTAGGGGACTCGGGAGGAAGCTCTAGGGAACTCGGAGGAGCACTAGGGAACTCGGGAGGAGCACTAGGAGCAGAGGCAGCTGGACCGGACCGGCTGAGCACAAGGAGCAGGGTCCACGGAGGCCGGAGCGGAATCCGGCGGAGCAGGCACGGAGGCCGGCGCTGGGACCGGCGGAGCAGGCACGGCTGAGCGGAAGCCAGGGCTCACACCGGTAGCAACTGGTCATACAGGCGGCAAACACAAACAAGCGACAGACTGTGACAACTTACGACAAGGACCCGACGAGGAACAAAGGACACAGGAGGGACTAAATACACTGAGGGTAATCAAGGGAACAAGACACACCTGGGAACAATCAAGGGGAAGACAGGACAACGAGGAGACTCAGGACACAGAAAGCTCGAACAAACAGAAAAACATGGAACATGACAATATGTTTCACTTGGTCTTACTCTGTAAAGTCTGTTTACCATTTTGGATCTGGAAAATCTGGGATCTGAAAGGTGTTCACTGAATTCAATCTGGAGAGACTCAGACAGAGAAAAAGACAGCGATTAACGAGGTTTATTAACATGCATGAATTAAAGTTCTTTGGCGCTTGGGCCCCGGCTAAGGACATCGAACTGTGAATTGCAATAAGCTCGGATGAGCATTCCCGATGTAGGTTAGGAATGTTATCCCCCCAAAAGGGGAGGCTGAGGCTGGGGCCAAGGCCGAGACATTAGAATCGGGAAAGTGGAGGAGCTAAACTAGCCCGAGGCTTACAAGCTAAGACTTACGGAAATAATGGATGGTGCTATTGCTGTGATAGGTGAAAGTAGGAAGGCTGATGAATGAAGTCAGCTGGGGATGCTGCTAATCGTGAATTGGCATGATGTGGTGGATGCAAGCGCTGGGGATTCGGCGAGGCATTGAGCAGTGGTGCTGCTCAATGGTAGATGAGGGCCAGGTGGGGTCGTGGCAAAGCATTGAAAGGCTGGTGCCGGTAGATGAAGACTAGCCAGGGCGCCGCGATGTACGCAGTAAGAGATGCTGGTAGATGAAGGCCAGCTGGGGTGCCTCTCTGCATGTAATGAGGGATGCTGGTAAACTAGGCCAGCAGTTAACCAACATCCCTCACTATGCATGAAGTGAGGGATGTTGATAGATGGAGGCCTGCGGGGGTGCCGCAATGCGTTCTGGCTGGGTGCTGATGGATCGAGGCCAGCGGGGTGATGTGATGATGCTATAAGTAGCATGCCGAGTAGGGATATTATCCCCCAAAATGAGAGCGGAGGCCAGGGCTGAAGCTCAGAATAGAGATTGGGGAAGTGGGAGAAGGCAGGAGAAGCCACGCCAACTCGGTGGCTTACGGGCTGGTACTTTGAGGATGCTGTTGAGCGTGAAATGGCGGTGTGCTGGGAAATGGACGTCAGCTGTGGTATTACTATGGTATAGCACTTAACTGGTGCAGGGAGCTGGCTGTGCATGACTGAGATAGCAAAAGGAAAAGAAAAGAAAAAGGGAGAGGATAGATTAAATTGAGATGATAACTGCCTATTTAAGTAGACAGGAGCTAGATTTGGGATTAACTCATGGGTGACGGGTAAGGCTGCAGCAAGAGATGAGATTGTATTGGGATGGAACCTGAAATAGGGGTGTGAAGAACAGGGACGGGAAACAGTATGCTTAACATACACCAGAAAAGGAACGTGCATCATTTTTTTTGTGTGTGTGTGTGTGGGGCGGGGGTTTACCGACCACCACCAGTCAATTGCGCAGTGCTTACCTAGGCACTGAGGGAGCATTGGGCTGCAAGTACGGATGAGAGGTCTAGATGTATGTAAGATGAGAACGCTGATGATGACCATCGGCCGAGCTGCTGGAGAGATGTGGAGGGGATGCCTTGAACTACTGCGGATGTGGCTGCCCCTATTCTAAAGGAGTGGCCTGAGAAATGGCTGGGAGGGAGGATGCACATGGCCAGAAGTTGTCTCAGATGTTTGAGGAACCAAGTAGCGGTCATGGGAGAGCCTTCAGGAGTCAAGAATAGGGGCTCAGAGGGGAAACTAATCTTACGTCTCAAAAGGACGAATGTGAACATGGCGAGGAAGGGACAAAAAAGGGCTGTCATTACATGCCACGGTGATGAGGCAGGTGCCTTTGGATTTAGAATTGGTTTTCGGTTGTCAGGAAGTGTGGGACGGTGGTCAGAGATACCCTTCAGTACAAGCTTTACTATGTGGTTGGAAAAAAGGCTAGTGGAGGAAGAGGACTGGTGAAGCTGAGAGAAAAAATTAATGCCGGCTAAAAGACTGCGAATGTAGGAGAGCTTAAGGTGGAGGTGGATGGAACAATAGGTGATGAAAGCTATGACTGTGTCGACGAGGACAGGAAAGAGGGAGATCCTGTGCAGTGAGCAGAATTTAGAGAACTTGCACCAGACAAAAGAGTAAGATTTAACGTGGAAGGGGCTAGACCATTTATGATATAGAATCTGGCGGATTTATGCAGAGGTTGAAGAGAGAGAGGGATCAGTGCAGGACGAGGTCCTTGAGGGAAGTTACTGGAGATGGAAGAAGGTCGGCCGAAGGGCAGAGGCGCCGGAAAGTCTGGAATTGAAGACGAGAGAGAGCGTCAGCAATGATGTTAGAATGGCCTGGAATGTGGCACGTGAAGAGGATGAAGTTGTCGATCATGGACTGTCACGTGATGCTGCGTAAAAAGGGCATAATGGATTTGGAGGGGGAGCAACCTTTATTAATAGCTACCACAACTGCAGCGTTATCGCAGGAAGCTATGATGTGTTTACGTTCCCATAGGCTCCCCCAAATAAGGCAACCTGCTGCGATGGGAATAATTTCGTAAAAAGCTGAAGACTCAGTCTGAGGAAAGAAGGGGGGCCATTTCTCAGTGAACCATTTGCCCTGGAAAAAACCCCCATAACCAGCAGATGGGGCGGCAGAACTGAATAGAATCAGCGGAGAGAATGACGTCACAGTAGAAAAAAGAAATGCTGTCCCAGCAGTTAAGCAGCTTAGACCAGAAAGCGAGATCGGGGCGATGGCCGTCGTCTAATGAGACCTGATCAAGTAGGGAAGGATACCGAGTTAGCTAGCAGCCTGGAAATGAAAGAACACCCTTGTGGAATTATGCGCATGGAGAAGTTAAGATGTCCGAGAAGGGTAGAAGCTGACGTTAGGAGATGAGATATGAGCCTGAGAGATCTCACGAATGCGAGATAGTTTGTCAAACAGAAGCTAAGCCATCATCTTCTCAGAATCCAGGGTGACTCCGAGAAATTCTAACATTTTAGATGGACCAGCGGTTTTTTCTTTGGAGAGAGGGATGCCGACACGGTTAAAGAGATCTTTCAGTTTCTGAAGCGAGTGAGGGGGCTGGGAAGGCGGCTCGATGAGCAAGAAGTCGTCAAGGAGATGAAGCACGGAAGGAAGTTTAATGACGTTAAGAAGGATCCAATAGAGGGCTTCCGATAGCGCGTTAAAGAGGCGGGGACTGCTTCTGAATCTGAAAGTCAGATGCACGAAAAAATTATATTTAGCATCCCATTTAGCGCCTTGCAGGTGCCACTGGGAGGGATGCACGGGCATAATCTTGAATGCATCAGTAATATCGGCTTTAACTAGCCAAGTGCCCTGCCCTGCGGTTTTAATGAGTGAGATAGCGTGGTCAACTGTCGCGTAAAAGAGAGAGAAGGGTGGCTTCGGAATGAGGCTGTTAATACTAGAGTGAGGACCGGAATGGGGGGGCGAAGAGATCTAGGATCAGGCGCTTTTTTCCTGAATATTTCCGTGTAGCGACGCCGAGGGGATTGACATAACATAGGGGAAATGGGGGGGCAGTGTAGGGACCGATTGTGAAGCCTTTAGATACTTCTTTCTGTCATAGTTGGAGAACTTCTGCCGGTTCGTGGAGAGCTGACTGGAGGTTGGGAATGACAAGTGAAGAAAACGGGAGATGAGGAACGCCTATAGAGAAACCCTGGGAGAGACTGGTAAGTAGAAAATTAACAAATGGGAGATTTGGGTGACATTGCAAAAGAGAGGCTTTTTCTGGGACAAGGATGGGAGTAGCGAGGAAGCAGGAAACTAAATTCCTGAAACCTCTGCGACTTTTGTTGGGGTCCGGGCGGCTAGGACATACTGACTTTGGGTGGGCATCTTTGTAAAGACCTCACAGATGGAGAAAATTGGAGATTGGAGAATGTGCAAATACTTTCATTAAAGTTATTCTAGAGGGGTACATTATTAAATACCTGCACCCTCCTCCCATGCCGATCGAGCGGGCCGGGATTTAGGAGAGGTTGTGGAGGAGCAATGGTGGGATTAGGTTTGAAAGGGAGGGAGAGGCAGAAAGCGCTCTGATGGCTGGAGGAGCTGCACGACTGGCAAGCGACTGCTTGTGTGAGCATGACCAGGATTTCCATGTCCAGGGTAGACCAGTTGAGACACTGTCCAGAACGTGCAAGGACTGTGGCAGTTTTACTTGCGAAAGCTTTATGGTATTGATAAAACAGCGACCGACTGTTTTGCATGTGGAGGTAAGCAATGAGAGCTAAATAGGTGTCTCCTTCGACCCTGTGTTTGGGGTATATGGAACATATTATGTCTCTGAAGATACTGAATGTGGCTAGAAATTGTCCGATTAAAAAATCCTTAGAGAGGCGGGGGTCAGATGATTTAAGAATAGCAGAAAAATGTTCAGTTTAAGCGATGTGTTGGTTGACTTCGGGGGAGGGTAGGAGGATGGAAGCCAGATCTACATACTGTCCTTGAAGTATCTTGGTGCGGAGCCTAGGAGAAATGTTTGAGTACAAGGGTGTGTATGCCTAGCCTGATAATGGGAGGGGGAAGCTAATGAGCTGAATGAGAAAAGAGAAACGAAAGAGAAGGAGCGGTATACGTGCCTAATAGGGGCGCAGGACGGGCATTAGCGAGGGTGAAAGCCAAGGCAGGTGGTTGAACGGCAGGCTGAGGAATAGTAGGTACGGGAATGAGAGAAATTAAGGGTGTGATAATGCCACCTGGAGGGTTGTGATGTAGGAGAGTTGAGATCGATGCTATGGAGCGCTGGAGCGAATCCATGGAGGGGACGAGCGAGGATGAGAAGAGGTGCATCTTGACGGAAGGAGGGGGGGGGGGGGCCGAAGAAGGACAGGGGGTTCTGAGATGGGATTCAAGACCTGAGTGGTAGTATCCGGAGCAGGTTGGGAGGAAGGTCCAAGTGAGCAAGAAGCGGACTGAGAGGAAGACGGACGTCCCTTGCGTCATTTAGAAGGGTGAGCGGAGGACTTGCAGGATCTCTTTCCACTGACCGGAGGCAGCAGGGAGGGGGGGGGTTGGTGGAAGGAGAGATGGAGAGGAGTCGCCGAGTGGCAGGAGAGCAGTGAGCGAAGCCACTTGAGGAGACTGGAGGCCGGCGGCGAGGTCAATGCTTTGGATCTGAGGATAGATGGGGGGGATCCGGGCGCAATGCTAGGCGAGCACAGGCGGGGGTAGAGGTGGAGGGACAGAGGTCCCTCAGAGAGGCGACCGGGGAACCTGGTGGAATATCGGACTCAAAGTCGGACATAGCGAAAACAGCTGGGGTTGCACACAGCTAGAAAGCTGAAGATGCCATTGATGGAGGTCCTTATCAGCTGGGGCTTGGTCGGTGATGGGCTTGGACCAGCGTTGATAGGTCAACGATGATGAGCGAGATGCGCCAATTGGATGATGCGGGTGGGGCTGGAGAGTCTTCCAGTTTGAATTTGCGCCTAGGCTTCATATTAAAGGGACCTATAAGTCGGCCTTCTATCACCTGAAAAACATTTTCAGACTTAAACTGGTTTTCCATAAAGTGCTACAGAAACTCATTCATGTGTTTATCTTTAGTCACATTATTTATTTATTTATTTTTTTCAATTTTATTTATGCTTTAACATGAGGTACCATGTGAAGGCAGTGCCATAGTAATACAGTTAACAATGTACCTTTAACATACAAAGCTAATTGGGCTAGAACAAACCCAAACATACCCACATCTATACAGACATGAAATACATTAAGTGGATCAAATCAGAGTAAACGTACTGTGCTAGCGGACAGAAACAGACACATGAAGAAGGGAAAACAACAACAACAAAACAGAACGGTGCCAGGGGATACTTCTGTCAATAAATCAGTCAAACTAAGGAAGGAAGATGGAAGAAAAAGAGACATTGATAAAAATAATAAACAGCTACATACGTTCCACCTCATCAGTCTGGAACATTAGGGAAATTAATCTTTCTAAGGTTTTTAATAGGGGGCTCCACAAATCCAAATATCTCGTAGAAGAGCCTCTTAAAGTAAACCGAATTTTCTCAAGTTTACTGAAATACAATGTATCTCGAAGCCAATGGATATGTGATGGCGGTTGAGGCGACATCCATTTTATTATAATCACCCTCCGTGCCAAAAAGGTCAAAACGCTAAAGAGGATTTCTGAAAGGAGGACAGGTTGGACTGTGGAGGTGCAACTCCAAACAAAGCAGTCAAGGGGTCAAGCTGCAGTGTCTAGTCAAAAATGTCTGACAGAATAGCAAAAACTTTGGACCAATAGTTAGAAAGCTGAGGACAAAGCCAGATAGTGTGGATCAGATTGGCTGGAGAACACTTGCATCTATCACAGGCAGGAGAAACATTGGTGTAAAACTTGGCCAGACGTGCTTTAGTATAATAGGTGCGATATACAAGTTTGCATTGAATGAGATTATGTCTGGCACAAATAGATGATTTATGCACTAATGTCAGAATTTGTGTCCTCTGAAATGGCCTGTCCAAGGTCTTCCTCCCAGCGTGATTTAAAGGAGTTCAGAGATTGTGGGCGTAGAAGTGTTGCACCCTTCAAAAGAACTGAAAAAATACTCCGGAATTTTGCTTCTGTGCAACTTTATTAAAACAAAATCCACGGTTCCACACACAGCATGTCGTTTTTTTTTTTTCTTCTCAACAATGTCATGAACTCTTTTTTCCATCATGCACTGCGCTGTTCTTAAAGTGGTACTCTAATAATAAAAATCTATGACATAATAATAAATCAAATAAATGCTATTCTTAACATATGTGTTCAATTTCAGGGCTCTACAGAAGCGTGATTTGATTATAAATAAAAGATATGGCCCCCTTCAATTTGACAGTAGGTTTTAGAAAAATGTCTAAAGGTGAGTCCCTGGGAAGGTTGGGAAAATTTGAATAGGTAGAGTGGACAAAGTTGCGTACTTGCAAGTATTCAAAAAATTGATGGCGCGGGATATCAAAAATCCTTGAAAGTCAGATTAATTTCCATTGGGTTAGTTGTGACGCCCTGGGTAGTATGAATCTGAGAGATGTGGCGAGAGGCTGACACTCGTCGAATTTGGTGAGCCAGGAGTTTATCAGCCTTATCTCCGTGTTCGTAAAACTGGGCACCAGATCGAAGTAGCAGCTCGGTAATATGTTGTGTCATGAGCACATCAAGCTGAGCTTGCAACATAAGGCGATCCTTGAACAAAGCGGGAGAAGGTGATATTGCATACAAGTTGTCAATTTGAGAAATGTGACGTGTCAAAGTAGTAATCCTCTCTCTGCCCAACTTGTTTTTGTACTTTACATAGGAGATAATTTCCCCTCTGATGAAGGCTTTAAGCGTCTCCCAGAGTAGTGAAGCCGACAGTTCAGGACCTCTATTAGTTTCCACAAAAAAATCTATTTGTCGCGCTACAAAAGATATAAATTTCTCATTTGATAACAAACGGGTATTTAACCTCCACGGTGGCCGCTCAATGGGGTGAGAATCAAATCTAATATTTATAGTAACTGGGGCGTGATCTGACAAAACAATAGCATCATACTTGCACCCAGTGAGAGAGGACAGCAATCTATTATCAATCAAGAAAAAATCAATACGCGTGAAGGTATGGTGGACTGGGGAAAAAAATTAGTAAACCTTCTGGGAAGGGTGAAGAAAACGCCAGGCATCATAAACATTAAATTCGGACATAAGGGAGTTAATCATTTTGGATGAGCGTGAAGGTATGGTTATGTTTGTGGAAGAGCGATCCAACTGAGGATCAAGCCAGCAGTTAAAATCACCTCCCAATATTAAGTGATGAATGGACAGATTGGGAAGGGACTGAAAAACATATTTAAAAAAGTATTCATTGTTATAGTTGGGAGCATATATATTAGCCAATACCACTGGGATATTGCAAATGGTGGCAGTAATGATAACGTATCTACCACAAGAATCAGATATGGTTTGAGAGTGTACATAAGAGACAGATTTACTGATAAGAATAGCTACTCCTCTAGATTTAGTGTTAAAGGAGGAATGATAAACTTGACTAACCCAGCTGCGCCTCAGCTTCAAGTGGTCCACGTTCTTAAGATGTGTCTCCTGAAGGAAAACTCTTTGTGCCCCCAGTCGTTGCACATGATGTAGTACCTTACTACGCTTTACAGGATTGTTGAGCCCCCTGCAGTTAAAACTGGTGAAACGGATCTCTCGTCCTACCGCTGTAGCCGGTGTCAAGTGAGGATCAGCCATATGTCAGAGTAAAACAAAAAAGTAAACAAAGATCACCCTGGTCACCTGAAAAAAAAAAGAGTACATACACAGACAAAAAGAACAAAGTAACATACACACACCAAAAACATGAAACCCTCCATAACCTCACCCATTCGCCGAAGCCTCCCCCCAAACGGGATGCGCGAAATCCCATAGAAAAAACACAAAAACCATCTAGCCTACTAGAGACTAATAGAGGAAAGTAGACTTAACTACTGACATACTCTCCTGGGAATGTGATGTAAATATAATATGTAGAGCCTCCAAATGTCTTCTTGATACAAAGCTAATTTTTTCTGCCAATAGAGTGCATTTACATTAATCTTTATATTCACCACTGTTCTGTTTTAAACCATCCCTCAGTCAAGGCACATACTGTCCTCTCAATAAAGTTCCAGGAATAAAGATGGACATCATTTACAGATTTTGGTTGTGCTTCTTGATAAAGTACTGAAATCTCGGAGTCAAGTAAAAGTATAGGTACGTCTCCAAAATATGACTTTGGTAAAAGTCCAAATCACTGATTGAAATGTTACTTGAGTTAAAGTCTTAAAGTATCTGAATCGTCTTGTACTTAAGTATGGAAATTACTGTAAAAATGAATGTACTCAAGTAATGTAATGAAAAGTAAAAAGTAAAACAAGGCAAATGCAGTTTGAATGACGTTTTTTATATTTTGGTAAACTTGTTAAATACACTTAAAATAATGAACACAACCAAGTGCAGGCAAAATGAAACCTACTAATAGTTATACCTGCAGGCATCATTTAGTTAAGAAAATTAGGTGCTTTACCTAAACCACTAGGTTAACTTAACCTGCTTTACAACTGAACCAGCTTCTTAGTAAACCCTCCAGGACAGAAAATACAAAGTTTCTATAAGCATTTTCAGTGCTGAAAATGAGAAAAATAAATAGTCAGTACAGAAAATGCGGCCAACATGAAGAAAAAAAGCCGTTACGATTACTCTACTTCACAAACTATAGGTGCAACAACTGGTCATTATGCAAAAGAAAAAAGAATTGGGAGGGAAATGCAGCTTATTGGCATCTGAAGAGGGAGAGCTTTTTTGTTAACTTGGTGTTTAATGGGAGAAGCGAAACAGACCTCCATGATGCTGGCACCCACCTACTCAAATAATCCAGCAAATAGTCTGATTGGTTAGTGCTCTGTTTGTGCAGCTTTAGTTTCCAAGATATTAAAAATTATTTTTTAGGCCATCCAAAATATATACTTTTTAAGATTACAATTACCGACAATATTGAGTATGGCTAAAAATTCACTAGAGAACAGTGTGTCTCGTGAAACAGCATGAATTTTGTGACAGTTGGTCACAAGGCAAGAAATCTATTTCCATTAGTTTCTCAGGAGAGTTTGGATGTAAAATTTGTTGACTCTCCCTGAGTGAATCTCTGAGCGCTTGAGGAAGGGGAGACCTAGAGAACGGCTGGCCGAAATTAGCGTTCATGAATCGGCTCAACCTTGAGCTGATTCGCTCACACCAGATATTGGAATAGCCAAAATCCAAATTGAAAACAACTTTGCTGCGTTTGTTTTAACGGCACAAACCTGCACAAACGGAGCACTAACGAACCAGCCCACTTTGGTTTATTTTGGAGCAAAATGGGGGAATGGTGAACTCTGGATGGCCTAAAAAATAATTTTTAATATCTCAGGAAACAAAACCTGCACAAACGGAGCACTAACCAATCAGACTATTTGCTGGACTTTTTGACGTAGGTGGGCAGGTGCGAAACAGGTGCATCCTATTGGTGGTGATGAACAAGCCCAGGCAAGTTGGCTACCGACTTTGTTGCAGTCAAACAGTTGCGTTTCTCTCTCGCTTTTTTGTATCGAGTAACGAAACCACACATTGAAAATGTATCGGAGTAAAAGTATGCAATTAAGTTCGGAAATATAGTGAAGTAAAAGTGAAAGTTATCAAAAATTTTCTTACTCGAGGAAAGTATGAAGTACTCCAAAATATACTGAAGTAAAGTAGTGAAGTATTTTTAGTTTGTTACTATACAACACTGCTTCTTATATATTGTATCTGTTTGAGATAAAGAAATGACATGCACAATGTCCAACTACTTGAACAAAATGAGAGCTTAAGCTTGGACAACAATTGTTAGACATTAATTAACACTTTGCCAAACTTAATGATTCACATTAAATAAAGGGTATGTGTGTCCTCAATGTTCAAATCATGTCTGTGGGTGTAAGTTCAGACTTAAAAACCATAAAATGTATGCACTACTTTTGCTGTTTAAGGTGCTTTTTTGTCATGATCTGCACTGTCTCTTGCTCCTGCTCTGTCCCTCCTGCCTCCGCTGTCCACTGATTGCTGATTGATGCCACCTGTGTCACTGCCTACTCTACCTTGTGGCCTGCACTCACTCAATAGGAGATTGTATGTCATCATCCATGTCCCAGCCTGTGAGCAGTTTTTGTGCATGATCCTGATTGGGTTCCTGAATTATTTTTTTCTATGGCGTGACATCATCACCGTGTGCTCAATGACTGCATTGTTAGCTACTCCGATTCTGGCTCTGAACCTTGCTTCACATACAGTACCGTTCCATGATAACTGCTTTAGGGATATTGGACATACAGTGAACCCTCTTTGTTCACGGGGGGGAGGGACGTTCCAAAAAGAACCCGTGATAGGTGAAATCCGTGAAGTCATAACTTTTTTTTTTTTTTTACAGTTATTATAAATGAAATACTCCATAATACATTGAAACCTAACAATTAAACCTTTTCACAGGCCCAAGCATTTGTTTAACAAAGTACTGTATAAACATTTTGTTTTAAAAAAACAAACTACTGTAAAGTATTTTTAATCATCAATACGAACTGAAGTCTTCAAATTGCGGAGATCAGCACCGCCCCACCATGACACGAGTCATTGGGTTAGAACTGTTGCAAATGAAAAATGATCAAGAAAAAAAATACAAAGTACTGACTCACGTGTATTTCTCTGCTCTTCTGACTGAGCCGCTGCATCCTGACTCCACTCTGTGGCATTTTTTTTTTCTTCTAAAAAAAAGGTGTGTTTTTTCAAGAGAACATAGTTATAGGTAGTTGTTGGCGCTCTTTTTTCTTCTGGGCAAAAAGATTCTTATAAACTGACATGCCACCATCGATTATGTTTGAGTAGCATGTCCAGAAGTTGAACTTTTTCTGTGATAGTTAGCATCTTCCTCTGTCTTTTGGAAGTGCAAGTGCCTTTTTGTCGGAGCAGAACATTTTGTCGACATTATGGGTTTTAGAGAAACTTGAAATTGCAAGAGAATTTGGAAACTTCAATTTGGCAAGCTGTTTTACATATGTGTACATATTAAATCAGGCAGAGAAGAAGCGGAGAGACTGTCTTGCCAATCAGGAGGCAGAACACAATGCACTGTGGGAAAAAAAAAAAACTGCACAAAAAATCTGCGAAGCAGTGAGACTGTGAAAGGTGAACCGCGTTATAGCGACGGTTCACTGTATTCGGCTTACTCTGCCTGTTCTCTTGCTGATCTGAATTGTTTCCAGGACTTTTGAGTTTTGGATTGTGGACATTAAAACCTCTGATTTTGCCATGGTGAATTCTCATCATTAGGGTGAGTAATTCTACTCACCCTGATACCAAAGTACTTCATAACATAATCGTTCCCATTTTCCAATGTATACAGTCCCACAGGTGAAACAATCTGCAGGAAACAGACACGCTCAGATCCTCCTTGTTCTTAAGAGGGTTCAAGTCTATTGAGATGATAATCTCTGAGGAAACCACCTCTGCAGGGTAACCCATTAATTCCTATTCCTATTCCTAATTGCAGTTAAAAATGGTGGCCCCGTTATTGCCAACTCAGCACCTTTCTTTCTGTATTTAAGAACATTTTAGACAAAAAAATGTAGTATCAACCTACATTGGAATCAACTGGTCAGATTTTTTAATGATTGGTTATTGGCAATCAGTCAGAAAACTTCAGTTGGTTCATCCCTTCCTTTCTGTGTTGTGAACTAAGATTTATTAGCATCATTGAGAATGCTACCAAATCAACAAAAATTCTGAAAAACGTATAAAGAGCTACTGTAATATTCAGTCCTTGTCAGGAAATATTAGCACCAGTTTGTTTTCATAAACAAATTATACTTTTTCTAAAATTAGGATTTAGGCTTTTTTTATTCATAGTTTAACACATCTATTATAATAAAATTCAAAATTTTCAACCTAGGTAACTTGTTTGTCCCACTCACTGATGGTTTAAATACTGCACTTTTTTAAAATAAGTTCAGCAGTGTTGGCTTTGTGACTATTAGGCAGTGCAGTGAGCCAAAGCCAACAGACTGTGAGAGAGAGATATTTAAGTCGTTGCTAAGCTCTTTAAGATATTTATAAATTACTTACAGCTAGTTTGTAGAATTGTGGAGCCATCTTAAGGTGATGTGTTATACTGATTGTCTGATACTAATAGATTGGGGCAAAAACACAGGAAGCTAATAAGAAATAGCACTGCATTAGCCCCGGTGAACAGTGTGTGTTTTACTGATATGGTTTTCTGTAGACACTCTGCCTCTCCTGGCTGTGAGAGGCAGGATTTCTCATGCCATATTTCTCTCAAGCTTGTGTTGCTTGCAAAGTATTAAATATCATTAATGTGTCATGGGAAATTTTTACATTTCTGCATCATTCTTTCCTTTAGGGCATCAGCTCGCTGCTTATTACTTGATTGGGAAAACAGCGCATGCATGTTGCTGTAATAAGCTGAGTCTTCAATAAGAAAGGTTGTGCTGGAAGTGACCTAAAGTGTGGGCTAACATTAGGAGGGATATTCTGTTCTTCTGGAACACACTGAGAACAGAGATGACCAGATCCATTCCATGTATCAATGTGTCTGTAATTTGACTAATATATCCTTGTAGTTTGACCTGAACCTCAGTTATGTTGTACTGAGAGCTGCATCCTGGTGTTAGGATGACTTTGAGCCCTTGAGGACAGTGGCTGAAATAAACAGTAATTTATCCTGCTGCTTAAGACAGATTCTGTCTCTTTGCTAACTTTTTTCCTAATTCCTGTGACAGCTCTTAGTTCAGACACTCAAAAGCCCTGAGGACATCTTTTCCATATTAAAACTGCTTGTCGGTGTACAAGAACTGAGAAATCCAACATTCTTTCATTTTTGTTTTTTCTCCTTGGTCCTTTTAAAGAATAAGAATATAAAAACATCTTATGGTGCTTCTAGAATATATTGTATATATATATATATATATATGTATATATATATATATATACAATCCTGGATTATATGGTTCGCCATATAATGGTAATGGCGAACCAACCAGACATTGTCATAGTGGATAAACAACAGAGGAAAGCCGTTGTGATAGATGTAGCAATACCAAGCGATTGCAACATCAGGAAAAAGGAGCACGAGAAACTGGAGAAATACCAGGGCCTCAGGGAGGAACTGGAGAGGGGGCCTGGAAGGTGAAGACCACAGTGGTGCCTGTGGTCATCGGGGCCCTCGGGGCAGTCACCCCCAAACTGGAGCAGTGGCTACAACAGATCCCAGGAACAACATCAGACATCTCAGTCCAGAAATGTGCAGTCCTTGGCACAGCCAAGATACTGCGCAGGACCCTCAAGCTCCCAGGCCTCTGGTAGAGGACCCGAGCTCAGAGGATAAGAACCACCCGCGGTGGGTGAGAAGGGAATTTTTTTTTTTTTTTTTATATATATATATAAAATCATAAGTACAAATACTAGCTTCATGGCATCAGTTACTGAACAGTTGAAAATTAAAAACGAGTGTCTAATTGCCAAAACACAAGTGCAACTACTATTCCATTTGGTGCTAAAATGTGTAATTGATTTTTAAGTTTTTATAAATAATGATATTTATACTACATACTACTTTAGACCAACACAGACTTTAGCAAAAGTAAGGAATGAAGAAATGCTAAATTTGGTGGTAATCTTTTAATTATCTATTGAGCAGAATATTGTCATTTCGGGAAACAATTTCTGTCTGTAGCCATAAGACTTTAAAATGCCCAAGTCTGAGTAACTTAAATCTAATTTTCTCTGAACTCATTTATAGATTTTTAAATTAACATTTCTACATGTGCATGTAAAAACAAACAAAACAAAAAAAATTTGTTTATGAAAAAAAATTGTTCTTGAAACTTTGGTGTACCTTGGTATCAATGACCAACCTATTGCCTATTTGAACATACGAGCAGAATGAACAAAAACAAACCTGCGGGCAGCCATTATTAAATCAAACCAAATAAAAAACAAAAAAACATGAACCTGCAGAAGAATCTACCACCCTTAAAATGCACCATATTTTTAACTTCAAATAAAATATTTGCCTACGTCTGTCATGATGGGTTCTGATTTTCTCGCCCACATGGAGAACACACAGGAGAAACAGTATCAGTGTTAGTGAGTTTATTGAGAACACAATAAATGATGAGAGTGGAATAACGGGTCTGGTCCAGGGGAGGAATGGACGGACAGAGCGGTCAGCACACTATAAAAACAGCAGGAAATGCTGAGTTCGAAGCCGTCAGAGACGGGAGTGTTAAAAGGTTAGTTGGAGAGATCTTTCTTGTGGAGATCAGGTATGTAAGTTTGGGAGGGTTTGCTGAAATGTCCCGGGTCTTTGTCTCCTTGTGGGTCCAGGAGGTCCAACGCTTAGCCACAGGAATCCTTCTGGATTCCTGTGGCACTCCATCGTAGTGCCCTCCGTCGCACTACGATGGAGTGCGACAGAGGGCGGACAGGTAAGTTCAGGTGGAGCAGAGACAGAGGAGCGGCGCGACTGCCAGTTGAGGAATGCAGGAAGAACCTTGCAATCAGATGGAGGGGGTGAACTCGGACAACCAGTGGGTACGTTCCACGGCAGCACGAGAAAGGACTTGTTCAGAAAACCAGGTTTAGATCGTCACAAGGAGGATCCAGGGCATCTTGAGGGAAACACCTGAAGACAGGAAACAACAACGGAAACCACTAGGAGGTCAGAGCAACGAGAAACATAGAGACTAGCTCTAGGAGGCTCAGCTGTACCATTACTGGCTAACACTCAGGCACCAAAGTACTGGCAGTCAGCTCCTCTTGTACGCCCAGCCTGATGAGCTGATGCGACTCAGGTGTGCACACAGCTCCGGGAAGGTGAGTCTGGCGCCATCTGGTGGCAGGATGGTGCGTGGCAACAGAAAAGAAACCCACAAAGAAAAACAAAGAACCCCGGAACACAACAGTGTCTACCAGAAACATGAGTTCAACTGACAAAAGCTGGTATTTGGTGTTACATAAGCGAACCTTAGTGTCCTATATTTTACAATTCTGTACAAAAGAGATTAATTAACTGGAAGCCATCATGTCCTGTGGGATTTATACAAGTGTAAAACGTTTCTTTATAATTGTTGCTCAGCAGATGTGTGTAATTAAACATGAGCTCTATATATTGTAACTAAAAGAATCAGACTCAGAGTCACAGAGTCTCTTTGAGTAAATAACTCATTAGGAAGAGATTATGAATTGAAATAATTTTGCTGCGGGTAAAGTAGACCCCAGCCCATGACCTGCATGAGGTTTCTGTAGAAACAGGAATATGAGGAAACAGGAAAATCAATGGTGTGTTCTCCATCCAGAGGGAAAAATGGCAGCCAAAGTCTTTTTCTGCACTATGCCTCACCTCTACCTGTCTGTCAGATGGCCAAATTTCTGCTGCTAAACCATAAATCCTTATAAAAATTGAAGCCATTTAGAAAGGTTTGTAGTTGGAGAATAATGACCTTCCTCTACCCATGGGGCTGGATTATGCTGATAATGGGCCAGAAAGCTTCTTTAGTTAGATTGTAATTTTATTAAAATTTGATATGTAATACAACAAACCACTGGAAGGTCTGTCAGAAGATAACTGTTGTACATCTCACTTGCCTGTAAAAAAGTGATTAATTTTTTGCTCATGATAGAAATAGGGAGGTCAATATGACAGTCTGTAATCTAAAAAAAACACATTTATTTAGTGTGTTTTTACATGTGAAGTATGCATACTTCACAAGTACTATCACCCTAATAAGGATGGGATCAGATGACCAATGTGGTGATATATGAACCTGCAGGCACACACAGACAGGATACTGTGTCTCTGTGTGTTCAGAGGGATTCTTGGATAAACAGACAAAGAGTGAAGTGGTAATGTGCCAGAGGCCTTTAACAGCCATTGGGTATGGTCCAATACTTGTTCAATTCTTTTCAGCAATTTATTAGATATGCTGTACTCTAGTAAAGCTTTATTCACCAGCTAAATCATAATGTGAAGGCAATAGAAAGCAAAAACAATAACAGTTGCAAAAAGGAAGAAGTTGCTATGGCATGTATAAGTAAGCACTAATTCAAGGATTATTTTATTCAGTTCATTAGAAAATTCTTATATTGGCTTCCTGTAGCTCAAAGCAGAGGTGGAGCTTTGGGAGGAACTGGGAGGGCCATGGGGCCCCCACCTAAAGGAGTCTCAGATGGGAGGAAGAGCAGGACTTCAGGTATCCAAGCCTCTGTCATGTCTGACGACGCCAACCAGTCATGGTTGACTTATATTTTGTTTGTCATCTTGGAGATGAACCACTTTTTTTGTTGGCAGCAATTCAGGCCCGCCAAAACTGCCAGATCAGCCAAGGAGCCGGGTTAGTTACAGGTAGCTTATCTAACCATTGTTATTCATAATGTGTGACTTAGCTGTAGACTGACTGTAAACCCCCATTTTTTTCTCTCAGCTGCACAGTGGTAATGTTAATGGCCTTGAGTTTTTTTTTTCATTCTCTCAGGTTTTTTGTCTCAGAAATTGTGGAAAGGTGTAACAAATGAGGTCAACAGATCCAGTTTCAGATATTATTTAAGTTGCAACGCCCAGGAATGATTACAAATAGTAATTCTTTTGGAAGAGTTCCAAATACTGCTCCACATTTCATCAGTAATCTCAATATTCAGCTCTCTTCCCCAGGCCTGGGCCAGTGTTGATAAGTGATGTGTATGACATTTGAATGTTTTGTAGCACATACTGAGTGACACTTCACGAGTTCCAAAAAACAGTTTTTCAGAGCCTGAAACCTCAGTGTTCCTGAGTAGAGTTTTTTTTTTTTTTTAACAAAGTCTCTTAGCTGGAAGAAACGGAAGAGGTTATTTTTCCCTACTCTATAGGCTTCCACAATTTGACTAAAAGACATGAGGATCCCTTCCTTGAAAAGACAGCCCAAAGAAGAAATACCCTTTGGCACCCATTCTCTAAATCATAACATGCCCAGAAGAAAGTCAGGGTTCTGAACAAACGGTGTAAATGGGGATGTTTTCCCAGTTCTTCCCTCGATTTGTTGAACCGCCATCCAGGCCTTGATTGCATTCACAGTGATTGGATTGTTACAGCATTTGTTTATTGTTTTCGTATTTTGAAGAAAAAACAGGCTTTTGAGAGGGCAGTGGCATAACTGCCACATTGTGGATGAATTTTCAGATATCCACTCTTGGGCATGTAATGTAAGAGAACTCAATTGATATTTTTTGAGGTCTGGAAGATCTAAGCCTCCCATGTCTCTTGCTAGCTGTAGTGTTGACATTTTTATGAATGCCCTTCTTTTGGGCCAGATAAAGGAAACAAAACCAACTCTTCAATTTTTGGATCCACCTTTGAGTAAACAAAATAGGAATCATCCTAATTGGGTATAACAAGCAGGGGAGAATGTTGATCTTAAGAAGCGAGATTCTACCCAGCCAAGATATGGGAAGACAATTCCAAAATTCAATGTGTAGCTTAATTTTTTCAAATAATGGGACAAAGTTTGTTTTGAACATCTGGTTGAAGTCAGATGTGACAAATATGCTGAGATATTGAAATCCTGCAGGGGACCACTTAAAAGGGGATCGAGGGATATAAAGTTGTCTACCCAAGGGCATGGCCTCATTTTGGAGAAGTTTAGTTTGTATCCCGAGAATGAGCCAAACTGATTAATAATTGCGATGACTCTTTCCACTGAAGTGTTAGGTATGGAGAGAAACAACAGAACATCGTCGGCATTTAAAGAAATTTTATGGGTCCCTCAATCAGTGTTGACACCTAATACAGTGGGGTCACTATAAATTGCTTCAGCCAGTGGTTCGATTGCAAGAGTGAATAAAAGAGGCCTGTTTCCCCTTCCCACCTCAAAATTTCTAGACCTAAGCCCATTTGTAATAACTGCAGCTAAGGACGATTATAGCTGACTTTAATCCAGCTGATAAAGTTGGGACCCAGTCTAAATTGATGCAGAGCATGAAAACGATATGGTAGAATACCTTCTCTTTGTCTGCGTTTTCCAAGTGTGTTGCTAGAATTTTGGACAGTATTTTCAAATTTACATTAAGTAAAGAGAGGGGTCTGTAAGAGCCACAATTTTCTGGAGGTTTTGATTTTTTAAGAATTAAGGATATATTTTCTTCACAGAGGGAAGGGGGAGGACACCTGTACCAAATGAGTCATTCAGCATGAATAAGTAGCATTTTGACAGCAGATCCATAAATGTTTTGTAGAATTCCGAAGTAAGCCCATCCAGGCCTGGTGCTTTCCCTCCCTGGAGGAATCTGATGGCTCTCTGCCTCCTGATATTTCTGGATTTAAATCTTTCTTTTTGTCCTCTGGAAAATTGGGCAGCTTAATTTTTGAAAAAAAAAAAAAAAGTTTCCATTAAAGATTTTGAGTTGTCACACTGCTCAGATTGCTACAGATTTTTGTAAAATTCAAAGAAAGCTGCATTAATTTTCTGTAGAACATGAACCCCTCTGGTCAGAAATTGAAGCAATTGTTTGGGAAAACTTCTGTGTTTTTGTATGATAGGAAAGGTATCTACCTGGTTTATCCCCATATTCAAATAACCTTTGTTTAGCAACTCTGACTTTGTCTGTAGCGCTATGCGTTAGTAATGTGTTCAGTGAGCACCAGATGGCATTGAACTCCCCCAACTTGGACTGCAAAGGTTTTTTTTTAACAAGCATATATTTTAAGTATATAAGGATTAAATATTTTATATATCAGTAGTGTGATCACAGTATGCTCCAATTACACTTTTGGTTTTATTATAACTGCCACTGATAAACACTTACTCAATGTCTTGTATTATTCTTCTTCGCCACTTTGTACATGATATGCTTCATACACACTACAGTACTACAAACACATCAGGCTATTAAATATTAAAAGTTTACAGACAAAATGCTTATGAAAATTAGCACAATAAAAAACAGATAGACTTTAGAGAAAATGTGAAAAATATTTCACCAAAGACAGAGCTTTGTTTTAATATTGTGTCATAGTATTACTGAAACTAACATTTCTCCTTCCTAAGATCAATGACAGAACATTCCCATTCACTGCACCACCTCACTTTACAGAAACCTACAAAAATAGAAATAGAACCATTAAATTAAAAGAAAAAAGTATTTTCAAGAGTACAGAAAGTGGCAAAGAAAAAAGTAAGACTTACAATTTTAAGACGTTGTGGACTCGCTATGTATGTGACATTATCAAAACTGATGATGACTGAGACCGGATGCCTGGAATGAAAAAACATTTCTGGGTGACTTCTTTGCCTGTTTATGTTAGAAGTATAAAAAATAGTCAGCAATATGAGTGAATCAGTTAGTCATGGCATTAACTATGAAGCTGTTTTAATTGTGGACTTAGGGGAGACAAACTACCTTAAAAGCTTTCCATTCATAATCTGAACACACTGATCATTGCATGGTGGCGCAGTGGAACGTACCCACTGGTTGCCCGAGTTCCCAAACTCAACCCCTCCGTCTGATTGCAAGTTCCTCCTGGATTCTCCGACTGGCAGTCAAGCCGCCCCCCTGTCTCCACTCCACCTGAACTTACCTGTCCGCCCTCCGCCGCACTTCCTCGTTGCCTTCTGGATTCCTTTGGCCAAGTGCTGGATCATCTGGACCCAGAAAGAAACCAAGACCCTGAAAACCTCAGCAAACCATCCCAAAACGGTTCTCGTTATCTCTACAAGTAAGATCTTTCCAATATACTTGTTAACACCCCCCTTTCCGACGACCTTGAACTCACCATCTCCTTGCTGTGTTTTCACAGTGTGCCGACCGCTCCGTGAGCCCATTCCCCTGGACCAGACCCGTTCTACCTTCATTCTTCCTGTTTTCAATAAATTAGCTTTTACTGATTTTGTTTCTCCTGTGTGGTGTTCTGCATGTGGACAAATCAGTTAGAACAAATCATGACAGAATACTCAGGCCAACAAACAAGCCCAGCAGACACTATCAGGAGAACAATATCTGAACAACACACCTGTTACAATCCCATAAAACCGCTTTGAGAGAACTAAGCACGCGGCAAGCCGAAACCAATCGACGGCTAGTAGAACTCGCTAACTTTCTTCAAAACTCAGTTCACAGTCTCTGTCTCCAGATCCTCCGCCAGTTTCTGATCTGTTCCAGTCAGTTCGGCCCACATTTTCCAAGATCCGACCTCCTACCCCTGAAAGATTCTCTGGTGACTTGAGCAAATGTAAAGGTTTCATTTCACAATGTTCAATAATTTTCAATCATTCCCCTCAAAGTTTTTCTCATGACAGCGCTAAAATCGCTTATGTCCTACCCTTGCTGTCTGGACGGGCTTCAGATTGGGCTGACACCCGGTTTCCTTCCCCCGCCAGTTATAGTTGCACTTTTGATGATTTTCTAAAGGAATTCCAACAAATATTCAGTCAGGACTCTGATAAATCATTCAAGTCATGCAAACTATGGAAAGTTAACCAGGGTCAACATACAGCAGCAGATTTTGCTTTTGACTTTAGAATAAGGGCCACGGCAACTAATTGGAACGCAGCCGCACTAAAGAGCGCTTTTTTCAACACATTAAATGAGTCTATCAAAGATGAGCTCGCTACCCTAGACGAACTGAAACATTAGAGGATCTAATAAACCTAACTATTCGCCTTGATAATAGGATCCAGTCTCGCACTCGGAGAGACCCACCGGCAAGAGCCTATGGGGGCATTGTATCCACTCCAGCGGCCTTTCCTCCTCAGGCTCCCGAACCCCTGCAGGTGGGTCGGACACGTCTCACTCCTGTGGAGCGACAAAGAAGCATCTCCTCCCTTCTCTGCCTGTATTGTGGAGCCCCTAGACATTTCATTGCCCACTGCCTAGTCTGGTTAAACTCCCCAGGGCTGCCAGTAGAAGCAAGGAGGCTGGCGGACTATTTACAGAAAGAAAACTCTCCTTGCCTGTCATTACCAGACACTTTGATCTGCAACTATCAGTCGGTGCCGTTGTCTATCCTCGTTAACTCAGGTTGCGAACAAAATCTCATTGATTCCACGTTTGTTCAGCAAACGTCAATCGAGACTGAACCTTTAACTGCTCCACTACGAGTCACTGCCATTGATGGCAACATCCTTCCATGAATAACTCATCAGACAAAACCTTTGCACTTAATTATTTCAGGAAATCACAGTAAATTCACCTCCTTTTTTGTGTTTCCCATGCCCAACTCTCCCATAATCCTTGGTTTTAAATGGCTCCAACAACATTATCTTCACATCAACTAGTTAGACAGACATATAGAGTCCTGGCCCATTTCCTTGCCTTACTTACCTTTGTTCCAACCACAACGTGTCACAATCCGGGAGGTAAAAATGTCCAAATCATGAACCCAGCCATTCATAAACTGGACATGTGCCTCCAATGACTTATAATTCTTGAATTGATTCATCGTGTAAGACCAGGTATGAAAAGTTATCTGGGAATGTCAGATGAGGCAAATGTTCAGGGTCTGTGCTCCAACTTTTTATTTCAAACGGGTCAATATGTCCAATTTTAGCTATTTTTTCCATGTAGCGCTTTTTTTGCTTCTGGGGAGAAGCTTTTCGCGATATAACCCTCTTTCGTTCAAACAGCTTTTCAGCTTTATAGAAGAGGAGGATACAGTGGTAATGCGATAAAAACACCAGAAAAAGTTTGGTTTGATCTGTGGCCAAACAACATGGCACCGAGCGAGGTAAACGTCACGCAGTGACTTCAGCTCCAAAGCTCTATTGTAAATTCTCTTGGCCTTCTGTGCACAAAGACACAGAAAGGAAAGGAATTTGTCCTAGCTTGTACAGTCTGTTCTAGAAACAAATCATCCCATCAACATCCGTCTGGTCGCCTTCAACCTCTCCCCATACCAAAACACCCCTGGTCTCATGTCTCCATCGATTTCGTCACCGGATTACCACCGTCTAAAGGTATGACCACTATCCTCACCATTGTTGATCGTTTTTCCAAAGCTTGCCACTTAGTTCCCCTCTGCAAGTTGCCCACAGCGTTCCAGACCGCCCCACTATTAATTAAACAGATCTTCCGCCTGCACGGAATCCGACAAGAGATACTGTCTGACCGAGGACCCCAGTTCACATCACAGGTCTGGGAAAATGTCTGCCTCGCATTACATGCAAGGCATTCATTGACATCTGGTTTCTGGTCAACAGAAAGGTTGAACCAGAAAGTAGAAACAACTCTCTGCTGTTTTACCTCTTCCAATCCATTTGATTGGAGTCAGTACCTTCCCTGGATGGAGTACGCCAGTCTGTCCCCATTTTGAGTCTCTCTGGGTTATCAACCACCACTCCTCCCTCCTGAGGAGGACAGCAGGGATACTGAGTGCGATACAGGAATGCATGAAGAGGCACAAAACGACACGCCACAATACATGAACATATAAAAAGACACAATGACAGAAACAAAAGACTCGTCACCACATCCTTCGCCTCCAGAATATCTGGAGATCCACCATCCTCAACCTCAGCAATACAGCTAAGCAGAACAAGCGCCTGGCTGACCGCAAACGTATCCTTGCCCCCACCTACACATCTGGCCAGAAAGTTTGGTTGTCGTCCCATGATATTCCCCTTAATCCATGTCCAAGAAACTCTCTCCCTGATTTATTGGTCCATTCGAGATATAATCCATCATTAACCCATCTACTGTGTGTTGTGTTGTGCATGTGGGCTAGACAGTTAGAACAAATAATGATAGTTTATGAAGAAAACTATATGAAGTCGCAACACACAGAGCCTCCATACAGTTATAACATGAAGTTAAATTATTGTTATAATAATAATCATAAAAATCACAATAAAAATTTATAAAATAACTATTTTTGAAGCCAACGTAAGTTATGTGAGCTGCACCGTGTATAATTAAACAAAAAATAATTAGCATTTTGAAGCAAACTTACTACCAGGTAGTGCAGGGTTGGGCAATTCCAGGCCTCAAGGGCCAGTCTCCTGCAACTTTTAGATGTCTCTCTACTTCAACACTCCTGAGTCAAATAATGAGGTCATTAGCAGGACTCTGGAGAACTTGACTGCATTTAGGATCTGATTCAGCTATTGGATTCAGCTGTGTTGGACCAGGGAAACGTCCAAGAGTTGCAGGACACCGGCTCTCGAGGACCAGGAGCGCCCACCCTGAGCTAGTGACACATTAGCATCCTTACTACGTTTGGGCTTCTTTCGTGACCCACATTTAATTTCCATCCAGTTCTTGTCCTTTTGTGTTGTTGTTTAACTCAGACTAGGTCGTCACCAGCTTGAATTGACCAAAACTTCTATTATTAAAGCCCTCTCTACCTTCAAGGCAATAATATAGAAGTAAAAATGGCAAAGCATTTCTTTTTCTTCCCGGATTCACAATGATGCTGTTCTTCTTTTTATGGCGCTTTTCAAAAAAACTTGAAGTGTGCGATACTGCTACCATCTGGTCTGGAGTGTGAACTGGAGCTAATGACGTTCATCCATCCATCCATTTTCCGTCACCCTTCTCCCTAACGGGGTCGGGAGTTGCTGGTGCTTATCTCCAGCTGCGTTCCGGGCGAGAGGCGGGGTACACCCTGGACAGGTCGCCAGTCTGTCGCAGCTAATGACGTTCACTAACTAATAAATAGATCTTCCATCATACATCTGAAAATGGATTGGATAAATACAGCTTCTGTGAATTAGTTAAAACAACAAATTGTATTCAGAGAGATGTAAAACTGAGCCCTGAGCTTTCCAGAATGTTCAAGCGGACCATGTGTCTTTTTGGGAGCACATACTTGTGCAAAAAGCTCCTCTACCTTGAACTTCAATAAGTCCAAGTACAGGTCCAGACTTACTGACGAGCATCTTCAAGCCCTACTTGGGGTCTCAACTGCCTCTTCCCTTAAGCCAAATGTGGCTCGGCTATGCGAGAGGAAGCACTGCCAGACCTCTAGCAGTAAGAAATAGGCAGAAGAAGCCATGTTCATAACAGTTTATTTTCAATGTTCCATTTATGTTCAGAAAGTTAAAGGTTAAAGAACTGTTAATACAGCCATTTGAATCTGAATTATAATAATTTCTCTAGTCTTCCATTTCTGCTGTATTATTATTTTTTTATTATTATTATTTCAATTTTATGTATTTATTACTGATAGACGTTTTTTCTTATGAATTGTTAATTTATTTATTTTTTCACTTATTTTGTGCCAAAAAATAAAAATAAAGTCATTTGATAACACTGTAATGTTTTTGTAAGAGCTTTTCCTGTGGAAAACCCGATGCGACCCAGCCTCACCCAGACTCTACCTCCAGCAGCCCCTGAGTAAAGTGAGTTTTTGATCCCTGCTCTAAGGGGTTTGTAATGCACAATATGTGCTGTTTTCTTTCTTGTTTACTTAGTGTTTTAAATATTTTGTGGTAAACCAAACCATTCACCACCCAAATATCAATGATAAATGGTTTTATAAGAGATTTTACAGGTCAACTTTATGTACCAGAAACATGTCTACTTCATCAGTTCAAAAAGCTTACCATGCAGTTTTTAAACTCCTTTACCTTTCAGGGTGTCCTTGCTTTAGTTTTTTCCAAGCACTCAGAGGAGAAATTTGAAATTTGATGCAGATAGAAAAATCTATTGCAGGGAACATTGAGGCTCTCCTTTCGTCACTCAAAAATGATCTTTATTTTTGCTCTAGCTTGGCTGATGACAATGTCTCTGAGTCACCTTCAGTGAAGTGCAAATGTAGACAAAGAGACATATTCTCTGTTGGAGGAAATGCCTAACATTGCTCTGTCCAATACCTCTGAGAAGGGATCCACAAAAAAGCATGTAATTGCTGCATGACTGTTGATAAATGTTCATCATATTATGAAATACAATTGATCTACACTGTCTTGAATCTTTTCCATTTTTCCTTTATTAGTGTGCCAATTTAGTTTTGTCATCTCATCCCACTGTAAATATGTATCCAATGTGGACATGGACAGCCATGATAATCTATCAAACACAACACATATAGCTGTGGTCTGAATGGCAATTGAAATACATTGTTCTACCAAATATTGTATCCAAGATTGTGGTATTGCACACATTCATATTATGATGCTACACTTCACGTCTCTTGCAACGGTTAAAATTCTCAAACTGAATCTGTTGTGTTGACTATTGTATCTCCACACTGTTCTGTCGACCCAATTAGACGGAAGGCTTGAAGTTAGCATATGTTTTTTGTCTTTCCTCATATGTTCCTCTTTGAATCTATGCATTTCTGATCTGGCCTAATACTGGGTTGACAAAAAATATGTCTGAAGCCTCAATTAAGGCATACTGTAGGTCTTGATTCCTGGATTTGGTTTAGCTTGAAACATCTGCTTGTATATGTCTTCATGGAAGTTTGCATTGGTAAAGTGAACTGCAAGCTGCTTTGATTTCCCAAGGTTTTTTTGCGCAAATCTCAGTGCTTTGAGATTATAAATTCAGATTCTTGAAATTTGTCAAAGGAGGACAAGACTGGAAGAGTGTACACCCTTGTTTTTAGGAACTGACAGAGTGAAATGGAGTCGGAAGAGACAGACTGGATGAAGGTCAGCAGGGAAAAATTTATATCAAAACATCACAACACTTCAGATAGAAGGCTGCTAATAAATAAGGAATGTTTGCCTTGAATTAAACATGACTATAAGTGCTGCTGGGAATAGGGAACTCTTTTAGCCACAGTATTTAAAATCATAACTCTTTAGGTACATCATTTAAGATTTTTATTTTGTTTATTAAATTTCAGATGCTTTTGCTCTGATTTTTTTTTTTTTACTTAATTTGTTCCGAAAGCTTCCACCTGTGGTGACTAGTTATGCCAAAGAGTTCTCACTTGTTAGTGTCGAATGCACTAAAAGTGAGAGCATGTATGGCTAACTGAAAAATGTTACTGTTAATGGACATTTTTTAACTTTACACCTTGTAATGTTGTGAATTCTGAATGTTGTTTTTCTAACTGCCCAACCAGTATGATGACATGACGACAAAGTCAGTCATTGTCTCTTCTGCTTCCACAAGTTTTGTCTTGTCAAGTTTCCAAAATCCATAGTTTATATCCCTGATGATTTTGCATCAGTATCTTTAAGCTGCTGTCATGCTGTTTCATATTTTCAAACTTATGTTGACAAGTTTAAATGTGGGCCACACATGGGTTATGTTCACACTGCAGGCCTTCATGCCAATTCAGATTTTGGTTGCAATCCACTTTTTTTGCATGGTTGTTCATATTTCCAAATATATGTGATATCCTATGTCAGGGGTGTCAAACTCCAGTCCTCAAGGCCCACTGTCCTGCAGTTTTTAGATGTGCCAAAGGTACAAAACACTGGAATGAAATGGCTTAATTACCTCCTCCTTGTGTAGATCAGTTCTCCAGAGTCTTGCTAATGACCCAATTATTCTATTCAGGTGTGGTGCAGCAGAGGCACATATAAAAGCTGCAGGACACCAGCCCTTGAGGACTGGAGTTTGACACCTGTGTCGTATGTGAACCACAAGCAACATAAAAGTGTCCCGCATGCACAGTTGTGGATACAATAACGTTGCATTTAGCTAGCATTTTCAGTGTTTGCGGAAGTAAACATGGATAGCATTGATGAAGTACATTTTTCGATTTCAGAGTTAATGTGTTGTTGTTCAACACATTAACAACTTAATCTGCATTAACATAACCCCCCATTACCATTGGGGTAATGCTGGAAGCTTCTAACACAACCCCCACAGTTAGAAGCAGTGATTATTTCATCCAATGCCTGGGTGATTTATATCTTTTAGGTAAGAAGGCCTCTGCTGTCAAGTGTCATAAGTTGATTCTCTTCAGTTTCAATACAGTTTAGCCAGTTTATTCAGGTAAACTTCTAGGAAGTTCATTTGATGTTTTTGACAGTTTTGAGTTTGATTCAGGTTAGTTGTTGACACTGATTTAATAATTAAATTCTTTATATTTTGCAATTACTCATTGAGCTATTTTGCTGTATGAAGAATGTTACATTATAAAATGGTAGTTATTTTCATACTGTTCTTCACATATTTCACTGTTAACCAATTTTTTTCAAGGTTTTTCTTTCATGCAACAGTTGCTCATTCCTCACCTCACTCCCTATGTCTCTTCTATTTCTTTTAGTCTTATTCGGCATTCCAGAATCTGCATCAGTTTATTGAGTCATTCTTAGTCAGATAAATCTGTTAAAGTCCAACCTGAATATTAACACTGGAATTGGCAGGCTTAAGCCTGTGTTCAACAGTTTAAATTAAAATGGGTTGTTTAACAGTGAAATATGTGAAGAAAGGTCTGAGCTAACAAGCACAAGTGGTCTTTTTCTGGAGGAGAGATGCAGTTACTTTAATTGGAAAAGATGGACATAGATTGAAACTAGCAATTTAATTAATGGAGTTTTGTACAAGGTTCCAAGCAGACCTTTGTTCACTACAACACTTTCACACATAGTTATGGGTAAATGCTATAGGTTTGAGTAGTTTATTTTGAACCTAATATGCTTGAGGTGGTATCTATCTGTATTTGTGCTATGGAAGTAAAACATTAAGAAATAGTAATTTATTTTCTAAATTAATATTACTATATAAAAACTAATGAATCTATGGACTTGTATGTGTCTATTTTATTTTACTTTTTATTTCTTTTTGAATTACGTCGCTGTTATAAAGCTAAATGTTAAATATGAGCAGTGAAAGAAAAAGCTAACTAAAACATTTAACATTTAGAAGATACAGTTGCAATTAAATCCATAATACCATTATGTTGTAAAATTGTAATCACCTGATATAATATTCAAAATGTGTTCTCAGACTGCCATGGCATAAAAGTTATGTGAAAATTCAGGTATTGTAAAGAGTGTTACCAAAATATACCAAAAATGGGCTGCAGCAAGAAGGTCCTGGGTTCAATTCCCAGAGCCCGGAGTTTGCATGTTCTCCCTGTGCATGCTGGGTTCTCTCCAGGTTCTCTGGCTTCCTCCCACAGTCCAAAAACATGACTGTTAGGTCTTTCCAAATTCTGCCAAGGTGTGTGTGCATGGTTGTTTGTCCTGTTTATTTCTGTGTTGCCCTGCGACAGACTGGGGACCGCTCCAGAGTGAACCCCGCCTCTCGCCCAGACTGCAGCTGGAGATAGGCACCAGGAACTCCTGACCCCCCTAGGGATAAGGGAAAAGAAGAAAGAAAGAAGAAAATGGATGGATGGATGTTACCAAAATATTTATTCAAATAAGGAGTTAGGTTTGGAGGCTAGTTCTAGACAAATTTACCATAGGGGCCACTATAGTCATTGTTTTTTCATGGCGACACTTAAAAAAGAATGAAACAAAAAAACAGAGCAATATTTCATCATTTTGTTGATGGCCAAAGACTCTCGCTTAAGATATAATCAGGTTTTGATAATGGGCCAATTGTCGGCCCATCATCAAAACTTGAGACACATTAGCCGACAGAAATCCTAGGTATAACGGTTCGATTGAAACCGTGTTGTGTCCAACAATAGACACAAAATATTAAGTCCAATTCACTAATTTTGAAACCAGGCATGAATCAATTCCTAACTACAATCTACCTGCAATGTCAGGCCTGACTGAATGAAAATCATTTTTACCTACTTAGGTCATGTTAACGAAGAACAGCTGAAAAGTTACCGGGTTTTCTGGTAGAAATTTTGCTCCAACTCCTCCCCTAGTTATTTATATTTTCTTTGCACGAACTATTGAATAAACATTCATGTTTCCACATATCATCTCCGATGTCTGCTGGACTTCGTGTTGCACCGTGTCAGCTGTTCGGGATTCCCTCCGTGTTTCTCCTCAGAAAGCAGGAGGAGAATCCGCACTTTCTGATTGGCTACCGGTCACATTCAACAGGCTGCGTTACTCCCAGTCTGGTGTCGGTTATTACGCAATAGCCAGCCCCGCCCTAACCCTCGCAACTCCTCTGGGCTGACTACTGACCAGCTCTCCGTCTAACGGGTCCGGAAAGTCCCTCGAACCTGGGTGTTACCCTGCTGAAGGTCTGAGAAGGACAATCTGTCTAAGCTGGTGTCGAGAGAGACTCGTCTAGCACTAACTACCTCCAATCCAGAAGTTATGACCCTTTTCAGTTAAGTGGCAATCAGTTGAGTAGCCCTCACAACTGCATAACCCCAATAACTACTTCTGTTAACGGTAGCCCTCTCCCTAAGAATAACGAGCACTTGTTACCGGCTAGATTAGATTTAGTGACTTGGTAAGTCCCAGGGTCATTATTTTTGTCTTCACTAAAGGAAAGTCCGAAGCCACCATCTTACTAGGACCATGATCATTTAGTTTTACTACTGATAGAAGAACTAATACTGATAAACATGACTCAATTAATTTCAATGTCCACAAATCTTTTTAGAATTTTAATATATGTATATATATTTATTTGAGCAAGCTTTAAGCAGGGGTAAATGGCAAACAGATTAATTTCCAGTGATTACAAATCTTTAGTAGCAATATTAAAATCTTAACAAAATCACATAAATCTTCCCTAACACCTTTCCCTAACCAGTGCCATCTATTCACTAAGATAGGCTTTTTGGGTTACAGGCAACTCACACCCAGATGGTAGAGGATCTCGGCAACAGAAAGCTTGAATAGTCTTGGGTTGAGTCTTGTCTTGGCATGTTGTATCCTCGTTTGAACCGGAGCAAAGTTGACTGGTTGTTGTCTATCAAACGTCCCCAATCTTCATCACTTTTGTGATCTTTGTCGGGTCCCCAAGTCCGTTGCTGCAAATCTTGAGATCGTTGGGTTGAGAGCGGAGCTTTGGTCAAATTAGGAGCCAGAGCTGTTGGGCGTCGGGTCCCGTCTTTTCTTCCAGCCAACTGTGAGATCGTCCTCCCTCTGGGTCCTGGTTGTAGCTCCTCTTGGCCTATTTGGTCGATCCACTTGCTGAAGACGAAGAACCCTAGCTCTTTGTCTCTTTGCTTATTTATACGCTTTTCTTCCGTCGTTGTGTATGGGGAGCGGATCATGTGACTTCCCAGCATGTGAATGCCTCATGCTCCTCCATATTTGGTCATTAGTTGTTTCCGTCTGCTCTGGTGTAATTACATGATGGGCCTCTGGGTACTTTCCCAGAGGCCAGTTAGATCCAGCCTTTCAGCTCTGGGTTTCTGGGTACTTTGCCGAACACACTCAAGTCCCATTCTTCTGACCATTATCCGAACATGTCCGGGCTTGCCTATACACCCACCAAAACTGTCCCTAAACACTTACTTATTTCCGATTTTATGTAATACAGGCATATAAATCATCAACACAATCACTTTTAATACAATTCTTCAATCATTACTTCTTAGTACTTATCACTCTTGATTCAACATGATTATACTTCATTGTTTAACTAGTTTTCATAACGTAGTTTATATTTTTTCCATAATCAACTTCAGAGTTTACTTCATGATCATTAATACTTCAACATAATACATTTTTCCATAATCACAATAGATCAACATACAAGATCACTTCAGTCTCTCATGCCAGTTATGATCTGTTTTCTGCGTGAACCTGGACAGATCTCACCCCCTCAAACCAGTTTTCACTACACTGGGCAAATCCTTGATTTAGATCGGAGCGGCACAACGATCTACCGTAACACACAACACTAGTGACAATCTCAGAACGAAGAACGTTCTAAGATTGTCGTTCGGGGTAAAAAATCCTGTAGTTTGAACTATTGCATCAGGCAGTCGGATGTCTTCTCTATTTAAATCTAATGATTACTGAAGGCCAATATACTATACAGACTTCATAATCTGCACTCTTTTGGTTGAATGCAGTATTTATGTCCACTTTGGTTTTATGTTGTTTAGTTTTTATTCAAGTACATTTATTGTTAATGGAGACTAAGAATCTATTTTATTTTTGGTTTTGGTTGTTTTAATTTATTTTGTGTATCAGTCCCAGTGTTAAGTGTCTTTTGAAAGTAAAGTGTATCTATCTTTGGCAGGAAATCGCATGTATTTGAATAATGTCAACTTTGTATTAAAAGTATCATGATTTACCGAATGACACTTTATGACAACAGTCATAAATATTCATGAAGACTTACTAATGTTCATGACAGGTGTTATGTCATGTTTATGATGATGTCATGACAGTCTTATTCACAATTTGTCAAATAAAGTGTTACCCATATTTTACATATTAGTAGTGTAATTACAGTATGTTACAATTACACTTTTGATTTAATCCATCCATCCATCCATCCATCCATCCATCCATCCATCCATCCATATTCTTACACCCTTGTCCCTAGTGGGGTCGGGAGGTACTGGTGCCTATCTCCAGCCACCGTTTGGGGCGAGAGGCAGGGTACACCCTGGACAGGTCACCAGTCTGTCGCAGGGCTTTTGGTTTATTATAATTGCTGATTAAATAACTTTTTAGTTATTTAATGTCTTATTATTGTGCTTTGCCACTTTGTACATTACATGGTTCAGACACACTACAGTATTGCAAACACATCAGGCTACCAGGACACAGAAGGAACAATTATAACACACTTTCTAGCTGAAACTAATTACATTGTGCCTTCAATATATTACCATTTTGGTAACATTCAGTTGATGGGGGTGTGCATCAGACTGACATGCCACTGTCATAAACATGACATTAGACCTTTTATGAACATGAAGTCTGAATGTTGTCATGAAGTGTCATTAGGTAAATAATGACACTTTTAATGCACAGTTAAAAGTTGGATTGCTTTAAAAGTTTATGAAAAGTGCCAACTTTGCATTAAAGTGTCATTATTTACAAAATAATGCAAAGTTGGAACTTTTAATGGATTTCTAATCCAACCTTTTAAAGCAACCTCTCATTAAAAGTGTCCTAATTTTCCTAAAGACACTTGATGACACCTAACACGTGTTCCTAACACGTGTCATGTTTATGACAGTATCATGCCAGTCTTATGTCAAATAAACCCACATTTTTCAAGAGTACATTGCCAATCATAGAACTGTACAAATTGTCAACATATTAAAAGTTTGTAGACCACATGCTTATGAAAATTAGCACAATAAAACAAAAGGTACACTTTACAGGAAATGTGAAGAATACTTCACCCAGGACAGAGTTTTGTTTTAATATTATGTTATAGTATTCCTGTATTACTGAGGACAAATTGACATTTCTCCTTCCTAAGAACAGTGAGACTCAATGACAGAACATCCCCATTCACTGCACCGCCACACTTTACAGAAACCTACAAAAAAAGAACAATAGAGCAATTAAATAGAGAAAGCATTTGAGAAAACTGATGATGACTGAGACCGGATCGCTGCAGTGAAAAAACATTTCTGGGTGACTTCTTTGCCTGTTTATGTTAGAAGTATAAAAAATAGTCAGCAACTGACTAACTGCCATGAATCAGTTAGTCATGGCATTAACTATGCCATGACTAATTGTGGCATAGTTTTAATTGTGTACTTAAGGAAGACAAACTACCTTAAAAGCTTCTCATCCATGATCTGTACATGCTGATCCTTGGAGGTGTGGTGAGGGGGGCTAGTGGTAAAAATGGAGAATTTGAACAGCATCTGTTATCTTCTCTGGCTTCATGGCTTTTCTTCTTTTTATTGTGCCTTTCAAAAAAACTGAAAGTGTGCGATGTCAATGTCAATGTCTGATGTTTTGAGGCATGAACAGTATTTACTACTTTCTTCAATACATTACATCAAATTCCACTATAAGAATTGTAAAAAAAATTTTTTAATTCTTTGATATTTTAACAAAAATAGTAAAATATTATTAAGGCTCCTAAAAAGGCATACTTCATTAGCCTAAAGTATACGCTGAGATGTAATTTAAAACAACAAAAGTATACTTTTATTTAATATATTTCTTAAACGTATACTTTGGTATAATTTTATTTAAGTGTGTTTAAAGTTATAATGTCAAAATTGTTACAAGCAAGCTTTTAGTTTACTTCATATATGTAGTACACTCGATACTTAGTATACTTAAAATGCACTTTCACAAATGTAAGTGTATTTGAAATATACTAAAGTAATTTTTTTTTTTATTACTGTTATTTAGTATAATTTTCATGATACCCTGTTGAGCAGGTCTGTATTTGGTGTATTAATAGTTTATTAAATGAACACTGAATTCATAGAAGGTATCAAAATTTCTTCATGGAATACACAGAAATCCCAAACAAATCTTTTTGAAGTAGGAAATATTTATGTATTTATTGCTTATCTAATTGCAAAATTTGTTCTTTAAATGGCCGTTTAGTTTTTAGCTTAGAAACTTTATGTATAACATAAAGTATAAGCAAATAATTAATCCTTAATAGTCGACCAAAAGCAGAATAAGAAACTGAATCAATCATAGCTAAATGTTCTGTACCATTTTGGCCTGAGGAGATGATTGAGGTATACAGTTAACCATCTTTTTTCGTGGGGGTTACGTTCCAAAAAGAACCCGTGATAGGCGAAATCCGTGAAGAGTACTAACTTTTATTTTTTTTACAGTTATTATACAATGATATACATAATACATTAAAATCAAAGAACATTAAAAAAACACTAAAATTACATTAAAAACATTAAAACATTAAAAGTACATTATGACAAATAGTGACTCATATTTCACTGCTCTTCTGAGCTGCTGCATCCTGACTCCGCTCTGTAGCGTTTTTTTCCCTCAAAAGCCCATGGTGTGGGTGTGTTTTTTTTTCGAGAGAAGAACATGGTTATAGGAAGTTGTCTCTCTTTTTTCTTCTGGACATAAAGATTCTTATAAACTGACATGCCACCATCGATTATGTTTGAGAACTGTAATGACTGGCTCATCAAAGGGTCCCGTTCTTGAGCTGCTCGCTGAAGTTTAGTGGTCATTCTCAGCATTGTGGCTAAATGAACAAGTGTTAGTCCATCCTCCTCATCTTTATCCACAATTCTGTCCTCTTTCCAGCAGGCATTCAAAGTTTCAGTTTTCATCTCCTGAATGGCACTCTGAATATTTTGGAGACATGATGCAATGGTGTATCCACGCCAGTAGTCCGTGAGTGAGAAATCTTGATCTGAGTCCATAGCCTCAACAAGATCTTGCAGGGTGTTGCGTGTACAGAGAGCCTTGAAAGCACAGATGATGCCTTGGTCCATGGGCTGAATCAGGGATGTAGTGTTTGGTGGCAGAAATTCGATTTGCACACCATCATGCACCAAATCATCATCGTGACCTCCGGCGTTGTCAACAAGCATAAGCACTTTAAAGTCTAGTCCTTTTAATCTCAAATAACACTTGACCTCCAGGATGAAACAGTGTTTGAACCAATCCTGATTGAGCGCTTTTGTCATCCAAGCCCTTGCGTTGTGCATCCAGTAAACGGGCAAATCATCCTTAATTTTGTTTTTCAGTGCTCTGAGATTTTTAGACCTATAAATAAGCCCTGGTTTAATCATAAAACCTGCAGCATTACCACATATAACCAGAGTCAAACGATCTCTTTAGGCTTTAAACCCTGGGGCTTTGGCTTCTTTATGCATGATGAAGGTGCGGGAGGGCATTCATTTCCAAAATAAGCCAGACTCATCCATATTAAAAACTTGTTCAGTCATATATCGCCCTTCCTCAATGATCGCTTTAAATTTATTGTTCACGAACGCTTCTGCTCCAGCGGTATTCGCAGATGCGATCTTTCCATGCAGAGAAACATTTTTAAGCTCAAAATGTTTCTTAAATTTTTCAAACCAGCCCTTGCTAGCATTAAATGTCCTTGGTTCTGCATGAACAGCACTTGATGAAGGCCCGGCAACAGCATTCTCTTCCTCTTCCCTGTCACTGTCGATGTCAGCAAAGGTTTGATATAGTGTTCTAGCTGTTGTGCAGATCAGATGATATCCAGCATAATGTTGTTGTTTTTTTCTGCAGTCATTAATCCACAAAGCTAGTCCCATCCTTACCATGGTCGTGTTGCTCACTCATTCATTTATTTAATATATTTTATTTCCCTAGTTATTTTTGTTCAGCCATAGAAATTTTACAGAATCTGAGATGTGCGCTGTTTGTCTTGTAGTGTCAGTTGGTCAGTTGTAACATTGTAGAGCTGGGAGAAGAAACTTGGTAATAGTTTTTCTGTGCATCAGACTTGTCCGAATTCACAGCTTCTCTTTTCTAGTCGTCTGTTATTCGCAGCCTTTGAAGGATCCTACGTAGACTGAGTGCTTCAAAGGAAGCAGACCCTGAATTCTGACACAGATTATGTTTTCATCCTGCCATAGAACTACCATTGGAATTTACATACGCAAAATTAAGCATAACTACCTTCATTTCTAGATCTGGAAATGATTAGATGTTTAACATTGTTATTTCAAGCAGACCGAGTTGTGTTTATTTGGCATTAAACATTGAGTCGTTAGCATGGAGCTGTGAGCTTTGAGACATTAGTTAGATTACTTCCAGATAATATATTCCATTGAACAGGTTAAAACAACATTTATGATAAAGGAGATACATACATATCGTTTTATTTGTTCAGTTGTGTTTATTTTTTATTTGCCTAATTAGCTGCTACAGGGCTTGATTTGACTTTCAGTAAGAATCAAATCAAGTCTTCAACAACAAAAAGTGGGATGTTTACTACCAGTTACCTTCGTGCTGACAAAAGTGGTAGTTGCCATCGATCAGTTTTATTCAACTGGACATGGGGTGGGCTGCTGACCATGATCCATTTCTTGCTTTCTCTATGCTCCATTTGGGTTTTGGAAATATACCCAAATGGAAATATACCCACGGTCTGCATGGTCAGGGTAACACAGCTGTTAGATCTTGTTATTTTCCACAAAATCTCTCTGACTGCAGCATGTTTGCTATGATAAACACTGGCAACATTTTCGGAAACCGTTAGGTCTGTGTATATTCAGGCCATTGTTTTTTCGTTTGCAACAAAAAATGAAAACTCCCCCCACAAAAACAGACTGTGGAAAGCCATGCCCCAGTGCTATTGCTTTTCAAAATGAAAACCTAAACTAAAAACTCATCTAACTATGTTACTCGGGTGAACAAATGTGCGGTATTATTCGTTTCTCACAGGAACATTACTTAAACTGAAAATACTACAGCATGAAATGATCAAGACTGTCTGTCTCCAGTCTGTGTAATGTCTATGTGTGAAACGTCCCCTCTGTAAGCCGGACAGAGAGAACGTCTGGGTCAGGACACTTGTCTCATTCATTAAAAACAAACAAATTCAAAATTGATCGCTCATCATCCGTTTTTCCAGTTTCGTTTTGTGCACAAAATCAGAAATCGATAACGGACTGTTGAAGTTGGACTATTGTGCACATTCTTGTGACAATGGGTACCTCAACAGCAGCCTGCAGCCAGTACTGCTTTAAGTCCAGAAGGAATTTTCTTCTTCAAATGCAAGGAGGTGTCTTCACTGATCTATATAAGAACCCTCTCAACCATTTTTGAGCAACATATTGTAGGAAAAGTTGTCCATAGGCTTCAGGACCCTGATCCCGATCACCCTCTCTTTTCTGAATTCACTTGGCTCTGCAATCAGGCTACTCCCTCCAAGCTGCAAGTCCCAGAGGACGAAGGTTGCTATTGTCTCAAGGATAGTTGCTCTTTCCAAAGTGTAGCCATCAGTGACCCAGGGCCAGCAGTTCCTCCCAACCCAACTCTGAAATCTCACTACACTGCTGCACTTAAGCTTCATAATTACATCTGTCCAGTACAAATTTTTCTTTAACAAAAAGTGAGGAAAAACTGTTTCAAAGCCCAAAGAACCAGAGAAAAAATATATTCTTAACTGGTATTTATTCTAAGGCTCTACAGCGTTCGAAGTCTCTGCTCACAGATGACAGTCAGGAGAAAGAGCCTTGAGCAGAGCACAGCTTACAGTTTTATAGGGAGAGTTTCATTCCATTCACATAGTATGATAATCTACTTGGTTACAGAGCAGATAGCCCGGGGTCTTTCTGGGCGGAGTTTGCATGTTCTCCCTGTGCGTGCGTGGGTTCTCTCCGGGTTCTCCAGCTTCCTCTCACAGTCCAAAATCATGACTGTTAGGCTCCAGCAACTCCAGACCCCACTTGGGACAAGGGTGAACAGATAATGAATGGATGTATTTTCTGAACCATCACTTTTGAATCTATTTGTACTACCCATATGCATTGAAATTGTCCCTCAGGGACAAATAGTTATTTTAATTAAATTGAAACATTGAGGTCTCAATCATTTCTGAGAAGGATGATAATATTACACCAAGATTAAAGTTGTACATATGATTCTATATTTGCTTTTTAATATTAGCAAATCCAAGCTGTGCACATACAGCTTGGACTTGGACTGCTTGCATTTTGCAGTATTTTTCCAAGACTGTGTGGAAAAATGAAAAACTAAAAGGACTTACAGATTTGCAAGCAATGCTTTCTCTCTTCCAACAAATGACAGCAGATTACTACACAGGTAACGACACATGGGATCTTGTCTTATTCATTATGAACAAGACTGATAAATGCACTGATTTAAAAATTTAACAGTGGCAAGTTGAGGAAATCTTTTATCTTACTGTTTTGTCCACATTCACCTAGTTACTCAGTCCTACAAAGAAAAGAGAAAGAAAATTTGTGTTACACTGTTATTTAGGCTGTAAGTGTTAGGCAGAATAAAACCTTAGGGATACAGCAGGGAAAATGTGTCTTTGCTCTATTACTTCATTCAGAGGCAATGTGGGTCCATTGAGAGCCACGAGTGTTTGGCGGGTGTCCCATATTCAGGTGTCTGAGACAATCCCATGCTACATGACAGGAGAAGTAACTAGCAAAACATGCTGCACATGGCTGGCTATGATAGAGAAAAATAAAATGTGACATAAAGGACCAATGGGAAATACAAAATGTCCTCAGGACAGAAAAGAAGCCAAAAACATGTAAACTAATAACTGGTTACACCACCCATACCTGCATCAACTGCTATTGAGGGTTTTTGTTCTACACCACTATTAAAGAAGTTTGAACCACTTTTCCATTCAGTATTGTTAATTCTGCTATACTTGAATTTTAATTGATGAATGGCCTAAATATATGCCTACTTTGAGAGCTCACCAGAAAGAAGCACTCCTAAAGTAATTTTTATACTATGGTCACTCCTGGGAAGGTTGACTATTACTTCATGTTTTCTTTATATGGAGTAAATAAGAACACTATTAAAACTTTTCAACAGTGTCATTAAAATATGACTGAATGTTGAGGGGAAAATGTGGTTGTTTTGAAAAAGGGGCTTTATCAAGTCAACAGGTGAATAAGGTTATTATATTACTATAGACAGCACTCTGCACTGTTTGCAGGAATTGGAGTAAAACACTTCCAAAGTACACTGGATTTCTCTAATTCAAAACAGAGCAAAATGGATTACAGCGAGTAGCTAATGCCCTAAATGGGCTGGAACAGATGAGGTATCTTGAAAAAATGAGCATATATTTAGGATATGACCCACATTGTCTCAGTATAAAAGACTTGTCAAAATCTTGTGGATTTGTCTGGCGTGGAGGCAATCGACATAACTATCTGGTGTGTATTTTTTGAGGAGGCAGATAAAAGCTTCCAAAAGCCTTGAAGCATACAGTATTAAATGTCTGTCGACTTGTTTCTGTCTGGTGAGTAGTGAGGTGTGCTATTTTAAGTAATTAGTCTATGATCATAATGCTATTGGTAATGCAAACAAGTAACCCATGTTAATTATATTGGATCTATTTCCAAATAATTGACTTAGCTTCTGTCAACCAAATTTATGCTGAGGTTGTGCGTTAATGTTGAGTCATAATCCATTTCTACAATGTAAGTCAAGCATTTGCAGCGATTTACAGACATCTGACTAAAAACATGGTTCGTGGCCCGAACTAGGCAGTGGAGAAACTGCAGAGGTTCTGCAGCATTTTGACAGAACTTACTTTCCACGATGCGAGAAGCTGAGTACACCTTGGATAGGTCACCATCCATCACAAGGCAGACAGGACAAACCATGCAGACACTCACACCTAAAGAGAATTTAGGGCAAAAAATTAACCTAACAATCATGTTTTTGGACTATGGGAGGAAGCCAGAGTATCTCCGTCAAATCTCCATGCAGAAAGATCCTGGCCCGGGATTCAAACCCAGGACAGTTTGAATCCAGTGCAAGGCAACAGTGCTACCAACTGTACCACTGTGCAGCCTTAGAATTTACTAATTGTGCTAAAAACAGTTGGTCAGCAATCGTGGAGTTTAAATACAATTAAACAATAAATAAGTTTGGAAACATTTTTACCAAAATTAATCTTGAAAAGAAAAACCAACCTATGCCCATACAACTACCTTTGAAAAAAACTCTTTACACTCTCATTTGGATTTTATCAATGGATTATGTAAAAAAGACAAACTAGAAGTTTATCTCTTCTTACACAACAGTGTTCTTGACATCTATCTCTCCAATTTCTCAGTCTCAGTCTCCCCTCTCTCTCAGTCTCCCCTCTCTCTCTGTGCCTATTGCTCTGTAAACCTATCCTCTGGAGCATGTTGAGCTAAAAAAGGAAACAGCCAATTTGCCCTATGGCTCTGTTCTCTTTTAATAGGCCTGGTATTCCTGGTGGAGCAAACAGCAGTTCACCTTGATGTCACATAGCATTAGGCTAAGGTCTGGTCTCCCCTCACTAGCTCACAGTTAAAAGGGATGAAGGTTTTAGGGGAGCAAAGGAATGGGGTTTGGAAATTCCTTGACCTCCTTATCTGTCACATAATGTTGAGTGGTGCTGAGTGCGAGTCACTTTCTTTGGGTGTATGGGTTCTTGTAATCTATTCTGTAGGTCTGTATATTGACCTACAGAATAGTGAATAGTGTACACAGTACACGTGAATAGTCGGTACTACTTTAATTTTCTGATTTTGTAACTTAAAAATCACAAAAGTTGAAACAATGGCATTTTTCCAGGGCTTAATGGCAATTGTGACAGAAACAGAGACTTAATCATCCACGAAAGTTGGTAAATGTGTTTGAGGTTAAACATTTATTTATTTATTTATTTTTTTATTAATCGAGCAAAACCCTTCCAGAATTGACTTGAACTCACTGTCCAAGACTTGTGTGTAATAAACAATCTTTATCTTACAAAGCTCTGACCTAATTAGAGCAATATGGCTGACGTGGTTGTAGCGCGCTCTTCCAGCTCTCCAGCGTTTTCTAGAATTCACTCAACATCCATCCATCCATCCATCCATCTTCTGCCGCTTATCCGAATCGGGTCGCGGGGGCAGCAGCTTAAGAAGGGAGGCCCAGACTTCCCTCTCCCCAGCCACTTCCTCCAGCTCCTCCGGGGGAATCCCGAGGCGTTCCCAGGCCAGCCGAGAGACGTAGTATCCTGGGTCTTCCCCAGGGCCTCCTCCCGGTGGGACGTGCCTGAAACACCTCACCAGGGAGGCGTCCAGGAGGCATCCTGACCAGATGCCCGAGCCACCTCAACTGGTTCCTCTCAATGTGGAGGAGCAGCGGCTCTACTCTGAGTCCCTCCCGGATGACCGAGCTTCTCTAAGGGAGAGCCCAGCCACCCCACGGAGAAAACCCATTTCGGCCGCTTGTATCCGCGATCTCGTTCTTTCGGTCATTACCCAAAGTTCATGACCATAGATGAGGGTACGAATGTAGATTGACCGGTAAATTGAGAGCTTTGCTTTTTGACTCAGCTCTCTCTTCACCACGACGGACCGGTACAGCGCCCGTTTCACGGCGGACGCTGCACCAATCCGCCTGTCGATCTCACGCTCCCTTTTTCCCTCATTCGTGAACAAGATCCCGAGATACTTGAACTCCTCCACTTGGGGCAGGACATCCCCCTTGACCCGGAGAAGGCACTCTACCCTTTTCCGGCTCAGGACCATGGTCTCAGACTTGGAGGCACTGATCCTCATCCCAGCCGCTTCACACTCGGCTGCGAACCGCTCCAGCGAGAGCTGCAGATCACGTCCCGATGAAGTCAATAGGACCACATCATCCGCAAAAAGCAGAGATGCAATCCTAAGGCCACCAAAACGGATCCCCTCAACACCTTGGCTGCGCCTAGAAATTCTGTCCATAAAAGTAATGAAGAGAATCGGTGACAAAGGGCAGCCCTGGCGGAGTCCAACCCTCACTGGGAACGAGCCTGACTTATTGCCGGCAATGCGGACCAGACTCTGACAGCGGTCATACAGGGACCTGACAACCCGTATCAAAGGGCCCAGTACCCCATAATCCCGGAGAACCCCCCACAGGGCTCCCCGAGGGACACGGTCGGACGCCTTCTCCAAGTCCACAAAGCACATGTAGATTGGTTGGGCGAACTCCCATGCACCCTCCAGGACCCTGCTGAGGGTGTAGAGCTGGTCCAGTGTTCCACGACCAGGACGAAAACCACACTGCTCTTCCAAAATCCGAGGTTCGACTATCCGACGGACCCTCCTCTCCACTACCCCCGAACAGACCTTGCCAGGGAGGCTTAAGAGTGTGATCCCTCTATAATTGGAGCACATCCTCCGATCCCCCTTTTTAAACGGGGACCACCACCCCAGTCTGCCAATCCAGGGGAACTGCCCCCGATGTCCATGCGATACTGCAGAGTCGCGTTAACCAACACAACCCTACAACATCCAGAGCCTTGAGGAACTCCGGGCGAATCTCATCCACCCCCGGGGCCCTGCCCCCGAGGAGCTTTTTAACTACCTCGGCAACCTCGTCCCCAGAGATTGGAGAGCCCAACCCAAAGTCCTCAGGCTCAGCTTCCTCAATGGAAGGCATGTTGGTGGGATTGAGGAGGTCTTCGAAGTACTCCGCCCACCGACCAACAACATACCGAGTCGAGGTCAGCAGCACACCACCCCCACTGTAAACAGTGTTGGTGCTACACTGCTTCCCCCTCCTGAGACGCCGGATGGTGGACCAGAATCGCCTCGAAGCCATACGGAAGTCTTTCTCCGTGGTCTCTCCGAACTCCACCCACGCCCGAGTTTTTGCCTCAGCAACCGCCAGAGCTGCAAGCCGCTTCGCCCGTCGGTACCCATCAGCTGCTTCCGGAGTCTCACAGGCCAAAAAGGCCTGATAGGACTCCTTCTTCAGCCTGACAGCATCCCTCATCGAAGGTGTCCACCAACAGGTTCGAGGGTTGCCACCACGACAGGCACCAACAACCTTGCGACCACAGTTCCGATTAGCCGCCTCGGCAATGGAGGCACGGAACATGGTCCACTCAGACTCAATGTCCCCCGCCTCCCCCGGGACGTGTTCGAAGCTCTGCCGGAGATGGGAGTTAAAGCTCCGTCTCACGGGGGACTCCGCCAGACGTTCCCAGCAGACCCTCATAACACATTTGGACCTGCCAGGTCTGACCAGCATCCTCCCCCACCACCGGAGCCAACTCACCACCAGGTAGTGGTCAGTGAACAACTTCGCACCTCTCTTCACCCGAGTGTCCAAGACATACGGCCGCAGATCCGACGAAACGATGACAAAATCGATCATCAAACTGCGGCCTAGGGTGTCCTGGTGCCAAGTGCACATATGGACACCCTTATGCCTGAACATGGTGTTCGTTATGGACAATCTATGACAAGCACAGAAGTCCAATAACAGAACACCACTCGAGTTCAGATCGGAGGGAGCATTCCTCCCAACCACGCCCCTCCAGGTCTCACTGTCATTGCCCACGTGAGCGTTGAAGTCCCCCAGCAGAACGAGGGAGTCCCCAGGAGGGGCATTCTCCAGTACCCCCTCTAAGGACTCCAAAAAGGGTGGGTAGGCTGAGCTGTCATTTGGCCCGTAAGCACAAACAACAGTCAGAACCCGTCCCCCCACCCGTAGGCTGAGGGAGGCTACCCTCTCGTTCACCAGGGTGAACCCCAACGTACAGGCGCCGAGATGGGGAGCAACAAGTATGCCCACCCCTGCTCGACGCCTCTCACCGCGGGCAACTCCAGAGTGGAAGTACATCCAGCCCCTCTCAAGGAGACTGGTTCCAGAACCAGAGCCATGCGTCGAGGTGAGACCGACTATTTCTAGCCGGAACCTCTCAGCCTCACACACCAGCTTCGGCTCCTTCCCCACCAGAGAGGTGACATTCCACGTCCCAAGAGCCAGTTTCTGTAACCGAGGATCGCACCGCCAGACCCCCTCCCTCGGCCACCACCCATCACACATTGCACCCGACCCCTGTGGCCCTTCCCATAGGTGGTGAGCCCATTGGAAGAGGGACCCATGTTTCCTCTTCGGGCTGAGCCCGGCTGGGCTCCATGGGTAAAAGCCTGGCCACCAGGCGCTCGCCAACGTGCCCCACCTCCAGGCCTGGCTCCAGAGTGCGGCCCCGGTGACCCGTGTCCGGGCGAGGGAACACTAGGTCCAAAGTTTGTGTGCATCATAGGGGTCTTCGGGCTGCGCTTTGTCTGGTCCCTCCCCTAAGACCTGTCTGCCTTGGGTGACCCTACCAGGGGCATGAAGCCCCCGACAGCATAGCTCTTAGGATCATTGGGGCACTCAAACCCCTCCACCACAATAAGGTGGCAGCCCGAGGAGGAGGAATTCACTCAACAATATATATAAAACTGTTGAGGACAAAATTATCATAGAGGATGACTTTTTACACTTTCTATCTGTCAAATTAAAGACTCTAAGCCAGGATGAGATTGTTTTGTTGGCCGTCAACACTTTTGACTCAGAGTCGATAGAAACATAAAAGAAAACGTCTCAGTGTAACATCTTGTATAAAGGAGCACAAGAGGATATGTGAAGGCCTGCCTCAAAGTGCTAAATGAATGCGGGGACAACATTCCCAGATTTGTGTCCCATTACTTGGACGAGTTGCCTCCTGTGACTTTTACCAACATGGATGTTTGCGGCCTGCTATGCAAAATGGAACAGCTCCACGTTGCAGTACCTGCCATGAAGCAAACACTCCTAGCTCAGACTGAAGTCAGTGAAAATCTTCACGATGTTACGGCGGACCTACGAAGCTGGGTGTCTGCTCTGGAACAACGCACCGATCAAGGATGCGGAAGCAGATCTGTACCGGTGAAGAAGAAGGGTGTGGTGGACTGAGATCTGAACATGGTCCTGGATAGGGAACACGGTCTTCAAAGTCTGGAGGGAAATTCTGTCTCAGCTGTAAAGGGAGACACTCCAGCGCTCCACACCAGAGAAACTACGCCATCTCCGGGATCTCCTAACTGAAGCCAGGTTGTGAAACGGCACCATCGACAACCTAAAGGCCCTACTGTTGTGAAGACAACAACCCGCTCTGGCTTTTTACTGGGACGCAGGAAAGCTGGACAAATTGTTGTCGGTACTGGAGCTGTAGGGAACATCAAAATGGTGAAAACTAAACTGGTGAGTGTTTTTCCCTCTAAATTCTCACCTGACTTGGAAGCAGAAACACTGTGGTTATGTTAAAGGCAAACTTGGGCATAATGTAACTTGCCAGAGAATCACTACTGTTAATACCAGGTGTGCCTCATTCAAGGTTTCTGCAGAATGTAGTGATGTGGCTGTCATCAGACAAACCAGAGCTTTGACCTGAGGAAACTAATGTGAGACGGTTTTACGAGCCACAAAAAGCTTCCATTGGCGCTAACGCTACCCTTTCTTGCATGGATATATGACTTTTGCTGGCGTGAGCACAAAGACATAAATATCACGGACATTAAAGTCATCTCTTACAACTGTTGTAGCCTGCGCTTAGGGCAGAGCGCAGATGATAAAGCTTGCTGATTGGTAGTTGACCAGTTGTTGCAGCATTGTGATATTTTGTGCTTGCAAGAAATCTTTTTAGTAAAACAGGATTTAAGGAGGGGTGGCTATATTGTGGAAAAAGAGCCTGGACTCTGTGATAACTGTCAATAGATTAGGTGTGACTTGGTGTATCACAGTACACGTGAAGCAGCATGACAAAGAATTTATTATTTTAAATGTAAATGCTCCATAAATGTCATTATAATGAAGAAGAATACCTAGTAAACTTGCTTACATTAGCTCTTTCATGCAAACTGAGAAGTCAAAAAGTATCTATGTTATGGGTTACATGAATGCAGACATCTCAGATAAAAACTCGCGTTGGCTAAACGCCTGATTCATTTTTGTACAGATACTAACTTAATATTGTCACATAATGAACTTTTGCCAGCTGCAAGCTACACTCATATAAGTGAAGCCTGGCATACTACTTCCTGGTTGGACCATTGTATCACTACAGCAGATGCTCATGCTGCTTTGGTACATATTAACATGTACCAATATATCCACTGTTGATCACTTTGAGGTGTCAAGTAGATTTGATCATATACCCGCAACTGTTAATGGGAACAGTAATCAAAATCAGACACATATAGACATGTCTTCTTGATCTTCTGAACAAATAGCCCGTTACTATGCCCAAACTGATCAATTGTTGTGTAGCGTCGAAATACCAAGAGAGGCAGTTACTTGTACAGACTGTAACTGCTCTAATATTGGAAATAGACCAATATAACTAAATTATATTCTGAGATTTTTTTTCTTTTTTTTTTGAGATTGGTTCTAGCGGCCATTATTTGACAGTAGTTTGACAGGAAATGGGTAATGAGAGAGGGGGAAGACATGCAGCAAATGTCACCAGGCCAGGAATTGAACCCGCAATCACTGCCACGAGGACTAAGGCCTCAATACGTGGGTTGTGCTTTGCCCCTGTGCCACCACAGCAACCCCTGCTTTCTGAGATTTAATAAAAAACAGATTTACTATTTTGAATTTTATATATTGCTTAACTATTTTAACATTGCTTTACTTACCGATTTTCAAGATTCTTCACCGAATTTTACAAGAAGCAACCATCAGCTCTGAGCTCTCAAGTGTGTCTGATGCAATCTGAGAAAAATCTCAGTCGACCTTATTGGCTGATGTGAAATTAGACTGTGCCAGGTATTGGTTGTTTAATCCATCACGAAAAGCAATCACTAAAGGCATATTTCAATCTGGAGAGACTCACACAGAGAAGAAAAAATAGCCGTTAGAAGATTTAATGATACAAATTCTTTGGCGAAGACTGTGAGTCGCAGATCTCTGTGGGCAGGACATCAGCTCGGGCGAGCTCGGACAGTCTTCCCCCCAAAAGAGGGTGCCGGGCCGGGGCCTGGCTGGCCTGCAGTCTGGCAAGACTTGTTAGGCACAGCTGGGTAGTCAGGCCTGCAGTCTGACAAGACTGATAGGCAGGCAGCGCTGGTTGACCTAGCCATCTGTCGATGTCGGCTCGACAGCGGAAAGTGCAGCAGTCTGGCAAGACTGGGAGCAGCCGCATCACTGGAGCCGTGGTCTGATGAAACAGTGGGCATGGCTGCGGTTGATAGGCCTGCAGTCTGACAAGACTGGTAGGCGCTGTTGGGCCTGCAACCTGACAAGGCTGATAGGCACTGTTGGCCTGCAGTCTGGCAAGACTGATAAGCGGGTGGGCCCGAGTCTGGAGACATATCGGGCTTGACGGCAGAAGGCGCTGCAGACAGGCAGAACGGGAAGGCAGCCGCTTTGCTGGAGCCCGTTCGGTCGACATTGTTAGGGGCACTCATTGGATGGGCCCACGGTGTGGCGGGACAACAGGCTCGACAGCAGAAGGTGCCTGCGGACTGTTGAGCGGCCGCGGTGCCAGAGTCCATGGTCTACCGAGACTCATGGTCGAGCAGTGTTGATGGAGCGGCAAAACGGAGCCGGGCAAGTTTCAAGGAGTTTGAAAATAAACTAGAAGATGAGTTATGCTGAAGAAGCCTGACCATTCATCCATCCATCCATTTTCTTCCGGGGTTGGGTCGCGGGGGAAGCAGTTTCAGAATGGAGGCCCAGACTTCCCTTTCTCCAGCCACTTCTTCCAGCTCTTCTGGGGGAACCCAAGGTGTTCCCAGGCCATCCGAGAGACATAATCTCTCCAGCGTGTCCTGGGTCTTCCCTGGGGCCTCCTCCCGGTGTGACGTGCCCGGAACACCTCACCAGGGAGGCGTACAGGAGGCATCCAAACCAGATGCCCGAGCCACCTCAGCTGGCTCCTTTAGATGTGAAGGAGCAGCGGCTCTACTTTGAGTACCTCACGCAGAATCTCACCATACCTCTAAGGGAGAGCCCAGGCACCCTATGGAGAAAACCCATTTTGGCCGCTTGTATCCGCAATGACTCGGATTGGGGACAAAGGCGGGACAAAGGCGGTGGGGGCAGGGTGGAGAAGGCGAACGGAAGGGAGGGGCAGAGAGTGCTCTGATGGCCGACTGCGGAACAGCTGAGGAAAGTGGAAGCCTAAGTGAGCATGATGAGCAGTTCCATGTCCAGGACCGACCAGCCCAGGCGGATTGGGAAAGAGTTGTCGCAGCTTTGGCTGTGAATGCTTTATGATATTGACAAAACAGGGACCGACCATATTTGAGATTTAGGTCGGCTATGAGCGAGAGATATGCATCGACCGAGCATATGATATCACGGTAGACGCTGAAAGCTGCCAGATACGTCTTACCTGAGACACTGCCGGGACGGGCGTTGGACAGGGTGAATTCGAGTGGAGTCGGGTGGGCGTTAGGAAGAGTGGGGGCCAGGACTTGGGCCAGCGTGGTGATAGAGCGGTTGTGAAGTCGATCTGTGAGGGAGGACACGGTGTGCTGAAGGAGGTTCACTGACGAAATGAGGGCCGAAGTAAGGCGATATGGATCCAGAGGTGACTGGGTCGGATCCGCGGGTTGAGGTGGAGGGGCAGCGGGTGCAGCGGGTGCTGCGGATGCCGTTGCCGAGGCGGAAGCCAGGGGTGGTGGAGCCGGAGCGAGGGACCGGGAGGTGGAGGGTCGGGGGGCCGGGTTGCCAGGCGAGTACTCCTATGCAACAGAGCCGGAGGAGGGTGAGCCGGACTGGCAAAGAAGAGGTTAGGGGAGAGAAAGGGGTCTTCTGAATCAGAATCAGACATGTTTTTGTTGTTTTTTTTCAGGAGCAAATCAGCTGACTAGTTACAGCGCGCTGACAAGCAGGTCGACCCTGCGGTAGCTTGGCTTTTGAAGGCATCCTTGGATGACTGTTGGCTTGAAGTGGTGCGGCACTCCGGACCTGATTGGCTGTGGTAGGACGTGGTGATTGAGTGATGAGTGTAATTTGGGTGGAGTCCCCAGCTTGAATTTTCGCTTGAATTTTCGCCTCCATTTCACAGTTTTTAAAGATTTTTAGTAATGTTTTAATATATTTATGAACGTATTTTTAACTTTATTACTTTTTAACTCTTATTGTAGAATAAGACATGAAATTATTTATTTATACTTTTTAATCTTGCTGTGTAGGAAGATATTAAATCAATATCTATTCACTTTTTACTTAACCCAGTGTTTTTAACACTGGGTTACATTATCATCACGTGCCTTTCCTGTGACCACTAAATGTCAATGACCAGGCGACATTCAAAATTTAATTTAGAAATCTACTGAACACCAAATTTAAATTGATTTTCAGTCTATTTATGGAATATTTAGAAAAAGGTTTCCACTGCTTCTGTTTTCCATGCTGATGGGCTGAACGACAGTTTTTTTTTTTTTCTTTTTTCTAGATACTCTGGTCTGAAAGGTTTGTTGCCTGGGTACATATCTGCGGAAGTTAATTCAAGTTAATTGCTCATTGCCAGAACTACAAATTCTATTTTGTCTAAAGGCAATGGACTGCAAAATCATTTGGAAATTTCTAGTCCTGGTCTCAGAAGAACATGACCTACCAATCAGATTTTGTGATTTTTGCTGACCTTTATTTTCTGCTGAGGTAAAATGTGGGTGTTATTTCAGAAGGTCTAATTCAGTGGTTCTTAACCTGGGTTTGAACGAATCCCAGGGGTTCGATGAGTCGGTCCATAGTGTGTTTGGCCAATCAGTGCTGCGGGGAATTTAGTGCACGCAGTAATCAATAGCTGTTGTAGTTATATGTTGTGTAGTTTCTTTCTCAATATTTTAATCCATACTAAACATGTTAAGCAAAAAAAGAAAGTGGTCGGATGAATATGTAAAACATGGATTCACATGTAACGGAACGGGATGGGAGTCAGTGTCCTGTCTGCATGATATGCCAAGTCGCACCGGCAAAACTAAGAAAACACTTCTTGAAGCTGACTGGAGATGGGGGGAAATGTAAAAAAAGTATTTTGTGGATTCAAAACAACAAAAACCAAATTAAATTTCAAATTAAAAAAAATTAAGTTATTAAAAAATGTTAAATTCTTTTAAAAAATCCAAATGTATTTTTAATTAGTAAAATAGCAAAAATATATGTTTTAGGGGGTTGAAATTCTTTTATGGGGCCAAAATATGTTTTTGGGGCCAGAATAAAGTAATATCGTAATTTGTTGAGTTCTTGCACCGTGTTAGTTTTGTTCTTTGAGCAAGGTGATGTTCATGCATGACTCATTTTGTGCACCTGTAAAAAATAGTTACCTATGTCTTGAATTTGGGGAAAAAAATATATATATCTATTTGTCACTAAAGAAGGGTTCAGCGAATGCACATATGAAACTGCTGGGTTTGATACCTCAAAAAAGGTTAAGAACCACTGGTCTAATTGTATTATTTCTGGAGAATTCATTTTCCTTTTTGTAGGGTTACCATTGCTGTCATCAAGGGCAATTTCATTTTCATTCTTCAATTTTTCATGACTCAACTTTCTATAATAAATATTCTGTTAAAATGTTTTTCCTCTAAGTCTAATTATCATCAATCTCCTTTTCTTTGTGTCTCCAGGATGGATGGCAGTAAAGTAAATAAGAACTCCAATGCAGAAATTAGCAGTTGACCTTTGGACTCCAAAGAGAGACAATGTCTGTATGCTTACAGTGGAGAGAGAAAAACTCAAAAAAGATTCACATAGAGTGGGTGTGGGAGTAAGGGAGATAGTTAAGAGTGGCAGAGTCTGATCTGCCCCTATCAAATCAAAAATCAAATCTAATTTTATTTGTGTAGCACATTTCAGCAGCAAGGCATTTCAAAGTGCTTTATGTCATAACAAACACAAAGTCATCAAGTGGGCAGGTCTTGCCCTTGCATCCACAAAAGGTTTAATGGTTACACTCCTACTGTGATGTATAGAACAAATACCTTTTAGCATTTGTATTCCCACTCATGCTCACAACCACACAGTTTACAGCGGTGTTAACAACCTTTCAGCAGGCTTCCAGCACGAGGCTCTGTACACCTCTTTCACGGAATTTCGCTCAGGGACTCCGTCGTCCCTCCCCTATACCTTCTAACTGCTGCAGGAATTAAGAGTTAAAATCTAACTTGAAATGTGCCAGCTCTGGACTATTCCAGACAGAGGAAGGCAGTGTGGGGATGTTGAGGAAGAAATGATGAAGAGGCAGGAAGAGAAGAGAAAGCTATTTTAGTCATTCTGTTTCTTTCAATTCAGTAACTAATATTACTAATAAGTCCATTTCTTCATGCTCTTCCTGTGGATCCAGAATCACAGTTTCTGTTCTCAGATGACTATCTGAATTGGATTTAGTCATGGATAGGAGGCATTCAGATAAGAGGGGACAGCAAAAAGCCAGGCAAGTCTTTATTCCAGGGAAATAGAAAGAGTTGGCAGCTTATACAAACACTTTTTAATGTGTTAGTTTGATCTTTTAATCCATGAGCTCCTGTCTCAACACTATATAAGTTTCAGGTAACATACTGAATCAGTTTACCTTATGTCTGAAGATTTAAAATAAGCATTTTCCTCCAAAGCCAAAACTCTGGAAGACACAATTAATAATATATTTGAATGCATTTAAAAATATAGATTGTTCTTTAGTTTTGGAGGAGCTTTCATCATTACATTTAGAAGTAAAGATGCAATCTTTTTAGAACTCAGCAGCAAAAATGGTGATGACCAGAAAGTGGCCTCACATTCTGACCATTTCAAAGTCTATGATTGGCTGCCTTTCTGCTGTAGAATTGATTTTAACAGGCACTGACTGATATTTAAAACTCTTCATGGTTTTGCCCACTATATTTTTCAAACTTGCTGATGTTGTAGAGCTTGTTCCTCTATGTCCCTTAGACCTGCTGTTGGAACGTAGTGGGGATACTCTCAGACTACCTGAGTCAAAACTCATTGATAAGATTGTCACAATTAATCAATTAAATGTACTATAAATCAAAATTATTTTGAGAATTTCATTTCAGATTATTAATATTTAATATTTTTAAGGATAATTTTGTCTAAAGAGATTTCATTTTCCACTTTATTTATGGTTTCTGTTGTGTAGGGTTTCTCTTTCCATTTTATTTATCATTTTTGGTTTTGTATTTTATTTTGGATATTTGAAATATCTTCCAGTTCCAGTCTGGAGTGTCCATACAGAATTTAAATTTACTGGTCTTTGGGCAGGTGAACTTGCATCATTGTGCCATCATCAGTATATTTCTTGAAAATGGTCTCAAAACAAAACTATTGTCATCTCTCAAAATAATTAGTGGGACAAAATGTGTCATTGTCTCATGCCTACTCATGGATGCAAAAGTCAACTGATTAAGAACTTGAAGAAAAGTAAACACCAGTCAAGCTATGACTGCAAATGTTTGGGAGCAAAGTGTAACCAGTGTAGTTCAAAGTGAGGAGAAACATTGTTAAAAATCTGTTTCAGGATTGATCTTCATCTCCTAAAACATTCAACATGATTAAAAGAGTAAAATTATCTCTCTTTTTCAGTGTAGCAATGCAACTTAATTTAAAAATATCACTCAACAAGCGCTATGTTAATTAATTTAAGCATTTTATTATCTCTGATGTGACAATTAAGATACTGGATGAGGGCTGGTGAGGGAAGGAGAGTAGAGGACAAGTAGATCTGATTACAATACCCAGAGATCAGAAGAAGGAGCTGGGCATCTGCTAGGAACAGTATGGATGGCAGTGCAGGCTTTTTCAGCATTAGTGCAAATTGTTTTCTAACCATCAGATTTAGTCAACTTCCCTGGTCAATATACAGCCACATGCTGTCACCAACAGCTCAGTGGACTTAGTACAGACCAATTATTTCAGTGCCAAGAGTTACAACATCTATCATTCATAAACACAGCCTCATCCCCTTGTCTTCTCTGCCTACTCTCCTTCACTATGTCTGTCTGGATTTGATAAAAGCCATCCATTGTGTCCAGAGTTGGTTCAGTTAGCCAAGTCTCTATTAGCAGATTCATGCTAGTTTCCTGATAATCCCTCTAATGCTGGTGAAGGGCCTGAGCTGATCCATTTTATTGTGCAGAGAGCTCACTTTTCCCATGAAGATAGACTGGATGATGAATCTGTACCTTTCCCTCCTGAAGTGATGCTCAATGTCGGCACAGATCCCACATGGGGCTAGTAGGGCCACTGTTCAGAAGGCAGCACAGCTGGGCAACAGACCATGTATATCTGCTCTCCGATGTAAACAATGCGGCTGTGACAAGGTCTCTTGACATAAGCAACTGTGAAGAGAAAAGAAAGCCAAAGTTGTCCAAAAAAGAATGTGTCTCCAGAAAAAATTAAAGTAGAAACACACGTTCATGCCTAAATATGCCACTTCCTCTTGAAACCCTTACCCTATATACTACTGTGGGTTAGTATATAGACAAATTTAACACTACAAAAGGATAACCAACAATGTATCACAAATTACATTTTTTGACTGTGGTAATGTAATTTCACCTATAACTAATAATATAAGGAAAACAAAAACAGTTTAAAAACTAATTACTTTAGTAATATTTTATCATAGATAAGCAAAAACAGTAGTGGTAAACCTTAAAAGTGTTAGCAAGTTAGATTAATAATTAAAGTAAAAAAGGGCTCATCAGTGGATGAGTAAGCCAATTATTATTTTTCAAAAAAAATTCTTAAAGATAAAGTCATTACAGTTATTTCATGGGACATTATGCTAAATATGTATGAAGTCTGAAATGCAAAGCTAGAACTGTTCAGATATGTTCACAAGTTCTTTAGTTCACTAGACAATGTTAACTTGGAAAAAATTTACATGAAAAAAAAAAAAAAAAACCTGCTAAAAATTGAAACATTAATTTTTATTTTTGTGAAATTTGTTGAGGATACATTAGATCAGTGGCAAGTATGAAAAAAAAACTTGTTTTGCTAGGGGGATATAGCTAGATTGACTAAAGGGATATAGCTAGATTGAGTCAACACTATTGTGAATTGGTGCCTTGTAAATAAACTGAATTGAATGAACTGAATAGATCATTTGAAAAAGGGCATATGATGCACTTGCAGGAAGCCATGTGGAGTCTGTACGTCCATATGCTGGAGCTGCAACCCTTGGATTCAGAAAGAAGCCATATTACCATAACGTTGGCCACAGGGCATTTGCCTCAAATTTGTTTAAAGGTAATAAAGAATCATCTGAGAGAGCCTGTGTTGCAATCAGGCTGCCATCTGCTATCTGCTCACTATGACAAACAGGAAAAACCTGGAAATGGCACAGTCATGCTACTGTGCTCAGTGATTCAAGTAAGCCAGTTTTTCCACAATATACTTTCTGCTCTAAGCATGACAACCATTTTGTTCCCTTTTCACCTTTGGCCTTTGTATTTGGTTTCTTTGTCCTGTATGTATATTTATGTGTTAAAACTTACATTCTTAGTTACTTTTGTGGATGTTATTTATATGTAATAACATGTTATGTTGCTGCCTATTATTGCCAGATCTAAATATATATCATTTTAAGGGAGAGCAACGATAGGCAGCAGCAGCATAATCTCAGTAGTGACTACCTAGTTAAATTAAAGTTAATAAATAAATGAAAAATATAGCTCTAATTCTACACAGCTTTTGCCACTTCTGTGTAGTTCTTTAGGTTTTGACTTAACCTCATTACATCCCAAGATTGCAACGGCATTTCACCCAGTTACTGCAGACGAACATTGACACTCTGCAATGTGATAGAATTTATAGTAGTCTGTGAGAACTTTTTATTATCAAAAGCTTTTGTGTAACCAGAATGAAAGAACACCTTTAAAACAATGTATTGGTTTTAATGTGTCAAAGGGTCTTTAACTTGAGGTTTTGTTCTTTGCTACTGAAAGTAATTGGAAATAGATACATTTGAAAAAACAGTCATTCCGATTTGATGGCAACTATAATGCAATGCAGCTTGTTGCGTCCAACCCATTGCATTGAGTCATCAATTCTGCTGCCACTTAAGCAGCCATGTGATGACAGTCGGAAGGAATGGCCACCAGACGGGTTTTTTTTTATATTTTGATTGCATTTTTATTTTTGGTTATATGTTATGATTGTTTGCTTATTTTAAGATTGCACATTCAGTTCTGTCCCCCTCACAAAAAAGCACTGCTTATGCTAGAGATCTGGGTGGTAATAATGTATAGGTTTTAAAATTGTCTGTCATTCAATGCAGTTATTTTAGTTTTAGAGTTCTGAGCATTGGGACCTATAATCATGTTAACGTAGAGGTCAGACTTGCCCATTCCTTAATATTATGAAGACTCAAATCATTAAGCATAGTCATCCATCCATCCATCCATCCATCCATCCATCCATCCATCCATCCATCCATCCATCCATCCATCCATCCATCCATCATCCATCCATACAGCCATCCATCCATCCATCCATCCATTCATCCATCCTTTCAGGTCGCCAGTCCGTACACAGATCCACCAACCAATCATTTCTAATTTGTGCATAAAAGCATAGATGTCAAATACAATTATGATATTAAGAGATAAAAATAAAACCCTTGATGTTGGCATTATACAATGCAAGTGACAATTTGACCTTTGAACACTAAGTGCTTGGATTTGTGTTTATAATTTTTTTGGAAATGCATTTCATGGATGCTGTTAAAAGAGCTTAGCTAGCAAAAGATTCACATGATCGCCATTACCATTGTATGATACAATATAATTGATTAGCCGAAGCTTTTTTTTTTTTTTTTTCACCAATAAGATTCATAATAACTGCAAGCACATATTAATATTAAGTACTCTTGGAACATTGATTAACCTCTTTCAGAGACGAGGTAATTTAAGTCCCACAGGTTTTTGACTCTTAGTGTGCTTTTACAAGGTTGTTTTCTTGTGTGTGGTTTTGGAAACTGGCAGTTTTTCAAGAGAGACCAACTCTCTTGAAAAAAATGGAAAGATGAATAGAATCAAATTTCAATGCCATGAAAAACTTATCTGGTAAAAAATGTTCCTTGGATCTTTTAGATTGTTTATTGTTGATCAGACAGCAATATTTTTTCTGATGGTAGTTTTCACAATTTCACAACTGTTCTTTATAGAAGACCTATTTGTGAGCTTGTAGTTTGAAGCCTTATGTAACACCTCCACTCAGCATTAAGTGGCTCTCATTCAAATTAGAACAGTGCTCCAATGACTCATCTGCTTTCACAGTCCTGGTATCCAATGCTTTTAAGTGTCTGGTCTTTGCCAAACATTCCTTAAAATATGTGGGAATTTGTGATTGAGCCATTTTGTGATCTTAATGGTCATGAAAAATCTCTTCAGTGCTTGTAAGTGAAGTGTTTTTTTTACAGGTTTTATCGGCTCCAGTGGCCTTTATCGGGAAACAGTCAGATAGAAAGGTAGGTTGTGAGAGAAGGGGAAGAGAACCAGAACCCAAACCCATGATGACTGGCAGAGGACCACATGCTCTTATGAGGGGCCGGTTAGGATAAAAAAATTATGTTTTGTCTCTCACACACTACTAAAAACTCATACACACATGCACAATATTAAAATTGCACATATACACTATTAAAATGTAACATGCGCATACAATTTTTCTTTCTCATGCGCATACAGGCCGACTTTTGTGACTGTCTTAATGGGGCTCTGAAGGTTCAAGTCAGAGTCCATCACTACTCCTAGATTTCGGGCTGATCGCTAGTTTTTAGTTGTAATAACTGGCGGTTGCCACGGCAACGGGTGTGCTTAAACGATAAAGAGAGATGGAAAGTAAAAAGGTGTGAGTGGTTTTGAGTTAATCACCTATTTGAGTTGTTTCACCTTTGTTGACCTTTGCTGAAACCAGTAACCTTCTCCCAGTGTCAGAATCTCACTCAGGAAGAAACTGCATCAGGTTTTCTATCACTTTATCATTTCTGATATAACTGATGTATATTTGTATAGAAAATGAGTCAATAGGGTTTAACTTACAATTTTTATGTCTTCGTGTCATGAGGTAGATCTCAGCCAGCTGGTGAGAGAAAAACTAGATCTTGGTCTCAAAAGGTTTGAGCACCCCTGATCTAGGCCAATGCGGGCAGGTCTTCTCTAAACCTGGAGAGGTAGTGAGCCAGAAGAGGATCAGACTGAAGGCAAAATCAGTGGAAGTTATTCTTTTTTTAAAATAAAAATTAGTGAATGTTACTCAAAGCCTATTCTTATAAGAATCACTATCATGACATCATAGCATAAACTTATAAGTTCTCATTAAGAAAATAACACAATTTATGGAACAATTATTGTTTAAAAAAGTCATGTTTACTGTAGCATCCTCCTCTCAATTTTATATGAACTACAAAATCGTTGGAGAACATGAGCTTTAATGAAAACTGCATGAATTAAACACAGACTCGTCATTTAAATGACGTTATTAGGTTTATTCACGTCAACTGTTGAAGCAACAACTCAATGTCACTATTGTAGAGTGTATCTAGCGCTTCAAAACAATAGTCCATTTTCTGAGCAACTGTATCAAAGTGGTTCAGCAAAGTGATTGTGGACACCTTGGTTTCACCATCACCATTGAAAGTCAGACAATAAACAAGGAAGGACGTGCAGTTCAAAGCAGGTGAATCCATGAATGTTGGACCTTATAAAGGGATTCTTGAGTGATGACTGGTTGAAGTGGAGCGATGACTTGATGCTTGTTGGCTGCAGCAGAGGAAGTGGCAATTGGATGATCCAGGTAAGCTGGAGAGAATCTCCCATGTTGAATTTATGCCCAGGCTTCATGACTGAAAACATGTGATGTTTTCAGTTGCTACCAAGAGTGGCATAACCAAATGACTGATAAGTAAAACGTTTACTCCTGTTTAGAAATATTAGTAGTCTCTCATTCAGAGAAATTTATTAAAGCCATATGGAAGGGTTTTTAAAGCATAAACAGCCTTTTTAAATCTAATCTCTGTCATTATCTTGTATATTTTAATGAAAAAAAATAATTGTGGTAACTTTGTTTACAGACCTCATTATTATTTTAACTCATTAGTCTTACCAAAGCATGATAATGTAAACAGATTAAATAGTCGAGTCATTTGGATCAGTATTGATATGAATATTTTCCTACCTAATGTACTTTCTGACTTCAAATCTAACACGAATGATTGGATGATGAGAATGCCCTCCATCTTTTCTTATATTGATTAAGGACACCCTGTCATGTTCCGTGTTTTTCTGTTGTGTTTATTTGAGTTTTCTGTGTCCTAAGTCTCCTCATTGTCCTGTCTTCCCCTTGATTGTTCCCAGCTGTGTCTTGTCCCCTTGATTGCCCTCAGTGTATTTAGTTCCTCCTGTGTCTTTGTTCCTCGTTCGGGTCCTTGTCGTTGTCGCAAGTACTCAGTCTTCTGCTGTTGTTAGTTTGTGTTTTCCGCCTGTTAGACCAGTTGCTACCGGTGTGAGCCCTGGCTTCTGCTCAACCGTGCTGCCTGGCCGTGGACTTGTGTGTTTCTGCTGTTTTTTGGACTGTTTTTTGTTAATAAATCACTCATCATTCATCTTACCTGGGCCTTCAGCGTCTGCCTCACCGCACCACCACTTCATGACACACCCGCTTTATACTAAGGTTATGCAGGTATAGATATTGAATGGATAGACTTGAAACACTTAAACTTGATCAGTGACTGGGCTTGTGAAACAGCTAGAGGGCTCAAGTTGTTGGTTTTTAATAACTATGACAATGTGTTATTTATTTCTTTTGATCATAAACTAATTCTGCAAATATACAGCAAAAATTACACCAAAATGCAGCACTTGTAAGGGTAAATTTACTTTATCCCAGCTCTATACACTGAGAAAGACTGGGATCATGAAACAATAAGAATGATTTACAGTAAAACTGGGAGACTGCTCTTAACTGAACTTTAATTTTGTGCTACAAAAACTTTAAAACACAGTGGGACCAAATTAAACTTAGTCTGAAGAATAACATCACTGAAATGATAGTTGCTCCTCTGTTCAATTATACAGCAATAATGCTGACAGTGGCTGAGTAATTCCATTGACTTTGCATGTTTTCAAAGTTTATTTTACCATTGTGTTCATCACAACTGGCAAGATAAGGTTCTGTTGCTGAAATGTAGTGTTTGAGACGGCATCCTTTGAGTCATTTTAGGCTGATTGAAAGGAAATGTGTGTCCCTCCACCATCCCCAACATCTCTCTTTGTGACAGGAAAGGTCCTGTGCTAAGTTTTTTTGTTTTCACCATAATATGAAGCTGACAATGATGGGTGGATTTATATGCCCAGAAAACTAATTTGTAAACTTCATTAATATATTCTGTATCTGAAGTTTGTAAAAAACATTTTAGTTTGCCTCCCAACTGATTTCTTCTTTTTTTCAAACTTAAATGTTTCAGGTCATCAATTTAAAGTTAATATTAGAAAATAGTGTGATCACCAGGGAAATACCAAATAACTTCATGCCAGGGAAAAGAGTAGCCAGACCAACCTGGCCCTGTTCCATAAGCACAACTATTGATTGGTCTGCCCTCGGCATAAACAACTGATTGTAATACCTGCTCACAAATTTTGACATCACAGTAGAGATGCTTAACTCCACCCCTCTTTGAGGAATGGCAATAATTTAGTTTCAGCACAGGGTTTTTCAGGTAGAAAGCACCTGTGTAAGACCATGCATCCAAGTCAAATTTCAGTATAGATTTTGTCTAAACCAGTGTTTAGGCATACTGCCCTACATGTTTTAGATTTTTCTCTGCTTCAAAGCACGTCATGCTGATTGCAGCTCAGCAAATACCTGTTAACTAAAATCACCTGGGCTAAAGGAAGGAAACTCCTAACATGCATGGCAGTGTGCTTTGAGAACCATGGTTGGAAAACTCGGGACCAGAGCATGAAAGAAATGTCTTTTTTTCCCCCCTATTTTATTTATTTTGTTTACAATTACCAGCTTTACCAACTTCATGATGTGCTTCAGATCATTATCTTGCTGAAATCTCACTCTGGTGTAAGGCTATAAACTAATGGTCAGATATTTTCCCCCATTTTTTCTTTGCAGAAAGCAGAATTTATTCAGGTCTTGAAGAAGCAAATAATCCCCAGACTACCCTTGTCACCACCATGACTGACTGTTGGTACGATGATGAAATAGGTCTAAGTTTAAAATTATTGTTTTAAAATGGGACAATACATATTAATAAACATTTACTGAAAAAGGAACTGGTACTATTTAACCATTGCTAGGCAACCCTCATAACCAATTAGAGTGAAGTTGAGCCACACTGAATAGGTGCTGGTGGAAGTGGTTAACTGCAAATATTTATTATTTATTGTTTTAAATGGAAGAAACTGCACCTGCTATTTTCTGGCCTTTCTGAACGTTTGTTCAAGTGACCATTGAATCTTACCTGGGACACTACCTTTTCTATAATAAACTGTTATTGCTCAATTTGTCAACTTAACTCTAAACCCACCCCTTTTTCAATAATGAGTAATCTAACGTACAACTATCTCCAGTCAGATTATAGTTCCAAATCACTGTGTTTTTATTTTTGTAATTTTACTTGATAAAAAGATAGATTTTTTTCTATCTTGTGTCTGGTGGAGTGAAATTCCATGTGTAATACCAAGCAGCAACAAAAATGTAAACAATGGAGTGATGGAGAGATGCATGTTTTCCAGCAAGAAATGAAGGTATTATCATGAGTTTTGTCAATGACAATATAATTTGTTGTACCCTTTGTGCTGGTGACAAAGTGTTATTTATTACATCTTTGAAAAGAGGGGAGGCAGAGTAACAAGAGTGTCTCTGGTCTTCTCTCATGCAGCAGTTCAGACCAGTTAAAGTGTTGATTTCTGAGTACAAAATGAGAAATCAGCGAAAGAGAATGTGTGGAATAAAGTTTGAGAACGATGCCTGATCTTAACAGGGTTAGACTGAGATGGCTGGAGATCTAGACTCAAGTGGATGGATTTCAGGATTCTGAGATGCGGTGTGGCCCTTCAGATGAAACGCTTGCTGAAATTCTGGTCTGAAAATAAAGACTGACGATGGAGGTGCGATGGAAGAGATGAATGGATGAAAGATGGGAAAGTGATCAGTTGACTTGTCTGAAGGAAAATATCTGAATGTTATGACTGTGAAAGATGATATTTGAAAAGCATAGAAGGTAGAGCTTTCTTGGAGTGGCCAAGTCACAATCTGGAATTAACTGTGATGCTGTGGCCTGACCTAAGAAAACGTCTTGGTGGAAATCCTTCAACTGTGACTGATGTGACCCAGAATGCCTTCACGTTAAAGACTCAATGTTCGACATTGAAAGCACTTTTTAGCAGTACTAAGATTGGCAAAACCAGTTACTAGGTTTAGTGGCAAATTACTTTTTCACATTATGCCAGGTTTGTTTGGATGACATCTTACCTTTAATAAATGAACTCATCATCCAGAAATTGGCGTTTTGGTTTTCTGTCGAAAGTCAATGAAAGAATTTGCTTGTTTCAGTATTAAGGAGACTTTTTTAATTCAATTGGAACCAAGCAGAGCAGTTAGTGTCACTAAATTCCTTTGTCAATTATTTTTATTTCATCTATTTTTAATCTTTCCTCTGTCCTACATATGTCTTTGACAGCCCTCCTGGGAGGTCTTTGCCACCAGAATGCATGCCTGTTCTCTTTCTGTCTGCACCATATGAATGGGTCAAAGAATAAAGAATGAAAAGGGATGAATATATAAAAAAATATAAAAAATTTGTGTTGTATCTCAAACGGCAACTGCTATCACAACTTGAGATTGACGAGATATATATATATATATATATATATATATGGATAAACAACAGAGGAAAGCCGTTGTGGTAGACATCAGGAAAAAGGAGCACGAGAAACTGGAGAAATACCAGGGCCTCAGGGAGGAACTGGAGAGGGCCTGGAAGGTGAAGACCACAGTGGTGCCAGTGGTCATCGGGGCCCTCGGGGCAGTCACCCCCAAACTGGAGCAATGGCTACAACAGATCCCAGGAACAACATCAGACATCTCAGTCCAGAAATGTGCAGTCCTTGGCACAGCCAAGATACTGCAGGACCCTCAAGCTCCCAGGCCTCTGGTAGAGGACCCGAGCTCAGAGGATAAGAACCACCCGCGGTGGGTGAGAAGGGAATTTTTATATATTTCTCATGTGTTAAACTGAAAGCCAACAAGGGAGCTCTGATGTGTCAACAAATAGTGATGAAAATACTTTGATGTCTCACTGTTCTGTGAAAATACAAAGAAATGTTTTTGACAGCAGGACTTTAGTTTGAGATTTTAGTGCTGGTTCTGTTGCATAGCCCTCTGTGACCAGAGCAGTTTTATAGAAAAAAAAAGAAAAAAAAAAACAATGTAAATAATTACATCTATTTTTATGAATGTAACTATTACTAGTGTATCTTCACCCCTGACATCCATTCCCATATTGAAAAAGAGTTTCTTCAACAAGATTGTCTTTCACTAGGGAAACTGGGACAGCAAAGCTGCATTTCCATTCCACTGTCCATATTCTGCTAATGTTGAAAAAACACAATTCCGGAATTGTTGCGTCTCCACAATAAGAAAGGAAATTCAACTTAAATGTACTTCAAAATTAAAAGTCATTAAATTCATAGCATCAACAGATGTAAACATTAACATGAGAAAAATTGTAGTTGGTGATTTTATAGAAGAGTTATGGATTCAACATGTTGAAATGACACAACATTTTATGAACTGTGTAATGCTGTGAGAGCTTTGGTGAAGAAAAATGAAACTACAAATCACAAGACTACTTTCTGTTGTCTTCTTCGTAGCTTTTGCCAGTAATAATATCTGGGTGTTGATCTTGTGTTGCAAAAAAAGTGTTTCCATTGCAGTTATGTGAAATACATAATTTCAATATAACTGAAAAACCACCTCATCTCAGGTGGATCAATTGCAATAATGTTTTATTGAAAAATTAGAGTTTTTTTCTGAATTGTTGTTTCCATGAAGCAAATGTATTTTTGTCATTTCAATTTGCACATTTCTTTGGTTGATGGAAATGCAGCTAGTTAATGGATATTCCCAGGTGTTGAAACGGGCTTGGGTCAGTAACTCTTTTTCACACTGAAAACAGGATTTTCAATGTTTTAAACTCACTGAAAACACTATTCAGTTCAGTTTATATAGTGTTAATTCACAACAAAATGTCATCTCAAGGCTGTATGGAAAAAATCAGTTCAATTCAATCAGAACTACTGAATTGAAATTCCAGTTGATCCTGGTTATCAAACAGTACAGGAAGCTCAATTAGTTCGATCCACCAGTTTGCATCGAGTCATTGACTTGCAGCATTCATTTCTATTGGACAAACGCGTAGCAACAATCGCTCTGTGTTGTTGACTTTGCAGCAATCCTTCATACTGAGCATGCATGTAGCAACAGTGGAGACAAAAAACTTCTCCAAAACAGGTAGAAACGTCCATTAGAGCCAGAACTGGACTCAGTAAGCAGCCAAAATGGTTACGTATTAATAGTGTTGGTCAAGTTACTTGGAAATAATAATTAGTGAATAATTACTGTTTATTTCTCCACGAAAGTAATCCAGCTACTTTACTGATTATTTAATTTCAAAAGTCCTTACCCTAGAGAAACATACTTTATCATATTTCAAACATACTTATTTTTGCTTAAATACATTTTAAGTATACTAAGTATTAAGTGTACGACATATAAATATATAACAAAGTATGTACCAATTTTGACATTATGACTTTAAACACACTTCAATATAATTGTGCCACAATACACTATGGAATATGGAGGAATATAAAACATGTTAAATAAAAGTACACAATAAGCGAACACAAATATGTATTTGCTCAAGTGTACCAATGAAACAATATGTTTTTAAAGATGTGTATATTTTAAAATACATGCTCAAAATATGTATTTTTTTAATTCACTTATATCTTACTTTAAAACTAAACTTTTAATTATACTGAAACTTCAGTATGTTTTACATTGCATCCCCTTGTCTACTTTAGGCTAATAAAGCATGCCTTTTTAGGAGCCTGAATAATAAAATAAGAATACAAAAAAATGTACCAATCCTTATAATGGAACTTGATGTAATGTTGTTTAACAAAGTAGTAAATACTGTGTTCATGCCTCAAAACATCAAACATTGATGGTTTAGTGACAGAGGTTCTTCAACAAAAGCAATACTTGTCCTTAACACTAAAAGTAGCAGGTATCTTCAGTTTTACATCTCTCTGAATATGATCTGTTGTTTTCAGTGTTTTAACTAAAACACAGAACCTGTCTTTATCCAATCCATTTTCAGATGTATGATCTATTTGTGAGCGGCATTAGCTCCAATTCACACTCCAGACCTGATGGTGGCGATAATGCACACTTCATCTCAAGCACCATAAAAATTAGAACAAAATCATCATGAAGCCGGGGAGAAGAAATGCTGTTCAAATTCGGCATTTTGCATAATATTGCCTTAAAATGGAGAGGGCCTTGATAATAGTTAGTAGTTTTGGTAAATTCAAGCTGGTGACAGCCGAGTCACCTAGCCTTATCCAGATGAGTTAGACGATAGCACAACTGGACAACAACTGGATGGAAATGAAATGTGAGTCACGAAAGGAGCCCAAAAAGACGAAGGATGCTAACGTGTTGCTAGCTGGTGGTAAATTTGCTTCAAAATGCTAATTATCGTTGTTTAATTATAAACAGTGCAGCACATATATAAACAAACTTACATCGGTAATGGTTTAATAGTTTTATTAATTTTATTGTGATTTTTGTGATTATTATGATAACAATCAGTTAACTTTATGTTATAATTGCATGGAGGCTCTATTTGTTGTGACTTAATCTAGTTTTCTTCATAAATTTAACCTGGTTTTAGTTAAGCTCAGTATGCCAAAGAGACTTTGATATTGTGAGGTTGTTCTTGTAACTTGTTTTTCTATTCAACATATTTATGCATTTTGGCTTCCTCTTTTATTAAGATGAAAGAGGAAGCCAGGGATCAGGAATTAGAAAACCTAAAGACTTTCCTATCTCAGAAGAGGAGAAATGTCAATTTGTTTGTAGTAATACTGGAATAATGTGACATATTCTGTCCTTGGTGAGGGCTATAAAGCCCTCAAGGCAACAGTGCTGCAAGGCACAGTGTTGCCTGGCAGCTAGAAGGGTTTGATCCCTGCCTGGGGTCTTTGCATGTTCTCTCTCTGCATGGTGGGTTCTCTCCAGGTACTCTGGCTTCCTCACACAGTCCAAAAACATGACTGTCTGGTTAATTGGTCTCTGTAAATTCTCCGTGGGTGTGAGGGCGTGTGTGCGTGCGTGCGTGTGTGTGTGTGTGTGTGTGGGTGTGGGTGTGGATGGTTGTTTGTCCTGTCTGTCTCTGTGTTGCTCTGCAACAGACTGGCTACCTGTCCAGGGTGACCCCGCCTGTCGCCTCAAAAGGTTCACTGAAGACAGGCATCAGCACTATCCATCCATTTTCCATTTTCTCCATTTATATTACTACTAAAATATTCTTCACATTTCCTCTAAAGTGTATCTATTTTTTTATTGAGCTAAGTTTCATGAGCATGTTGCCTGTAAACTTTTAATATATTTACAATTTGTACAATTCTGTGAAAGTACATTGACAATGTACTATTTAAAAATGTAAATATAGTGAATGCACACTCTAATTTATTTCACCTGGAAAGTGTGTTGTAATTGATCCTTCTGTGTACTGTAGCCTGATGTGTTTGCAGTACTGTGGTGTGTATGAAGCACTAATGTACAAAGTGGCAAAACAGAATAAGAAAAGTCATTCAGTAACTAAAAGTATACTTCATTAGCAACTATAATAAATCATAAGTGTAATTGGAGCATACTGTGATCACACTACTAATATATACTGTAAAATATGTAATGCTTCAAAACTTAAAACACATTTCTAATACATTTTAAATGTTATTTGATCACAAAAGTAGTATATGCAGTATAAGTATAAGATATACTGATCAAGTGTGTTTATATTACATAAAAAGATGTATACTTAAAGTATACAAAGTACACTTTGTAATCATCAGTAATCATCAGTATACACTTCAAGTATACTGATAATTAGTCTGGCTTCAAATATGCTAGAATTTCACATGCTTCATATATTTTTCACCACTGTAAACTAACTTTAATAATTAGTTTCTTAAAAAATAAAACAATGTACAACCTGAATAACCTATATTGTATAACCTGCAATATAGTTTTCAGCCTAATTCTATTCTTTCTGCACTTAAAATTTGATAAAATGAAACTATCTTTTTACAACGTTTGTGTTGCTTTCTTCAATTCACAAACATGTTATGAAATTGAATGAAAGTCAATAGCCTCTGATTTGAAGAATTTCGTTAAATATTTAAAACTTTTTTTTGTGTATTAATCTATGGACAAAGAAAATTAAGTTGGAGTTGGTGATCAAGTCAAAGAAGCCAGACTGAGATGGTTTGGACATGTACAGAGGAGAGATAGTGAATACATTGGCAGAAGGACGCTGAGAATGGAACTGCCACACAGAAGACTTAGTGGAAGACCAAATAGAAGATTTAGGATGGAATGAAAGAGAATATAAAAATTGTTGGTGTGAGAGAAGAGGATGTGGGGTTACATGGAGCCAGACGAGTTGCTGTGGGGACTCCTACACAGAAAAGCCAAAAGGAAAAGAATGTTAAGAAATTCAAGTCTTTCTTCTGCAACAGGCCAGGAGTCGAACACACGATGACCTCATGCAGTAACATGTTGAGGACTAAGTGCTTTTCAACCATCGCCACCACCACACCGTTTACAACTTGTAACATTTGATAAAGCATTGAGAGGAATAATGATGAGTTTTTAAAAAAATCTATTTTTACCTGTTTAGCAGGAGAGAAGTTATCAAAGGTTTCCTGGTGGAATTTGATATGATAGCTGAATTGATCAAGTTAGTGGGGGGACTTTGGGGTTTCTTGCTGCTCTTCAAGTCTTCAGATTTGAAGTGGGGATTTTGCTGGTGATAAGTGTTCTTCCCATGCAGAGCACACAGCGGTCGCTATCATTTTAGTTACTCAGTCGAATTAATGTTGGTACTTCCAAGCCTGGACGCTGCATTGTCTCTGTGGCGTTCAATGCTTGTGTGCAGCATTGTGTGTAGATCAACAACTCCATTTTGTTGTCCCGTCTGTTTCCACTGTTCTGATTGTCATGAGATGCTCACATATAAAATCATAGCTTCATGATACAGTCTGCTTGAGTGGAAACAACAATAATCTAATTAGTTTTTTGCAAGTGTAATCTAATTACTGCATTGGTGCTAGAGTCTTATCTCGAACCAAGTTAATCATTATACTGGAGAGGAAACTGTGAAATAAAATGTACACTCAAGGCAGCAGTAGCAGTGAGACACTGGTGTGTGTGGTGTCAAAATTGGCACTTTAGAGAACTTTGACTCTGTTCTGCGGAGTAGGTCCAGAGGTGGTGGTTGTTATAGGGCACACAAATAAAGCCTACATGAAGGGAGAATGTTCAAACAAAAAAGTAGTTTTTTTAATGCATTCTAGATAAAAACCTTCCAGAGTTTGCTCTATTTATTTATTATGTAGAAGAGGGAAACATAATTTTTTTTTTTCAAATCAACCAACTTCTTTTTCAGGTTTTATTACATGCTGCATTGTGAGCTTGATGTACAGGTGTTAACTGTCTGCATAGGTTCTGATTATTGTCTGTATACCAATTTGTATGCAACATGTAAGTAGCAACATTTTTAAGTTGGACAGGTTTGCAATGTGTTGAAAGGTGGACTGCCCAGTGAGAAGTGGATTATAGTGGTAGCTGCCCTGACTGATGGCTGTTTTCTTTGTGTGGGTCTCCATTCAGCCAGTGGCCCTCTCACTCTGCTCCGTATCTTTCCATTGTTGAAGTGTTCCCCCACCTCGTCCACTAATCCCCTTGTCCATATCTGCTCCGGCAGGGACTTCTTCCACTGTCTGCCTGCACACATGGTTGGCAGTGATTATACCTACAGATTTTCACTTCATCATCTTTTCACACTCAGCCCTTTGTGGCATCAACATATCTAAGAAGGTGAAAAATTTTTCCATTGTATTTACACCCACAGCAATACAACATTAACACACTGTTGCTACAACTACACAATTTGAGAGGAGAGTCTGCATACAGTAAAAGTGTTAATTTGACTAAAAGCAGGTAGTTGAACAGTTTTGTACGACAGTACTTCCAAGCATTGAAGTACCAACATGCAACATATGGCTCCTACACAGTGGCTTATGCAAAGTGTTCCTCTCTACATCTCCAACATCATTTCCAGCTAACAGTTCTTCTTACTGTGGATTTACTTTCATTGGGAACCAGCAAGAGGCCTACCAGTTCCTAATTGAACAATGCTAGATAATGATGTCTGTGGAGAGATATCTTGGAAGTCATCTAGCATGACTTCCATCTAGCATGTAGATCACGCTGACTTAAGCAGCGTGATCAGCAGTTTTCTAATTGTCTTATGTGTTTTCTAATTGTCCCAGGTGCCTTTGACCTCTCTTAAATAAGTGTGGAAAAAAATTAATATAATGTAATTTGGTTCAGGGTCAACAGACACAAGTAGCATAGACAAGTGCCCGGTTTTCACCAGGCTAGATGGTTTTTGCACAAACTGGTCCGTCTAGCTTAGTTAGTGCATGGCTTCTTTCCGGATTTTAAAAGACCCCTGAAGTACTAATATCCTCAACAAACTGGATTCCATTAACGACTGCTGGAAGTGTTTATAGGTAAAAGCATTTACCTATAAATGCTTATGGGTAAACACTGTGGCAGTTTACAAGGTTTATTTATTTTTCAAGAAGGGATGCCAGCCAAGAATTACTCCTGACAATTAGAATTTGGAAAGTGAGTTTACCCTTATCTTTCTATATAACTGGCCACACAAGGACCACACACTTAAAGGAGTAGACCCTTAGGTGCAATAAATAACAACAAATATATATTTTATTTACACACACACACATACACACACCCCCCCCACACACACACAAAATTCTTCACATTGTGTTTTTTTATGTCTTGTATTTTCATACTGTCCATTAATGAATAAACACAAATCCAAAAATGAAAATAAGCATCCATATTTTTATCCCAGATTTCATTGGAAAAGGATACCATAGAAAATTTGCCCCACTGCAAAAATGGTCACGTGATCCATTTCTCTTTATATCATGAGTAACTTTTAACTCGGTGATATCACATATGAGGGATTACATAGCTTCCTACTTTATTTTAATAGTTTCTGTAAGGGACGGCAATGCTGGCAGAATGGTGGCAGAATGGTGGCAGAGTTTGTTGCTGTCACCCAGTCTGGAGGGAAATTGCCATCTTTACAAACAGGAAAGGAACCGGATTGAACAGCAGACCAATCAGGTGAGTTCGTGAAACTCCTGGCTCTGTGCAACAAGCAGTTTGTTACATCATTGCTTTCCATTTCTAAACAAATCGCTGTTTTGTTTACTTTTTGGTTTTCTGACCTAGTAGATTAGCACTACAATACAACTACCACCACTATCGGCAGCGATGGATCAAATGCACAGTTTTGTATCACACTAAGCACACACTGTCTCAAGAATGTGTCAAACTCTCTGTCTGTCTATCTTTCGTTCTCTCTTAGTGCCAGTACTAGTTTATTTCTAACCTTAACCAGAACCTAATTTACATTGTATCTTCAACCCTAACCCAATATGAGAGGCCCAATGTATTAGAGCCAGGCTTTGATCTCCAAAAGGTCCATCAGAACTTTTTCACAAGGTTAGTAGATTGTCCTTAATAGGATAGCAAGAAAAGTACACACTCAGTCACTCATGCACATACACACACCTGCTGAACATGTTCCCCAGAAGTGTGGCAGCTGGCTCTGCATCCCGTCTAACTGCATCCAGAAATGTAATTTCCCTCAAATGGGGAACAATTTCTTCCAAATGCATGATAATGTTTGAGATAAATAAGTTATATTATGCATAAAAGGGAAATTATTGCGCACTTTTAACAGCTTTTACAAATATTTATGGAGTGTTTCTTTCACTGCGTATTTCCCTCTCCTTTTTGGATATTCATCTATGAACAGCTCATAAAAAAGCTCGTTTCCTATCATTGTTTTCAGTGTGATACTCATTTGGACATCAATTCTTTTTATGTTTTGACTTAACATAAAAAAATGTTACCTTTGGTCACTGATTGAATATTTCTTTCTCATCATACTATTTCAGGGGCTTTTTAAACCTTTTGTGGTCTTTAATGTGACAACTTGTCTGTGTGTTTGTGTGAGTGTCTTAGGTGTTAAAGCTGCCTGCAGGCATGAGGGTGTGTAGTGGGGCGTCTTTTCTCTCCCCGTAACTATGATTATCAGGGTTAGTTTAAGCAGAGGTTCCAATGTTCCCATGGCTTTAAGGACTGCATGATCCAAAAACAGCGAGATGAAAAGAGAGAGGTAACTCATCCCACCATCCTTGGAGATTTTCCCTTCAAGGGCTTCATGGCAATCTCTCCAAATGAAACCATTATCTCAACATTTCTGCCTCAGGCAGTGTCACTATGTCACTTTCTTTGCACAGATATCCTTTAGCATATCTCCTCTTCTCCTCTGAACCCTTCCACCTTTACCTTCTTTGGAGCAACATTTTGATGAATTGAAGGGAAGATGAAAGATAGAAAGTGGCAGCATCAGGGAGTTGGTGGGTATTTGGAAGGGAGACAGGAGAGTTAAGTGATGGAGGTGTCAGGTGAGGAGGAACCAGCTAGGATGAAAGTGTCAAAAATGAAGAGGACTTGGCTTATGCTGTACGTTTATGATGGGAGGTGACTCTTAATCCATCCAGGCAAGGGTAACATTTGCTTTGCATGTCATAGCAGATCCTTGACTGCCCAGAGGGAGAACTGTTCTCCACCTGCTCTAATTTACTTTGAAAGTTCTCTTAATTTGGTTTTTGGTCATAATGGAATCCATGGGTCATACCTGCCTATCATTTCTACCTATGACAGTCACCCATCAACACATAGAAAGAAAAGTCCAAAAAGTAAATGACTTTTGAATGAGAGAAGGCGTTGATCAAACCAATGGCCATGAATATTGGAGCTGCCACTGGCCTGAAGCAAATCACCCAAAGATGATTTTATTACATGAACTCAGAGGAGCTTTCCATGCTGCTGGCACTTCTGCAACCTGGTTAGAAACTGTTTACCCAGGACAAAAGCAATGAAATGAGTATTTAATTATATTTAAGATGGGTGGCAAATATCAGATCATGGTATTGGCAAAGGCACTTCAGGAGCTCACATGTACACATTTCACCCTAAAATACCTGTGAAGTAGATTTTTCTTTAAAGAGAAAATGTTTTATTTGCATCATACAGTGTTATTTTATGTGTCACATAAAAGTAATTGTGGCATAGTCAAGATGTTTTTCGTGCAGCTGCAGAGGGTGTACAAACTAATTGAACAAGATGTGTCTGTTGAAGTTTCCCAGACGGCTTATCTGGGAACTTGCTGTTTTTCCCGTGGTCTTCCCTGCATGGAGATAGAGTGTTTAGTTCTCACATCCCGTAGACATGATAGTGAATGAGCGTACAAATTTGGACTGTTTTCTCTTTTCCTTTGTTTGGTCCTTGAAGATTAAATCTCCACCTCTGTTAGCTGAGAGAGAGGTGAATAAAGCAACTATGTAACCTTGAGTTCGTTAGAGCAGATTTTGATTTTCGCCTAATGCAGTGTATTTTTTGCTCTCCTTCTGCAGACGTATTAAAGATTGTTTTTGTTCCCTGAATTTGGACTAGATCTCAGTCTCTGAATTGTGCACTTCACATACGTTTGTAATTTAATTTCCTCATTGTGTCCCATGGTCACCCAAACCATAGCCGAACTGCAACAAAGCCATTTACTATCTATGTAAAGTTTGTCTGAATGGCTGTTGTGAACTCCCAGAATACACCTAATGATAAAAAATACCCATATATTGTTCAATCAAAACATGTATACTGACAAACCTTCAGTATTTTGTTTTACCGTTTTCTCTATTCTTAACACATGCTACTGAAACGTTATCACATAGTATAGACTGGCCAGGAGGATGATGTACAACTTGATCTGAAAATAAGGAAGTGTTTAGACTCCTCACATCATGAGATAATGGTGGTAGGAGTTTGTCCCTCAGTCGTTGGGTTACCAGTAGCTTACCATGATTAGTGTGGGACGTACAAGGCCATTTGCCATCATATGTGATGGAAACGTGTTTTTTACAGGACACAGCTCTAAAATCAATATTACTTGTAGCTCCTGTAACCATACCCTGAACAACAAGTTAAGAGTGGTGGAAAGTAAGGTTTAAAATGAAGTTTGTAAGAACTACTGCAAACAATGTCTTTGCCCATCACAACATGAAAATTTTTAACTAGAATGTTGTGACCTTGAGCATGGCACCAAACCCAGCTTAAGTTTGAGTTCTGACTTCTGAGGTTACTAGAAACCAAAAATGGTCAACATGTTTGTCAAAAATACTAAATGGACTAATACCTAGTTTTCTTATCATAACTTTGTTTTTCAGCTACACTACAGTCACTTAAAAATATGGTCAGACTCTGATTTTATCAGCAGCAGTGGTTTAAGGGTTAATTTCCACCTCTGAGTTCTATATGGAGGATGAAATGAAACAAGTTCATCTGAAAGACAAACCAATAGATATTCCACTGCATCTATCATAAATTGATGCAGTGGAATAGTTTGTTTTTTTTTAGTCTACCAGTTAGTTGCCCAGGTTGTTGGGATCTGTGAGATGAATCAATGAAGTGCTCTTCATCCATGATAGAGATTTTGAGAATTCCATGAAGTCATGGAGGTTGTGACCTTCAGACTGCAGTAGTATTTCATTACAACAGATGTTGGTACAATAAAGGGGAGCCATTAGAAGAACAGCGGGAGCTGTGTATTGGATGGGAGGAGCAATGGAAACAATGATCTTATTGTGTAGGCACTTCACAGAAGCAGAGAAAAGTCAAGAGTAACACATGGTAGCACATAAGGCTGTAGATGTCTGACAACTGATCACATTCCCACTGGAATCTTGCCGGTTTCCTCTTGAGGAAGATACTCCCTTCCACCTTTCATGCTCATTTTGCATATAAACCTCTCACAAACATGGAAATGTTGCTGACTGTTAAAGCAACACATTTCTTGAACAAGGCTTTGTTTTTTAGAAGTTGCTGAATGACTTTGAAAACATGAGAGGTTTGGCATGTCTGAGCCTTTATTTGTTGCTGTTTTTCATGTCCCAGCTCTGTGCAACAATGCTTATGTATTTTGTGTAAAATAAGCCCACAAGCGTTTTACAGCAGCCGAGTATCACACCAGAGCATGTGGTGTAGCAGCTGGTCTACATGAAGACAGCATCACAGAGTCACGTTCTGCCTCATATAGGCTCACTATCTTTTCCGGTTTCTGGAAAAGATAGTGAGGAAAAGCAAAGTGACAGAATAGTTTACCTTAAAGCACTTCTTTGCATTTGTGCATTTGTGTTTCATAAACATTTCTCAGTAGAAATAGAATAGAAACAGCTTCATTGTCCCACAAAGAGGAAATTCAGGTGTAACAGGAGCACCAGATATTAAAGTACACATAAAGCGTTTTAGTATCAAAAGCTATATAAAAAGCAAGATTGACAATAATAACACATAAAACCTTTTTTGTTATAGGTACAAACTTATAACAAAAAAAATACTGTGCAGTTATTAGAAATATTCACTTGCCAAAGAATGTTCAACCAAGTCAGATTAAGTTTTCAAAAATGTATGAAATGGGAATGTGAAAAAAAGATACAGACTACTTACAGTACATTATATTAGTGCAGAAAAAACATATGCAATAACTGAAATGTTATTTGAAAATTTGTAATATAGGTGATTGGGCAAATGCACAATCACTTATGGATTTAAGGATCTAAACACTTGTTGATTTTGTTGGGAGCAGTAATAATGACACAGTCTAACAACTGCTGGGATGAAGGATCTCCTGTAACGCACTAAGAAGGAGCTCTCCAGTTCAGCCACAGTTCCATGCAAGGAGGGAGACATTGTTCATTAGTGATGTTACTTTAGCCAGAGCCCTTCTGTCTCTCACCACCTGCACTGGGTTGCAGAGACATTATGCAATAGCCAGCCCCACCCTAACAACTCCTTGGGCTGACTACTGACCAGCTCTCCATTCAACGGGTCTGGAAAGTCCCTAAAACCTGGGTATTACCAGGACTGAGAGGGACAATCTGTCTTAGCAGATGTCGAGAGAGATTCGTCTAGCTCTAATTACCTACAATCCAGAAGTTATGACCCTTTCCAGTTAAGAAGCAATCAGTTGAGTAGGCCTCACAACGGCATAACCCCAATAACCACTTCTGTTAACAGTAGCCCTCTCTCTAAAAATAACGAGCACTTGTTAACGGCTAGATTAGTTTCAGTGACTTTGTGAGTCCCAAGGTCATTTTATGTGTCAACTAAATGAAAGTCCAGAGCCACCACATTTCTAGAACCATGTACATGGACTTTACATTAAGTAGAAGAACCATAACCACATAAAATGACTCAATTAATTTCAATGTCCACAAACCTCATTAGAATTTTAATATATATATTTATATATAGTTATTTAACCAAGCTTTAAGCAGAAGTAAATGGCAATCAGATTAATTATCAATGATTACAAGTGACTAAGAATAAAAATTACATTTGAATAAAATCAACATAAACCTCTCCTAGCTTCTTTCTCTAAACTGTGCCATCAGTTCACTAAGGAAGGCTTTTCGGGGTGCAGGCAACTCATACCCAGATGACAGAGGATCACGGCAACAGAAGACATGAATATCCTTGGACAGAGTCTTGTCTTGGTATGACGAATCCTCCTTCAAATAGGAACAAAGCAGACTGGTAGCTATCTTTCAAACGTCCCAAATCTTCATCACTTTTGTGATCTTTGTCCGATCGCCAAGTCCGTTGCAGCAATTCTGTCGTGTGGTGGTGTGGTTGGAGGTGGTGAGGCAGACGCTGGAGGCCCAGGTAGATGAATGGTGAGTAATTTATTAACAAAAAGCAGTCCAAAAAACAACAAACAGTCCGCGGCCAGGCAGCACGGCTGAGCGGAAGCCAGGGCTCACACCGGTAGCAACTGGTCTCACAGGCGGCTCAAAAGACAAACGGATAGTGACAACTTACGACAAGGACCCGAAGAGGAACAAAGACACAGGAGGAACTAAATACACTGAGGGCAATCAAGGGAACAAGACACACCTGGGAACAATCAAGGGGAAGACAGGACAACGAGGAGACTTAGGACACAGAAAACTCAAACACAACAGAAAAACACGGAACATGAGAGTACCCCCCCTTCAAGGGGCGGATACCAGACGCCCCAAAGAAAAACACAGTTCAACACACAAAAAAAACCCAGGGTGGGCGGAGGGGCGACGGTAGGGGGGCCAGAGTCCAGAAAAACAGAAAACTACCCACAAAAGGTGGGTGGGAACACAAAAGGAGTCCAAGAGTCCAAAACTAAACAAAAAACTACCCACCAAGTGGGCGGAGGCGTCGAGGGAGGTCCGGTGGGCGTCCGTAGCGCCAGCAGAAGACCCCACGGAGGAGGTCAGGAGGGCGCCCACGGTGCCAAGGATGGCTAGAGGACTCAGGAGGACGGCGAGGGGGCTCTGGAGGACGGCTAGGTGGTTCTGGAGGACGGCTAGGGGGCTCTGGAGGACGGCTAGGGGGCTCTGGAGGAGCACTAAGAGTCTCGGGAGGAGCACTAGGAACAGGATCCACGGAGGCCGGAGCGGAGTCCGGCGGAGCACGAGGAGCTGGGTCCGCGGAGGCAGGCGCGGCGGCAGGCACGGAGGCGGGCGCTGGGACCTCTGTGCCAACTCCAACTGCTGCTGGATCGAGTCCTCTCGGTCCACCTGGGCCTAGATAGTAGCGACCTCACCGTACTTGTCTGGTCGGGTCCTTCTGTCGTGTGGTGGTGTGGTTGGAGGTGGTGAGGCAGACACTGGAGGCCCAGGTAGGTGAATGGTGAGTAATTTATTAACAAAAAGCAGTCCAAAAAACAACAAACAACAGTCCGCGGCCAGGCAGCACGGCTGAGCGGAAGCCAGGGCTCACACCCGTAGCAACTGATCTCACAGGCGGCTCAAAAGACAAATGGCAAACGGATAGTGACAACTTACGACAAGGACCCGACGAGGAACAAAGACACAGGAGGAACTAAATACACTGAGGGCAATCAAGGGAACAAGACACACCTGGGAACAATCAAGGGGAAGACAGGACAACGAGGAGACTTAGGACACAGAAAACTCAAACACAACAGAAAAACACGGAACATGACAAATTCTTGAGATCTTTTGGGTTGAGTGTAGATAATCAAATCAGGAGCCAGAGCTGTTGGACATTGGGTCCCGTCTCTCTTCCTCACAGCTGTAGGTTAGCTGTTGTCATTTTAAACCCCAAACTGACACTCAAAACAACAATTCATTAACTTAATATGTTTGGCAGTAAAGATACTATTATTACATTCATTAAACACTGAATACAAGAAAAAATTCATAATTTCCAAATGGGAAGTTACCCGTTTTGCAATAGGTCTGTCGTCTTTTCAAAATAAAAGCTACTGGTGCTCAGTTAATTTCCTACCAGAATAACTTCTCATTTTACAGTCTAGTATAATAACATCACACTGCTACACCTTTTCAGAGTCAGGAGCACCACCTGCGTTCCAAAAGGCTATAGACTCCTCAGCAGGTTAGTCTGCTCTATAAAGAGCTTCCCTATAAAGAGCTTCAGAGTTATGAGGCCGGCCAATCCGTTTCAATAACTGTTTCAAATCGTTCACCCACCCAATGTTTCCTGCAGCCTGCGACTTGATATGTGGCCTAAAATTCACCTCAAACATCTCCAAACCCTTGCGCCACCACAGCATGTCCCATGTTTGGAGGCCTCAGTTAGGGTTAGGGTTAACCCTAACCTTTGCTGCATGTCTTCCCCCCTCTCCTTGCCCTCTTTCCTGTCAGTCTACTGTCAAGAAATGCGAGCCACTAGCGCCCTAAAAACTCTTTGGAGAAAAAAAAAAAAAAAACTTCTCCAAACCCAACTGATGTTGCTCTGCTACAGCTGATCCTCCATCTTCTTTAGTCTCCTCAGGCCATCTCTTCACTATGGGTCACAGCTGGTTTTCTGTGTACTATGGGTTTATATACAGATGAAGCAGGTTGTGAACTGAGCCTTCCAGGTGAGGCAGAGGTTGATGAGCTATATGACTCCTTGATATTGGTAACATGACATACTGGGTGAAGGTTGGGAGAGTGGAGAACATGAAGATGTGATTAAAGTCCAAGAAATCAGGAAGAGGACCTGTGGGTGTTGTGTTCAGTGTCTGCTGATGGTAGTGTGAAGGTCATTGCAGGCTACTGCACCGTTAGCACAGAGGAGGAAATACACGTTACCAAGATAACATGTAAAAACTCCCAAATAGATGATAATTCCTCATATTAACAGCTAGTCTTTACTGCAGAGTGTCTCTTTGAATTGTTCAGAGTTACACCATCTATTTTTGACAAAACAGCTTGAGTCTCTCTTCTTATCATTCTCCCTGGTTCTGTTGATGCAGAGTAAGTAAAAGCCATTCGTGTTCATATGCGTGTCCACAGTTAGCACAGTTAGCTAATGCGCCTTTAATGGCGCATTAGTGCCACCGACTTGTCAAATTTTTATGGAAGAGATCTCATGTTTCGCATGATGGTGGATGGCATGATGGTCTATAATTTGCCCTGATTGTGATGCCTGATGCCTTTACATCTCCACACCTTCTCAGCTCATGAGGCATTTTGGGTTGCTTTATGAAAGGCAGTGCAGCAGAGCTACAGCTGCAGATCCCTGGTATAAACAATGGTCACATAACTCACACAAAGACCAAAGATGTAAAAAACAAAAACATGGTTTTTTAATCGCACATATTTGAGATCATCAATAAAATAATTAATTGTATAAGCAGAAGTTTAGGCATTTCCAAACAGGTGACAGTTAAAGCTACACTCCTGGTATGTTTTTGATGAAGGAATGACATCATATTTTACAGACCAAAGTCTATTTTGCTTACTACCCACCCTTTAAAATTTCATTTAAAAACAGTGTATTTATGATGCAATCTTTTAATTTCTTGCAGTTCAATAATTTAAAAAAAATATCATTCATGTACCATTTTTATTTAATTATTTTCTTCATGTGTGGTCAATATTTGACCTTTGTGGCTCATTTTTAGGTAATTCTTTTTGGATTTTCACAACTTCTGTTCCCTAAATCATGGGAACAGACATTACACCAATAAGAGGCTTTTTTCTACCTGTAAGGAGGGGAAAAAAGCCTCAAGACAAGGAGAGTTACAGCACACAAAATTGTGTTATTATTGTGACATAACACTTTGACAACATTTAAAACAGTTAAGGATATTTTTCTTCCTTTTTCTGTTGTACCATTATCTTCTAAATGACGTGTAGTTTTTCTGTAAAAACGACAATTACAAGTACTTGGGATTTAAACCCTGCAATGACACTTGCTCATGTCAAAGAGTCCAGTATGCTCATTTATAAACAGTGAGTACAATATTAATAATATAGTTTTCACTTAATTCAGACTTCAAAGCTAAAAATGATAAGACTTTGAGGCTTTCATTTGAATCTAAGTGAAAGTGGATGTCAAAGAAACTCTGCTCGAGAAGTTTTCACTTTTTTACTAAAACATCCCAAAACGTGTTCATTGTTAATTCCATGGGTCATCATCATTCCTGTGTTATTCCAGTGCTTTTCTGTCATTTCTGTATTATTTCACTGTTTTTCTGACTGTCTGTCAGTCAGAAAAACTTGCCTTCCGCCCTGTGTGAAATTGTCTCTCTTCATGAACATTTCCACTGCTTACCAGGCAGGCAGCAGATAATCTGAACTCTTCCTCAATCTGTCCCTGGTCACGTCTCTCTCCTCATGCTCTGAAAATGATGAATCACCAATTCTCCCTCCCTCTCTGCTTCTGAATCTGCTCAGTGGTTGAAGTTTGTGTGATAAACATATCGGTTAGGTTCACACATTTAAAAAATTTGTAAAATATGTTCCACCATATGAATCTCAGGACATGATTGTGGAAGAACTGATTCCAATACTCAGTTTTCTGAGCTCTATGTGTCTGTAGTGTTGCTTTCATGATCTTTCCTGTCTGGCATCCACCAGTCCACTCTAAAACACAAACCAACACATTTTCAAATTTGTCATGTATTCAGCCTTTCTGATGCTGTTCAGCCAGAGATGTGCATCTTCCTTCTTACGTCTGTATTCTTGCAAGTGTTTCTGTCTCTGAGGACAGGTGGACAATTTAAAAGGGTGTAGATGTTTACAGCAGCATGATGTTTGTTGTCTGTCTCTACACTGTAAAAAAACCTTTGTAATTTTTCTGTATAAATACAGCCACCGGTATTTTACCATAAATTACAGACCTTTTTTTATTTTTGTTTTACAGTTTAGGCAACTCTGACAACAAAATAATTGTTATCGTCATTGTCAACAAAATTAAGACTGTTTACCAGTACTTCCCTCTCCTCTATCCAGCAACTTTGGATTTGGAACCTGTCTGATGCTATTTCTATTTCTTATTTTTCAACATTTCTCCATTTTTTTCCTTAAAAAAACTTATTTAAAGTAAAAAAACACATGGAGACATTAGTAGTGCATTCAGTTGTGTATTCAGTGTTTTCATGAAACAAAGATCTCACGCCACTGATTTGAGTTGAAAAACACGTCTTTTCACAGTTTTATTTTCAGTCCAATCAATCAATTTTAATAAAAAAAGATTCTAAGTGTGTCAGTACATTTTATTGAAGTTCTATTGTTCTAAAAATGGAATTTCTTTCTTTCAAAACAGTGGAAATCTACTTCAGTGAATTTGCTGTAGGAAAATATTTGCAGAGGCAGTGAGTTGCAGTAAATGTGGCTGAAAGAAAACACTTGGCAACTTCTGCAAGATGTGTGTGTTTGTTGAAACTATTCAGCTAAGCAAACACTCCCTATTGACTTTATGGAGAGCTGGTATATGAACCGACAGGAAATGTATACCTTAATTCATCAAAATAATTGACAGTCAAGGAAAAATGTGTACATGTGCAATCACCAATTGATATTTTCCTGTTCCCAGAATATCTCTGCAGAACCCCACATTGAACAGACTTGGATTACATTGCAAATAGAAGAGGTCATGTCATGTTTTGTTTAACTCAGGAAACCCACATGCGCAGATCACACTCCTGGAGGCAGGCGTAAGTGCAGTGAGATTTATTGCAACAACAAAATGTGACAGTGAAAAACGACAGCTGGAGGGATCCCACGGTGGATATACAGGGGACAAAAACGGGAACTGGACCAAGGGGTAACTCTCCTGGGGAGGGATAACAAGGTGAGAACAGGATGAGGTGCGGAGAATTCTGTGGGGTGAGAAAGGAAACCGGTAAGTTGTGGAGCGGAGGCTGTTGGGAGAGGAACAGGCGGCGGCGTCGCAGGAGGGCGGACAGGTGAGGCGGTTTTTCAGGAGCCACACGGAGGATCAGAGCGCACGGCCTCGATAATCTCTCGCGGAGACAGGACCTGAAGGCGAATGACAGGAAACGTTAGGAAACAGATCTGGTTGGTCTGAGGTTAGCTTAGCACAGGTTCTACCATAGGCGAGCAACACTCTGGCACTGGAGTGTCAGCGTGATCCTCCAGAAGTACTCCTCCCGATGAAGTAAGTGGCCACAGGTGTGCAGGAGGGACCACCAGTCATGCCCTCCGCAGTGTCACAATGCCCCCTGGAGGAGAAAAAGTGGAAGGTGAAGACCACAGTGGTGCCTGTGGTCATCGGGGCCCTCGGGGCAGTAGCCTCCAAACTGGATGAATGGCTACAACAGATCCCAGGAACAACATCAGACATCTCAGTCCAGAAATGTGCAGTCCTTGGCACAGCCAAGATACTGCGCAGGACCCTCAAGCTCCCAGGCCTCTGGTAGAGGACCCGAGCTCAGAGGATAAGAACCACCCGCGGTGGGTGAGAAGGGAATTTATATATATATATTTCTTTAGTCTTCTCAACATCACGTCATGCATAATTCTGACATAGGTCAACCTGAAGTTATGAGTCAAGGGTTGGCATGCCAGCAGGATGGAGACGGAGGGCATCATCAGTATGTTTGCCCATTCATTGATGTTCACCTCCACCCCGAGTGTGACCCTGTCCTTCAGTCTGCCAGCCCATTCTACTGGAGTCCTGTAATCCTTTGGACCCGATGTCCAGCATGACTGCTCGCCATCCATCTTTGGCTTGCATTTGGCCTCAAGTCAGGCCCTTTGCCATCCTTTCAGATATCCTCTCAATGTCGAACACCTCTACTTCTTTCTTCTGTCTTCAAAGCTGTGCTACTCTGAGTGGCTTGTACTCAATGGGTTGCAACCTTGGGGCCGAGAACATGCTTTCTTCAACATCTTCTTCTTCTTCTTCTTCGTGAGAGAGGAGGGTGCGAGTGGAGGAGCGGAGGAAGAGAGAGTGAGAGAGCGAGTGGTTATTTTCTGGCTTTTTCTTACTGTTTTTCACTGGGTGTTTTTGTTTTTTCACTGGGTGTTTTTGTTTTACTTGTTTAATTGTTATTTTGTGTTTAGTTTTGATCACGTTTTAGGGTTGTTTGTGGACTTGGGTGTGGCCGTTAGGCCGGCGTCTTCGGACGCCATGGTGGTTGGTGCCGGGAGTGATTTGTCCTCCACGCTGACACGGAGGAACGGCGTCAAGGTGGGTGCCGGCTCTCCGTGCAGCGTGGAGGAAGTTTGTTTGGCGGTGGGTAAAGACATTGGGTATGAGGCAATTAAATCGGCGGCTAGAATGAATGGGGCGGTGGTTTTGTTTGTCGAAAAGGTGGAACAGGCTCAGCACTTGGTGGAGGTGGGCGTTACTGTCAATGGTTTGTTTTTGCACGTTTCACCTTTAACATTACCGGCGACAAAAATCACACTGTCCAACGTCCCTCCGTTCATTAGTGACGAGTTTTTAATCAAAGAACTGTCACGACACGGAAAGGTTGTGTCACCGATTCGGAAGGTGTTGTCTGGGTGTAAGTCACCCTTGCTGAAACATGTGGTGTCACATAGAAGACAGTTGTTTATGTTGTTGAATAAAAGGGATGAAGAGCTGGATTTACGTTTTCACGTTAAGATTGATGGGTTCGATTATATGTTGTTTGCCACTTCATCACATATGAAATGTTTTGGGTGTGGTCAGGAAGGCCACATCCTAAAAAGTTGTCCAGGCAGGGCCGGGCCGGCCCAGCCGGCCTCGGCAGAGCAGCAGCCCGCTGCTGCTGAGCAGGCAGGGGAGCCACAGGGTGAAGCGGCGGCGGCGGGTGAGACTGCTGCCAACGCGGAGGTAGCCTCAGTGGTAGTAAGAGAGGATATTGATAGCATTGATGAGAGTGTTCGAACGACAGAAATGAGTGTATGTGAGGACGTGAATGAGAGTACAATATTGAGTGATGATGGTGTGAACAGTGAGGAAGGTGAGATAGTACAGAAAGATAGTGAGCAGGGAGAGCAGGAAGAGGTGAGGGCTGAGGAAGGGCAGCAAGCAAGTGGAGTTCAGGGTGAGCAGAGGGAAATGCAGGTAGATGAACAGGATGACGGGAAGGGCAGTGTAGAGGTGGTGGAGGAGGCTGTAGAGGAAAAAGAGAAAGGAGCAGCAGAATATGAAAGGGAGTGGGTAGTTTCTGCCCCAACAACTAGAAGGAGTAAAAGAAAGAACGTGGTTGCTGCTGCACAAGCTAGCAAACAGGTATGTAAGTTAACTGCGGGTAAAAAGGACTTGTCAGATAGCAGTGATGCTGAGAGCTGGTTTTCAGACGCCAGTGATGTATCGGTTACTCAGTCGAGTACCAAAGAACCAAGGTATCCTGTTGAGTCTTTTCGCACCTTTTTACGTCAAACGAAAGGCTTGAAAGGTGTTAAACATGAGAGTTATTTTCCAAATCTGAGAATGTTTTATTTTTCTGCCCGTTATCACATAAGGAACAGAGAGTTGTCCGGTTTTACGGACACAGAAGTATTTATACTGAAGAAGATAATGTCAAAGGCCAGAAAACAATTTTGATCATTATGATGCATGACAAGATTGTATTTTCTTATATAGTTTGTTGTTTTATTTTTTCTTATAACCTCCTACTCATTATGAATTCTTTTAAGTTGGCATCTTTAAATCTTAACGGGGCGAGGGAGCCTGAGAAACGAACATTAATTTATCAAATGATGAATCAGAAAAAGATTGACGTAATTTATTTGCAAGAAACACATAGTGAATGTCGAACTGAAACGGACTGGGGCAGAGAGTGGAGGGGAGAGGTAGTTTTGAGCCATGGCACCTCCCGGAGTGCAGGAGTAGGCTTCCTCTTCTCCAAAGCTTTCACCCCAAACTCCACAGAAATTGAACACGTCGTTCAAGGGAGGTGTCTTTTAGTAAAAACAAAATTTGATTTTTTTAGCATGATTTTTATTAACGTTTATGCTCCCATCACCAATATGGAGAAAAAGCGCTTTTTTGAGAAAATTGGGGAAAGGTTGGGAGATTGTGGGTCAGAGAATTATGTTTTTATAGGGGGAGATTTTAATTGCACTGAAAATGACATTTTAGATCGTAACCATACAGAACCGCATCCGATGGCCCAACATGCTTTGCGGCAGCTGGTCTCGTCTCACGGCCTGGTGGATGTATGGAGGAGGATGCATGCAGGCTCCAGGCAGTATACGTGGTCCAAAATTAAAGACAATGAAATTTCTTTAGCTCGACTTGATCGATTTTATTGTTTTAAACACCATTTTAACGTATTTAAAACATGCCAGATTGTACCTGTGGCTTTCACAGATCACTCATTGCTTTTAGGTACCGTTTTCATTCGAAACATCTTACCTAGAAGCGTGTACTGGCATTTTAATTCAGCTTTAACTCATGATCATAGTTTTAAAGAGGTTTTATGTCATTTTTGGTTTGGTTTTAGACAGACAAAATCTGATTTTACCAGTCTGAAACAATGGTGGGATTATGGGAAGGTCCAAATTAAACTGCTGAGTCAGCAACACACTGTTAATGCCACTCGTGACATCACCGGATCTATTAGAGATCTGGAGATGACTATTGTGGACTTAGAACGTTTTAGTGACTCCACTGGAAATCAAGAGTATATTGAAGCTCTTAAATCTAAAAAGCTAGTTTTAGCTAACCTGCTGGAGAACAAGGTTCAAGGTGCATTGGTTAGATCCCGGGTTCAGAACATCACGGAGATGGATGCTCCCTCTAGCTTTTTCTTCGGCTTGGAGAGGAAACATGGGCAGAGGAAGCATATACATTCGTTGTTGTCGGACGCGGGGCAGGAACTGAGTGAGCCGGGGCAGATCAGGAGGAGAGCAGTGGAATTTTACAGTTCCCTATATCGTAGCGATTACGAGGAAGACGAGGAACTGTATGAGGAGTTCTGTAGTAAACTGCCTCAGGTCTCTGAGGAGACTAATGCCAACCTGGAGCGCCCTCTGGGGCTCCAGGAACTCCACAACGCCCTCCTAAGCATGCAGGGTCAGAGGTCCCCGGGCGTTGACGGGCTCACTGTGGAGTTCTACAAGGCCTACTGGGACCTACTGGCCCAGGACTTGCTTGAAGTGTACAATGAAAGTCTGCAAACCGGCTCACTCCCCCTGTCTTGCCGCAGAGCGGTGATTACCCTGCTGCCCAAGAAGGGAAACTTGCAAGAAATAAAGAACTGGCGCCCCGTGTCCCTCCTCTGCACTGATTATAAAATCCTCTCCAAGGCCCTGGCCATCAGGTTAGGGAAGGCAATGGAGCAGGTCATCCACCGGGATCAGACCTATTGCGTCCCCTGTAGGTCCTTGGTAGATAACATCTACCTAATTCGGAATGTTTTGGAGGTCTCTGGTTCATTGGGTTTACAGATTGGCTTGATCTCACTAGATCAAGAAAAGGCGTTTGACTACGTTGAGCACGGCTTTCTCTGGAAAACAATGGGGAGGTTTGGGTTCAGCGAGGGTTTTATCGCCATGATCCAGGTGTTGTATAGTGGCATTGAAGGTGTGTTAAAGATCAACGGTAGCCTGTGTGCTCCTTTTAGAGTGCGTAGAGGCGTCCGACAGGGCTGCGCGCTCTGGGGGTGCTCTACGCACTCTCCCTGGAACCCCTACTCCAGAAAATACGCTCAAACGTTCATGGTTTGGTTTTACCTGGTTTTAAGAACAATATGGTTTTATCTGCTTATGCTGATGATGTTGTTGTTTTTATTAGAGACCAACAAGATGTCAGTGTTTTGACCACGATTACGGACCAGTTCTCGGTTTTGTCGGCTACGAGGGTGAACTGGGGCAAGAGTGAAGCCCTGGCCGTCGGCAAGTGGCCCGCGGGGTTCCCGGTTCTCCCTCAAGGTTTGAAATGGAAAAGAGATGGTTTTAAGTACCTTGGTGTGTTTTTAGGCAGTAAAGATATTGTAAATAAAAACTGGGAAAACATCGAACAAAAAATACAAAGCAAACTGTCAAAGTGGAAGTGGTTGCACTCTCAGATGTCTTATCGGGGTAGAGTGCTTGTGTTGAACAATCTCGTTGCTTCCCAGTTGTGGCATAAATTGGCGGTGTTAGACCCACCATCTGGCCTGCTTGTGAAGGTCCAGTCTGAGATGGTCAAGTTCTTTTGGAACGGTCTACATTGGGTGCCGCAATCTGTTTTGTATTTGCCTAGAGAGGAGGGAGGTCAGGGCCTTGTCCACCTGGCCAGTAGAACGGCGACATTTCGCTTGCAGTTTGTACAAAAGTACTTAACAGGATTTCCTGTGTGGAGAGATGTGGCCAGTTGCATTCTTAGACGTGTGAATTTTCTTGGGCTGGATGCTGCTTTGTTTTTTACTGATTTTAGTCTTTTAAAGTTAAAAGGGTTGCCCCCATTTTATCAGGGTGTTTTTAAATCATGTGCCTTTTTTAATTTACACAGATCAAGCGCGAGTAGTTCACTGTATTGGCTGTTGGAAGAGCCGTTAGTGTGCGGTGCACGACTGGACGTCGCAGATAGCACCGTGCCAGGTGTCGCTGAAATACTGTCCAAGGCCGGGACAGTGACCCTGCGGCTGCTCATTCAGGTGGCTGGACCGGACTTTGAAAAGGTCCAGGAAGTCGCTTTGACGCTGGGGGTCCGGTCTGCTAGATTTACACGACGTTTTTTGGAAAGGGTGAGAGAGCGCCTGACGCCAGAGGAGAGACGGCTCCTGCAACAGTATGCCGCGGAGGAGTGTCGACCTGATCCATCTGACGCCTTTCCGGATGTGTTTTTGGATCCGGATTTTGAGGAAGACGGCGGCCCCCTCCTTCGAGACCCGGGGAAAGAATTAGATCTGTGCAAGACGGCCTCCAAAATATTGTACAGATATTACACCAAGATTCTGAATAAAAGGACTCTGTACAGAAGGCCTGTTAGTGTATGGGTTGACAGATTTGGAGGATCTTGGCCACAATGGAGGACTTTGTACAAGCCTCCAATACGGAAAAGGACTGGTGATCTGCAGTGGAGGATACTGCATGGTGCCATTGCCACGACCTCGTTCTTGGTGATTATCAGTCCTGGCGTTGTGAATGAGTGTCCTTTCTGCAGGTTATCTGAGAGTGTCTTTCATGTATTTATAGATTGTGCAAGATTATCTGCATTTTTCACTGTATTGTCGAGATTTTTTAGTCTTTTTAGTATAGTTTTTACCAGTTCTGTTTTTATTAATGGTGTTCATCACAGTAAAGCCATGAGTTCTAAGTCACAGATTTTAAATTATTTATTATCCGAAGCCAAGATGGCTATCTATTTGACTCGACGCGATAAGATGCAGGCTGGACCTCATTTGAGTGTTATTGATGTGTGGAAGATTAATGTGAAAGCTAGATTAAGAATTGAGTTCTGCTTCTATAGAGCCAATGGGAACCTCAAAGAGTTTGTGGACCTGTGGGGGTTTGAAAATAAATTGTGTTTCATTTCTGAACAGAATAAATTAGAATATAACAATTTATTATTATAAAGGTCAGCTATTGTGTTGATGATTGTTTGATTTGATTTATTGTTTAATAAATGTGCTGTTAAAAATCAAATCTTCTTCTTCAGGCCTTTCAGTTAATGTAGCAATCAACTGAGTAGCCATGTAACCCCAAGATAACCCCAAGAACCACATCTGTTAACAGCAGCTTTCTCTCTAATTAACAACTTGAACCTGTCATCAGGCTAGATTAGCTTTTGGAGCTTTTTTAAGCTCCAGTGGTATTGTTTATATTAATCTCTAAGATAAAAATGAAAGACCTCCAAAGCTCGAGAACCATGCACCACTGGTTTTACAATCATCAAAAAACTCAAATAAAAGATGACACCAGTAACTTGATTGTTCACAACTCGTCTTAGAAATTCCAATGCTTCTTTGTTTTAGTAAAGGTTAAACAATAGTAAGAATTCCAACAATCTGTCATGTTTTGTTTTACTCGGGAAACCCACATGCACAGATCACACTCCGGAGGCAGGCGTAAGTGCAGTGAGATTTATTTCAACAACAAAATGTGACAGTGAAAAACGACAGCTGGAGGGATCCCACGGTGGATATACAGGGGACAAAAACGGGAACTGGACCAAGGGGTAACTCTCCTGGGGAGGGATAACAAGGTGAGAACAGGATGAGGTGCGGAGAACTTCTCTGTGGTCGTAACCTACTTGCTGGTGCAGAGAATGGAGTGACAAAGGAAACCGGTAAGTTGTGGAGCGGAGGCTGTTGGGAGAGGAACAGGCGGCGGCGTCGCAGGAGGGCGGACAGGTGAGGCGGTTTTTCAGGAGCCACACGGAGGATCAGAGCGCACGGCCTCGATAATCTCTTGGCCAACAAGGACTCTTCGAGGAACAGCCTGCCAGGAGGACGCAGAGACAGGACCTGAAGGCGGATGACAGGAAACGTTAGAAAAAAACAGATCTGGTTTGGTCAGTTAGCACAGGTTCTACCATAGGCGAGCAACACTCTGGCACTGGAGTGTCAGCGTGATCCTCCAGAAGTACTCCTCTCGATGATGTAAGTGGCCACAGGTGTGCAGGAGGGACCACCAGTCACGCCCTCTGCAGTGTCACAAAGCCCCCTGGAGGAGAAACTGGAAGCGCACCTCCAGATTCACAACACAATCAATGGTGATAAATTAAAAAAACATACTCAAAATCAACTTGTTGTCCTTAACCACAACCACTAATACTAGGAGAAGCTTTGGAGGCATACCCCAAATAACTTCCAGCATCAGATGACAATGCAGTCCTTGGTTAGGGATTTACCTCATCACAGCGGAATCCCCATTTGGATGGATGTGGAATGTGGGTTGATCTTGCCTTCTGGATCTGTCAGCCTCTCATCAAACTATTGAAATGTTGTCCATCAACCAAGTCTACTGCAGGTTATAGGGGTTTCTTCATCAAAGGTGGTTCAAGACTGTCAAATCTTGAAGCAATGATGAAAGCTTCTCCTCTTGGATGTGATGCAGAGTCTTTGTTTCTCTTTATCTTTTGCGTCCCTCAGTCTGTACTCCTGCTGACTTTAACTATTCTCTTTCTTCCTCTTTTCCGGGTGTTTTATACCATTTCATCCCATGGTTGTATATGGCAAGACATTGTGTAACTTCTTACCTGTATTGCTTAACGTCTTTGGTGACTCACTTTTTCTTTTCAACTGCCATTAAAGTTACTCCCTTAAAGTCACCCTTCTTTAGTTATGGTTGATTAAATAGATCTTTGTTGTGGGTAGAGGGTTATGATGATTTTTGCATTCTCAGAATATTCTTTTCCAATTGTAGTTTGCTCATTGACATTTCCAGATGTGCACAGTTCACAAAGATGGTGACATTGGAGGAAAGCTGACATTTTCTGTCTCTGCAAGTGCTTGACAATGCCGGAGAAGCACTGACATTTGTGAAAGTGCCGAGCAGAGCTCTTGTAAGATTTTCTATTATGAGAAAGTGAGGTAAATTAGACATTATATCTGTGCAGTGATCTACTCTCAGAGGATATCAGTAGAAAATGAGATGAAAAGACAAGTGGCTGAGAAAGAGAAAACCAAGTAAAGGAAGGAGGTAACAGGGAGACGGGAAAGACAAGCATAAAGAACAGAAGGTAAAATAAATACAACCTAGCTGCAATTCTCAAATGATTCATTGTGTGAAAGCGTCTACAGTCTTTTGCCTCTAAACTTCTTTCAACTGCAGCAGACAGCTCCCTGAAGTGTAAAAAGACGTCTACTTTTGATCTTCTGTGAAAAAGGTACAAACTGTTCAGCTCAAACAGAGCATTGAATAATAATGACACATCGCTTGAAAATATATTTACAAGTGCTTGTAGATTTAAAGAGGCTCACAGAGAAAGAAGACACCCAACAAAAAGAATCAGAGTACAAATCACATTTTTGTTGCCCATATAATCTGCAAAACTTCCACAGGAAACAGATTAGTTTTTTCTCTAAGATACAGAGAACACTGAGAGAATGTCTGAAATTATGTTAATATTCAAGTTACTGAACATATATCAATCTGATCATTGTTGAATTTTTTGTTTCACAGCATTGCAAGGTGGAGCAGAGAATATCGGATGATCAAGACTATCTTTGTGAGTGAAAATTACATTGAGGCAAATGCTCAGCACAACAATTTTATACAGTGCAGTGATTGCAGTGATAGTGTTAACGTCATAGTTTTTTGGTGTAATTTGGAAATTTGGATGAAAACAATTTTGTTACTGGATCACGAAGAGTCTCATCAAAAATTGTCAGCATTAGTTTGGTCACCACCATATGTATGTCACTGTGGCTTTAGTGGTGCAGTGCCACTTCCATCTGATCTCTTTTTGCCCTCAGTCACAAACCCCCGACCCCTACCCTTCCTTCCTGCATGAAGATTTAACATGCTCTCAGAAAATGTCATGCCACACTTCCTGTTCTGCAGCACTGATATTTTGACATTGATCACCATCAAACTTTCAACAACATAAAAAGATGGAGGTGCTGGTGTAGTTGGGAGGTGCTGTGGGGTGATAACATGGTTTTCCTCATAAATGATTTTCTGTCAACAGAAAATGTTCACTGAAGCAGGATTTACTACTAATTTGCAAATTTTTCTTTGAGGGAGAAAATTAAGATGGATGAGGTCTGTGGTCTGCATTACTGTCACAGAGGATGGATAATGGAAGTCTGCATAGCTAGCTGAAGTACAGTGCTCACTGCTTTTAGTCACCCTGTATATAGGATCTTCTTAGAATAGAACAGAATATACTTTATTGATCCCCAAGGGAAAATTGCTTATTTGTTGAAAAGCTACTTTATCTCAGGTAATAAATATAAAGTTTACTATATATATATATATATATATATATATATATATATATATATATATATATATATGTCTGTTGTATATATATACTGCTCAAAAAAATAAAGGGAACACTCAAACAACACAATATAACTCCAAGTACATCAAACTTCTGTGAAATCAAACTGTCCACTTAGGAAGCAACACTGATTGACAATCAACAATGATTTTGTTGTCAGCACATTCAACTTAGTACAGGACAAAGTATTCAATGAGAATATTTCATTCATTCAGATCTAGGATGTGTTATTTGAGTGTTCCCTTTATTTTTTTTTAGCAGTATATATATATATATATATATATATATAGCTCAATAGGTAAGGCATCAGTATATCACCCGAGAGGGCGGGGTTCGAATCCAGTCTGGGTCCTTAGGCAAGACCCTTCAAGCTACTGCCTACCTCATACCATGAGAGATACTAAGTTGCATAACATGCCGGCTCAGACGTCGCCCGGCCAAACAAGGTCTGCGTCAGGTGTTGGGGAACCAGAGCACCTTGATGACAAATGGGCTACTGGAACAAGACGGAAATGGGCGAGAGATGAAAATGTGGATCTGTTGGAATGCTACTACTCAAGTAACCCTACTCAGAGAGGTTACATGCAAAGACTGGGGAAGGAATGGTTACTTCGACATCCCCAGTCAACACTAAGTGCTAAACAACTAGTAGCTCAGTGTTCCAACATCCGCAAACGGCAACTGCTATCACAACTTGAGGTTGACGAGATACAACACAAATGCTACAGCAAAAGGGAGGAACCCGGATGTCAGAACTGTGGGGACTTAACTACAAGTCCCCACCCAGTGAGGGGATACACGGCCCCAGTGAGCGAATCAGAGCTGAACGAGACAGCTGCTGACCTGAGAGAGAGAATCATGACCCGAATGACAACCAGGCCTCCCCGGCGCCAATTACAACGGCTGAGTGAAGTACCATCAGAAAGTCTCATTGAGAATGTGAATGCAGCATTGAGAACGATCCCTACCAATACCATAACAGAAACCAATGAGCTGATCTACAACTCAGCATCAGTGATCCTTGAGATGCTTGGCTATAAGAGCAACCATGAGACCCAATACCCACCATGGAAAAGACGGTTAGAGGCTAAAATCAAGGTAACAAGGAGGGAAGTGAGCCAACTATCAGAGCTCCACAAGGGTACAATGAAAAGACAAGTACCCAGAAAGTACAGGCAGATGCCCATACCTGAAGCACTCGAAACTGCCAAACAGAGGCTCCAAGCCTTGGCCAGCCGCCTAAAGAGATACACAAGGGAGAATGAATCCAGAAGGATTAACCGGCTCTTCTCCACTCAACCAGCTAAGGTGTACTCTCAATGGCAGGGTAATAACAACAGAGCAGACCCACCAAGGCTGGAGACTGAACAATACTGGAAAGGCATATGGGAAAGGGAGGCGTCCCACAACAGCAATGCACAGTGGTTGATCTCTACGAGAGGACCATAGCAACCTCCCTGAGCAAGCCCCGGTAACCATCACTGTGACAGATGTCCAAGAAAGAGTCTCAGGTATGAAAAACTGACAGCACCAGGGCCTGACATGATCCATGCCTACTGGCTAAAGAAACTCACTGCCCTCCATGAGCGACTGGCAGGCCAAATGAACCAGCTGCTACAAAGTGGGACTCACCCTGAATGGTTAACTGAAAGGGCGGACAATCCTAATCCAGAAGGATCCATCAAAGGGTCCAGTCCCACCCAACTACCGACCAATAACCTGCCTCTCCACAACCTGGAAGCTCATGTCAGGCATCATAGCGGCCAAGATAAGCAAACACATGGATAAGCACATGAGCATGGCACAGAAAGGTATCGGTGTAAATAGCAGAGGAGCCAAACACCAACTCCTCGTAGACCGCACAGTTGCCCGAGACTGCAAAACCCGACACACCAACCTGTGCATGGCTTGGATTGATTACAAGAAAGCCTATGACTCAATGCCGCATACTTGGATCATTGAATGCTTAGAGATGTATAACATCAACAGGACTCTGAGAGCCTTCATTGCAAACTCAATGAGGCTGTGGAAAACCACCCTTGAAGCCAACTGCAAACCACTTGCACAAGTGTCCATCAAATGTGGCATATACCAAGGAGATGCTCTGTCCCCGCTTACTGTTCTGCATAGGCCTGAACCCCCTCAGCCAAATTATCAACAAGACTGGCTACGGATACCGACTCAAAAATGGGGCCAACATCAGTCACCTTCTCTACATGGATGACATCAAGCTGTACGCCAAGAGTGAGCGAGACATCGACTCACTGATCCACACCACCAGGATCTACAGCACGGACATTGGGATGTCATTCGGACTAGAGAAGTGTGGTCGGCTGATTACAAAGAGGGGGGAAGGTGATCCGCACAGAAGGGGTCTCTACTCCCAGAAGGAACAATAGCAGACATAGAGGACAGTTACAAGTACCTAGGTATACCACAAGCAAAGGAGCAACAGCTAAATACCTCAAACGAATAAGGCAAGTCCTGAGAAGCCAGCTCAATGGCAAGAACAAAATCCGCGCGATAAACAGCTATGCCCTGCCAGTAATCAGATACCCTGCTGGAATAATTAGCTGGCCAAAGGAGGAGATAAAAGCCACAGATATTAAGACTAGAAAGCTACTAACAATGCATGGAGGGTTCCATCCCAAATCCAGCACCCTGAGACTGTACACGAGCCGCAAAGAAGGAGGCAGAGGACTAGTGAGTGTGAGAACCACTGTCCAGGACGAAACAACTAAGATCCATAAATACATCAGGGACAAAGCCTCAACAGACAATGTGCTCAGTGAATGTCTCAGACAACAGGGAACGGAGGCTGAAGTGCCAGAGATACCATCAGCAATACATGGGATGTACCACCAGCAAATAACCGAAGTGGCTGATATCAGTAAATCCTACCAATGGCTGGAAAAAGCTGGGCTCAAGGACAGCACAGAGGCCCTCATCATGGCCGCCCAGGAACAGGCCCTAAACACCAGAGCAATAGAGGCCCAGATCTACCACACCAGACAAGACCCAAGGTGTAGGTTGTGTAAGGAGGCTCCTGAGACAGTCCAGCACATAACAGCAGGGTGCAAGATACTGGCAGGGAAAGCGTACATGGAAACGACATAACCAAGTGGCAGGCATAGTGTACAGAAACATCTGTGCAGAATATGGACTGGAAACCCCGAGATCAAAGTGGGAAACACCCCCAAAGGTGGTGGAGAATGCCAGAGCTAAGATCCTGTGGGACTTCCAGATCCAGACAGACAGAATGGTAATGGCGAACCAACCAGACATTGTCATAGTGGATAAACAACAGAGGAAAGCCGTTGTGGTAGATGTAGCAATACAAAGCGATTGCAACATCAGGAAAAAGGAGCACGAGAAACTGGAGAAATACCAGGGGCTCAGGGAGGAACTGGAGAGGGCCTGGAAGGTGAAGACCACAGTGGTGCCTGTGGTCATCGGGACCTCGGGGCAGTCACCCCAAACTGGAGCAGTGGCTACAACAGATCCCAGGAACAACATCAGACATCTCAGTCCAGAAATGTGCAGTCCTTGGCACAGCCAAGATACTGCGCAGGACCCTCAAGCTCCCAGGCCTCTGGTAGAGGACCCGAGCTCAGAGGATAAGAACCACCCGCGGTGGGTGAGAAGGGAATATATATATATATAAAAATAAAAAAAAATTCCCTTCTCACCCACCGCGGGTGGTTCTTATCCTCTGAGCTCGGGTCCTCTACCAGAGGCCTGGGAACTTGAGGGTCCTGCAGTATCTTGGCTGTGCCAAGGACTGCACATTTCTGGACTGAGATGTCTGATGTTGTTCCTGGGATCTGTTGTAGCCATTGCTCCAGTTTGGGGGTGACTGCCCCGAGGGCCCCGATGACCACTGGCACCACTGTGGTCTTCACCTTCCAGGCCCTCTCCAGTTCCTCCCTGAGGCCCTGGTATTTCTCCAGTTTCTCGTGCTCCTTTTTCCTGATGTTGCAATCGCTTGGTATTGCTACATCTACCACAACGGCTTTCCTCTGTTGTTTATCCACTATGACAATGTCTGGTTGGTTCGCCATTACCATTCTGTCTGTCTGGATCTGGAAGTCCCACAGGATCTTAGCTCTGGCATTCTCCACCACCTTTGGGGGTGTTTCCCACTTTGATCTCGGGGTTTCCAGTCATATTCTGCACAGATGTTTCTGTACACTATGCCTGCCACTTGGTTATGTCGTTCCATGTACGCTTTCCTTGCCAGTGTACATGGAACGACATAATCAAGTGGCAGCTGACTGGATAGCTCAATAGATAAGGCATCAGTATATCACCCGAGAGGGCGGGGTTCGAATCCAGTCTGGGTCCTTAGGCAAGACTACTGCCTACCTCATACCATGAGAGATACTAAGTTGCATAACATGCCGGCTCAGACGTCGCCCGGCCAAACAAGGTCTGCGTCAGGTGTTGGGGAACCAGAGCACCTTGATGACAAATGGGCTACTGGAACAAGACGGAAATGGGCGAGAGATGAAAATGTGGATCTGTTGGAATGCTACTACTCAAGTAACCCTAGTCAGAGAGGTTACATGCAAAGACTGGGGAAGGAATGGTTACTTCGACATCCCCAGTCAACACTAAGCACTAAACAACTAGTAGCTCAGTGTTCCAACATCCGCAAATGACAATTGCTTGAGATTGATGAGATACAACACAAATGCTACGGCAAAAAGGAGGAACCTGGATGTCAGAACTGTGGGGACTTAACTACAAGTCCCCACCCAGTGAGGGGATACACGGCCCCAATGAACGAATCAGAGCTGAACGAGACAGCTGCTGACCTGAGAGAGAGAATCATGACCCGAATGACAACCAGGCCTCCCCGGCGCCAATTACAACGGCTGAGTGAAGTACCATCAGAAAGCCTCATTGAGAATGTGAATGCAGCATTGAGAACGATCCAATACCATAACAGATATATGTCTAAGAGTAATAAGCTAAAAATGACTAGATATAAACAAATATTTTGCAATATATTAATCAATAAATAACCAATAAATGAGTGAAGAAAAATTTTGAATCAATTAGCACAGACTTGGGCATTGTAAAGCCAGAAATGGCAACAGACAGAAATGACTTTCTGTGGTGCTCTGTGCTTCACTTTGGCAAAATGAGTGTCTGGCTGAAGGTGCTTCTGTATCCGGCCAGCACTTCATGGAGCAGATGAGACTCGTTGTCCAAGATGGCCTGCATCTTGGACAGGATCCTTCTTTCTGATACCTCTGTCAGAGAGTCCAGCTCCACTCCAATGACGTTACTGGTTTTCCTGATCAGTTTGTTCAGTCTGTTGGTATCCTCCACCTTCAGCCTGCTACCCCAGCACACCACAGTATATAGGATGTCCCTGGCAATAAAACATAAAACATTCTAAGCAAAGTCCGGGAGATATTGAATGACCTCAGCTGTCTCAGAAAGTAGTGGTGACTTTGGCCCTTCCTGTACACAGCATCAGTATTCTTGACCCACTCCAGTTTTTTATCAATGTGGACACCCAGGTATTTCTAGTTCTTCACAATGTCCACACTGACCCCTGGGATGGTAACGGGTCACCGGTGCCCTGATCCTCCTCCTGAGATCCACCACCAGTTCCTTGGTCTTTGTCACATTGAGCTGCAGGTGGATCAGTTCACCCCATGTGACAAAGTTGTCCACAGTATTGAGTCTCATCACCATCTCTGATACAACCAACCACAGATGAGTCATATTACAACTTCTGGAGATAACAGGTCTCAGTGCAATAGCTGAAGTCATATGTATAGAGTGTGAAGAGGAAGAGAGAGAGGACAGTCACTAGTGGAGCTCCTATGTTGCTGACAAAACTGTCTGACAACCAGCATCACAGGATGATCACAAGATCTGTGGTCTGCCAGTTAGATTGTCTACAATCCAGGACACAGGAGGGGGTCCACCTGCATCACCGTCAGTTTTTCACCCAGTAGAGCCGGACAGATGGTGTTGAATGCACTTGAGAAGTCAAAAAACCTAATTCTCACAGTGCTCGCTGACTGGTTCAGGTGAGCATATCCACTGTTCAGCAGGAAGGTGATGGCATCCTCTACTCCAAGCTTGGGCTGGTAGGCAAACTGCAAGGGGTCCAAGTGTGTTTGGACTAGAGTGCGGAGCTGCTCCAAGAATGAGTCTTTCCAGGGATTTGATTCTATCTACAGGATAACAGACAACATTTTGACTACAGTTACATTATTACACTTTAATAAAACAATAACATTTCAACATTTTTTTTAGCCCTTTACTGTCCCTTTGAAGTCAACAGCAGATTTCAGAAATTTACATTGATATATGAACAGTCATTCAGTTTGAAAATGTGCTGCAACTATTTCTTATTCTCACATTTAGACTTGCTAAACCATGGAAATCTAAAATCAACTTGAATCAGCATGTTTATTGGTATTTATATCCACATTCAGTATAAGTTTAGCTTTGAATTCTGTTGAGCTTTGGAGTCTGTCATTCTCCAAGCCGAACATGGCCTTTACTCACTCTCAGAGAAGGATTAAGAGACTAGCAGACAAATAGATTATTTCTCTCCAGACCAACAGCAAGGGTTGACTGATGAAATCACCAAATGTCACCCTTTGTCTTCTACACAACGATTTGCAACTTTCTGGAAAATAACTGTAAATAGTGGAAAATGTGTCAGTTTTAATTATGCTTTTTTCAAAACATGTTTTTAGTTATCAGGTTAAAGTTCTGATTTCCCAAAAGTTGTTCTAAACAACCATGAAAGCCCTGGGCAAGAAATCAGTTGCAACTAATGTGTCTCACTTTCTTTTTCACATTTAAATCATTTAATCATTTCGATATTATATCTTGTCTTCTCAGTGTATTTCCTCTTGATTAATTCTTATACAACTTCTGTGTAAACATTTGGGATTTTACATAAAATTTATGAATATCTAAAAGAAGAAGGATAAGTTGTCATAACCTCTCTCCTAACCCAAGTCAGCACCATTGTTATAATAATTTTTTTAATCTGTTACTGCGTTTACAATGTTTGGTTAATATTTTGTATTCAGGAAACATTAAGCATTTAGAATAAGAAGTACCGGGCTGCACAGTGGTGCAGTGGGTAGCGCTGTTGCCTTGCACCAAGAAGGTCCTGGGTTCGATTCCCAGCCTGGGGTCTTTCTGCACGGAGTTTGCATGTTCTCCCTGTGCATGCGTGGGTTCTCTCCAGCTTCCTCCCACAGTCCAAAAACATGACTGTCAGGTTGATTGGGCTTTCCAGATTCTCCCTAGGTGTGTGAGTGTGTGTGTGCATCGTTGTTTGTCCTGTTTGTCTTTGTGTTGCCCTGCGACAGACTGGCGACCTGTCCAGGGTGTACCCCGCCTCTCGCCCGGAACGCAGCTGGAGATAGGCACCACCAACTCCCGACTCCCTAAGCATCAGAAACTGACAACCGAGGAATGAAGAGGATGAGTCTACTATAATATTTTGAAACGCATAAAAAGAGCTACCATCCATGGACAGTCAATGAATCTATTTTAGACAATGTTCTTAATTTGACTTCAGCTTTAAAAGATTTTCCAGTTCTCTGAATACATGCTGTGATTTTATTTTCATTTCTGCTTATTTTTTAGACAACACACAGTATTTCAATATGGTAGAATTCTATCATTCTCACTAATGTCATCATTAGTTATGATGACATTAGTGAGAATGTCACTAATGTAATAAAAAATTAAAACCAATATGGTAGGTGGAAACTTTAAGGTTACACATGGATAATAGGTGGCAGTATGCACCTCCGAAATTGTTTGCAATCCATCAATAAAGAGAAGAACAAACTTAATAAAAATGTTTAAGAAGAATAAGGTTGTATTTTCTGTCATGATTAGAACAAATAAGGACGTACTGTATCCCAAACGCCAAAAAATCCAAGAAGTTGATGTCATCGCACGCCACAGTTGCACTCCTTTGAGTGTGTAATGTGTGACAAACAATGATTCTTTCTTATTGTTGTAATGATCACACTGGGATTGTTGCCACTGGCAGTCATATTGAATCATTAATAACTTCTGCAAGAGTTGGGGGGGTAGCTGTGGTGCATGGCCTGATTAAGATGGAATCTGTCCTCCAAGGAAAGTAGTATGTCTATAAAGACACTGGGATGATTAACTTAGAGTCAGCAATGCGTGATGTATCTTATATTAACCAGCAACTCAATAAAATATGACATGGGATACTTGTAATCACAGTACCTTTTGTAATACTTGCAAAGCATCATTTAGTACAAAACCAGATTCCCCCGAACTGCTACAATAATAACAAAAATGATGTCTTAATTCTCCTGAACATATCTGTTCAACTAATTTCCCTTGAGAGGTAAGATTTTTATTTTTATGAGAAAAAATTGCATTAATTTTAAACTAATTAAACAGTTTCAATGCAAAAGTAAGTTTTACTTTTGACTCCTGACAGTTTGAGGAGTTATTGACATTACATTTGCTTTATAAAAAGATTGTATAAAAGCTGATGACATCAAAAAAGTATTGCAGGCGACACCCATGGCTTAACACTTTGTTGGATCACCACTGGAGTTTAATCCTAGTGACCATTGTGTTCTTGGTCACCTCAGACTCGTTTTTATAGACTACTTATTTTTGTTGGACTGGAAGATTTAAGAATGTTATTAATAACTAATGTTATTAGTGATGCCTAATAAATCCACAGCTCTTTTTAATTGTAAGGTTCTTTACATTTCTGCTTTGTCAAAGTCTAGTCTCTGAGAAGCACAGGAAAGCAGCTTAAGGATAACCAGTAGGAATCAGATCCACTTGAGAAATACTTTGGGATTTTTAGAAATAATTCGAGTGACAATGTATATGTCACATTTAATCAAGATACTTATCAGTTATCAGTATCTATAGATTACAATAGATAATGCCATAAAATAGATACATTTTTAGGAATTCAGTAAAGAACTGACTGATTTTTCCAACTGTATTAATTAATTGTTTATTGCACAGGTTGGATGGTTTATGCTGATATGAGTGTTATATAAAGATTTCTTCTTTTGTGTCTTTCACAACTGCCATCCAGCTTTATAGAAGCTTTATAGAAACTCCTGGTACTCTGCACTCTAACAACTTAATTTTAAAGCTTAACAAAACAAAAACAAAAAAAAGAAAAAGAAAAAACTTTTACAGAGTGATTTAATTGATTTCTGCCTTCATTCTGTCTAGTTTTTTTAGTCTACATAGTCTAGAACTTTTTTTTTCTTTAAATGATAAGTTTATTAAAAAGGTTTTAGTTAAAAGCTCCAAAATCACTAGTGAAATCATTATAGGGAGCATTGATGAGAGCTGGTCCGCTCTGTTGTAATCGCTTGTGACATGAGGGACCTGCAGTACTCCTTTAGCCTTTAGTGATGTGAACAGATTTCATTTTGACTTGAACAGAACTCTCCAGTTAAGTGTTTGTACTTAGAGTAAATAAAGGTTGGCTCCTGGGTTGCCTCGGACTGACACTGAGCCAGAAAAACCAGGCCATAGGGCTAACCCAAACAAAACACTTCCATCTGTAAGCATTGCTCTCCACGACTCCCAAAAGACTTGATTGATCCACAGGCCAATCAGAGTACATTGATCACATATTCTGCCTCCCTTCTACCAGCTTCTTTATACTTCATTCGAGTACATTCATTTACTTCCTGTCAGAAGTACAGCGTTCCCCGGGAGGGTCATTGCTGTAAAGCTGTTGTGGTGGATTTCTTCTGAAACAGAAAATGTGCTTACACTTCTATTATATAACATTATTGTTTTTATGTATAATTTAATACTAAAAAGCTTAATCAATATTTAGTTAGAGATTATGAGCTGTGAAAAGAGATTCTCATGCCAGCATTAACAGCCTGTGAAAGCTCCATACATGTTCACCCTCTGATGGTGAGCACCACATGGCACAGCTAAATACGCTGCTTAAGCAACATAATGATCACTTATTAAGAAACTGTAGCATTTTTAAGTTTGGTGTACACTGTTAATCTATTTGCTGGGTGAGTCAATGTGCTGGACTATAGTCTTAGCAGACAAACAGTTTAAATTGTTGACATATTAACGTTCCAGGTAACACAAAATAAGTTACAGACCTACTTTTTACTGCAACTGCAACTGTCAGAAAAATGACCTTTCACCTTTGCAACATGTCTTCCCCTTGTCTCAAGACTCACTTTTCTGTCAATCTACTGTGAAATAAAGGCCACTATTAAAAAGATATTCTTTAAAAACAATGAACGGTAGAACAAATCTTTCAAGAAAATCCACTTTCAGTCAATTTTCCAACATGCCACATGACAAAGGTTTTGTTTCAGTTTATTTATTCTGCAGTGTGCTGTGTTGCGAATAAAATTCAGACTTCATTTAATTGTGCAGATAATTTAGATAAGCTAACTTGTATAAGAAGTTAGATGCAGTTGAAACTTGATATTTGCGTTCACTGCAAAAAAGACACATACACAGTTACAGTGCGTGACCTCTATTATATCCCTCTTGCTGGCAGTCATTTGAGTGTGGTGATTTTTCTTCTTTTATGGAAATTCTAACAAGTTTGTTTGAATGTGCCTTTAAATTAATTTCTTGCAACAAGACATATTTTTTTTTTCCTTTGTAAGATCTCCATGTGGTTCCTAATGGAGTGTGATGGCTCACAAACACTTTGAAACATGCATAAATCTTTCATAGTGAGACTGTGGTGGTTTTTAATTGTGATGGCTGCATATCAGTGGTGCTGACAGTGGTGGCAGCATGTTCATTACAGAGGGCCAGTGCAATTGTGTGGCTTCTAATAATCTGTGGGGGAATATTTCTGCCATATTCCAACAGCACACATTTTCCATCTGAAAGCAGAATTTCATGTCTTTTGTTCTCAAAACGTTTCATACTTTTGCTTACCTTTTTATTTAAACTATAATGCCTGTACTCAAAACTTATCCTCACACTCAGATATAATCTCTGCTTTGATTCTCTGCTCGCTTACAAAACATTAGCAGTGTCTGTATTCAGGGTCTGCGTCCTTCGAAGGACGGATTTGTGGACTGTTTGGGTCATAGTGTGGTGACAAAGCCTGTCCGAATTCAAAGACTCCTTCAAATGTGGCCTTCAAATGCATACACCTTTTCAACAAATTTGAAGGATGGGTCCAGTGTATCCTTCATTGCCCACCATGTCCCATAATTCATTGTGGGCCCAAACGGGCAATTCAGGCTTCGAACAACTCCTTTAGACTTCATTCTAGTATATTCATTTACTCCCTGTCAGATGTACAGTGTTCCCCAGGAGGGCCATTGCTGTAATTTGACGGTGAAATTAAATTGATGGTGAAGTGCGTCAAATTATTTTGTTATAATTTTGCTATATATTTTGCTATAAAATGAGGCAAAAATATAAGTATGTAAGTCTCACATATCTGCTCGGTTCATCAATACATAACCTAATTGCAATATTGCTCCAACATTTTGGGAGATGTCTGTACCCGCAGCATTAATAACCAGCTCCCCTCGCCGGCTGTCAGCTGGCTGGGTGTTCCATGTTCAGATTACTGGGAGAGAATGCTTGACTCCCAGCACATTGTTATAAAAACTCCTGCTAGCTTTCCCCAGTGAAGTTAAACACCGATATTATTCAGAGAGATAATATTTAGTTGTAAAATGTTTGGTTCACTAAAGTATTTAATTTATTTCTGACCAAATTGGTTCTTCAAACAAAGTAGTTTTATTTTACTGTAATGTCTTATCTGAGACATTACAGATAATATTCTTCAGCCTTCAAATCTGGAGAATATTATATCTGGAAATGAATTATTTGCTTACATTTATTCCTGGTGGAAATGTGCAATACATGTTTAATCATTTTAGAATCAAACTAAAAGATTGCATTTGTTTTACAATGGAATATGCTTTACTATAAAAGGTCAAGAATAATACATAAATCAGAAGTAATATATGGCCATAAAACAAATTTTGGCTCTGTTGTTCTTTTCTTCGCCACTCTCTGTTTCATGCTATCACAGTTGCTAGGCAGCATGAGTTACACTGAGGTGGTGGGCGGGGTTAGTTGGTGAGGGCTAGACTGGTCCGAATTCAAAACTTTTCTCTTTCAGTCTTTGTTTATTCGCAGTCTTTGAATGACCTGTCCTTCATAGACCTTCCAAGGATACAGACCCTGAATTCGGACACGGATATTTTTGAAACAGAAAATGCACCGTCGCTTGGCAACCTCCCAGCCAACAGAATGAAAGTGTTGTTCTGTGTGCGTTTGTTTCCTTCTAACGGGTGTACCTGTGTGACTATCAATTGTAGCAACCTGCACCACCCACTGGATGCAGGGAGAAAGAACCGCTTCAGCTTACACTAAACATCTGACAGTAGGCAGGAGTTTGTCCACCCAACCAACTCCCTCCATCCAGTGGGTGGCGCAGTTTGCTTCAATCGATAGTACACACACAAGCACACCCGCAAGAAGGAAACAAACACACCACGTTATTACAACAATTTAATTCCATTGGCTGAGAGGTTGCCAGGTGATGGTGTCAAAAGGTGGTTCCAAAAGCAGGCAGAGAATGTTTCATAAGTGAGCAGCGAATTCTGCAAGTGAGTCGAAACATGACAAGTTTTAAGAAAAAAAACAGAGTTCTGCTTTCAGAAAATGTAAGCAAAAGTATTAAATGTTTTGAGAACAAAGACATGTAATACTGCTTTCAGACTGAAAATGTGTGCTCTGGAATTATGGCAGAAAAATTCCCCCATATTATTTTAGATTGTAAGTAATACATTCACTCAAATGTTTTGGCTTTTTTACACAGCTGGATCATTGCTCGGGTTGTTGCTTATTTTACAACTTAAAGATCTGGAGTCAAATCTCAATTGGGGGAGTTTTGTTTAAACTTATTATGAAATGTTTTAAGTTGCAAACCAGAAGTTTTTATTGCTCTGTTCTTATGAGTCCAACTGAAGTGTTTCACCAGTTTTTATAGTGTAACAACCGGAGTTGATGATTGAATTTCTTTTTATTTGTTTTCAACAGCTTATAATTCTTCTGTTTTCTTTCACAGGAGGGATATTTGAGTCCATTGAAAGTGGTCCTTCGGGTGCCGAGGAACTCGCCTTCAAATTTGCTTTAAACACAATCAACAGGAACAGAACCTTACTGCCAAACACTACTCTCACCTATGACATCCAAAGGATAAACATCTATGACAGCTTTGAAGCCTCAAGGAAAGGTATGTGTTTATAGTTAGAAAGCTTTATTGGCTGAGATTATGCTCATTATGGTCAAGCAGTGAAACTGTGCTCAGTTGTGGACATTTGAAAACAGAAAACTGATTAGCTTTTTCTAATTACTCATTAATTAGAAAATACATACTCATAAATATGTGTATGTATTTGCATCAGTGTGGTATTTCGACTCTTTGCTCAATTAGAGCCCACGATATTCTGTCTTGATTATTTATAGAAGTCTCTTATATCAAATGTGCTCTGAAAAATAAAGCTAATACATAGATAGATAGTTGTTTAGGTTTCACCCAACTGCACTCAAATCATCTCAGGAACACTTTCAACTTCATGTCATGGAAACAAATTCAACCTTGAACTTGCTTCCATGCAGTATTTCATACATGCTGCAACAAAATATGAAACAAACACTGACTGTATTTATTTGAGCAATTTAAATAATCCTGCTTATGGCACATAATATTATTGCTTTATGCTGTTCTTCCCCTTTATGGGGTAAAACTGAAACCTACAGCCAGACCATGGCCAGATGTAACATGATCAGACATGCTACTTTAGACTTTAAATATTAAAGAACTCCTTTAAATTTTGCTCTAAGTCTCATTAGTTTTCATTCCATAACTTCCTGAACACATAGCCTTCTTTCTTGGAAACAAGAGAACTAACAGAAACCTAAGAGGGTGAAACAGCATTTTTAAAAGGGCAAATGTGGAGCAGCATGAACAATTCCAGAACTTTCTCTTACATTTTATACAATTTTTATAACTTCAACTATTACAACTCTTATCTTATATTCATGCCTCATGAACTTAAGATAAGAGAAATATATAGTACAGATAACAAATGTCTTAAGATGCCCCTCATTTGTTTACTTTTTTTTTTTACAATAGTTTACAGTTGGACTGGGTTAAAATCCAATGAAAAGAAACTCTGATGTCAGAAATAATGTAGAATTTTGTTTTCAAATGATTCATTTTAAATCCGTGTGAAGGCTTGGTACAACACAACTTCTCTAATAGGCTAATAAATCTAACTTAACAAGTGGAACAGTTTTAGATTGTAAATGTTCTGCATAATACAAGTATATCACTAATTACTCTGTTTCCTCTCTTTAGCTTGTGACCAGCTTTCTCTTGGTGTGGCAGCCATCTTTGGCCCCTCTCACAGTTCCTCTGCTAATGCAGTCCAGTCAATTTGCAATGCTTTGGGTGTCCCACATATTCAGACCAAGTGGAAGCATCAAGTATCAGACAACCGAGACACCTACTATGTGAGCCTGTTTCCAGACTTCTCCTCCCTCAGCCGGGCTATTCTGGATCTAGTCCACTTCTTCAAATGGAAGACAGTGACTGTGGTTTATGATGATAGCACTGGTAAGAGTATTAAAATGTCCTCTTTTGCATTGGTTCCCAGTATTAATCAATTTTTGAAATTTATCTAGAGATCATTCTTAATTGCTTTGAAAACAATTCTTGTTGAGGTGTCGTGATACCAGTTTTTTCCAGACTAAACGGGAATATGAGTACCAAATATTAGTAACGAGTAGTTAACTAGTGAGTATTTATAATTCACACAATAACTTTTAAAAACAAATACATTGTATATAGAACAGTGTGACTCTTCTTTTTAAGCTTACTGTCATGGTCTGTCAATAAGCTTTTAACCCACATGCACAATCAATGAGTGGACACCAGGCTGAATGCTAATCAATGTTTGTTTACAGTATTTACAAGCTTTCTCTATGTGAGCCTGTTTCCAGACTTCATGGGGGGGATTTGGGTTCAGTGATGCCTGGAGATGAAACTGAATTAATAACTGAAGGTTTGGGTTTGACAAGGAGATTCTTTGAGTTAAAAAGTGTTGTTATGATTTGGAGGAGGAATATGGACATTGGGGAGAAGTTTTAAATCTGTCGGTGAGATCATAAATGGTCCAGTTTGCCATATAAGATTAGGATTAGGGAACATGGAGTTCAAAGGGCAAGAGAGTACCAGTACAGAGGGATTATCAGGTGAGGTCACGTTGTGTCAGCGGCCACTGTACTGTGCATGTCGCCTTCAGAATTCAAGTAAGAATATTTTATTCTAACTATTTAAACCATTTACAATTAGGCTAATAAAATAATATACAACTCACATCCACCATATATCACTTCTCTTTGGCAGGTGCAACTCCCACACACAGCTTTGTTTAAAGTTGTCAGTGGGAGTTGTTTTTTTTAAGCACAGGGTCACTGTACCTCACACTGCCGACCATTCAAGCCGCTGAATTTTTGATTCTGAAAGCTTACTTTATCACCCGCTTTGATGCATGCAGCTACATTTTCGTTATCCCTCTAATTATGACCAAAATATGAAGAAATGATTGCATTTTATTTCTCCTTCATATGAATATTAATTTCTTTTTTCAAACTAAATACTTCCGTTTTAGGAATGGTACCCTTTTGCTCACCATATATATGTTTGTCTTATTTAGAGGGACTCGACATATCAATAACTGATGATCTTACCTTGAACAAATTGCTTTAAAATTGCTGGAAAGTAATATCTGACTCATTTAACAACTCACCTGCATTTAATGCTAATGGCTCATTACAATGCATCTCATTCACTAATGTCAATTTTTTAGAATAACTTATTTTTTCACATTGTGATAAACAGTTGCAGACAACATGCTAGCTAATTGTAAAACAACACAATAAATATGGGTAACCATGGTAACCAGTGAGCATCTGAAGCTCTTTCAACAGTCATGCACACCCACTGTATTTACAAACAAATAATCCCTCTATAGATTAATCACTGGACGTCTGATGCTTCTCCAAAATCTCCTTATATCCAGCATCAGGCCTTCAACATTAAAGCCATGGATGTGCTAAAGGTGACTAATCAAACTTGATGCATTAAATGCATCGTTTTTCTCCTTGCCAAAGTTTCTTTCAACATTTATGAATTGGGTAATTGATATTGTATTTTTTAAATTACTATTGAAATTATACCAGATGTTTTCTGATATAAAGGATTTTTAAAATGACTTATCCAGTTGTAAAGCTGTTTTCTTCAATTATACTGACACCACTTGAATCAATCAATCAATCAATCAAATCAAATTTTATTTGTATAGCACATTTCAGCAACAAGGCATTTCAAAGTGATTTACATCATAAACACAAAACACAAAGTCATGCAACATAGAATTTAAAAAAAGTATATCGTTCCATATTACATTTCAAATAAAACTCTAAACAGCTGTGTTTTTAGTTGAGATTTAAAGGAAGTCAGGGTTTCTGCTGTTTTACAGTTTTCTGGAAGTTTGTTCCAAATTTTTGGTGCATAGATGCTGAAAGCTGCTTTTCCTCTTTTGGTTCTGGTTCTGGGGATGCAGAGCAGAACCAGAACCAGAACCTGAGAGTCTGGAAGGTTGATACAACAACAGCAGATCTTTAATGTATTGTGGTGCTAAACCGTTCAGTGATTCATAAACTAACAACAGTATTTTAAAGTCTATTCTTTGAGCTCCAGGGAGCCAGTGGAGGAACTTTAAACTGGTGTTATGTCTCTATCTTCCTGGTTCTAGTGAGAACATGAGCAGCAGCTTCTGGATCAGCTGCAGCTGGAGGATTGATTTGTTGGACAGGCCTGTGAAGACGCTGTTCCAATAATCAATGCCACTAAAGATAAACGCATGAATGAGTTTCTCTAGATCTGGCTGAGACATTAGTCCTCTAATCCTGGAGATGTTCTTCAGGTGATAGAAGGCCGATTTTGTTACAGTCTTTATGTGGCTCTGGAGGTTCAAGTCCGAGTCCATCACTACTCCCGGGTTTCGGGCTGATCGCTAGTTTTTAGTTGTAATAACTGAAGCTGTGCAGTGACTCTAGATCTATAACTCTAGATCTATAGCTCTAGATCGTTCCTCTTTAGGTCCAAAAATAATGACTTCAGTTTTGTTTTTGTTCAGTTGGAGAAAGTTTTGGCACATCCACACATTTATCTGTTCTAAGCATTTATTCAGTGATTGGATGGGGTTAAAGGTCACCTGGTGACATCGTAATGTAGAGCTGAGTATCATCTGCATAGTTATGGCAGCTAATATTATTTCCTGTTATAACCTGAGCTAGTGGTAGAATATAAATATTGAATAAGAGGGGTCCTAGGATTGAACCTTGTGGTACCCCACATCTGACCTTTGACCTCTTTGATGAGAAGTTTCCAATTGAAACAAAGAAGTCCCTGTTCTTTATGTAAGATTCAAACCAATCGAGCACCGAACCGGTGAACATTGAACACTGTGTAAGTCTTGTTTTGGTTTTTTTGTTTTTTTGGTTAGATGGCCACATCATCTAACATGTTGTTGGTGCTATAAGTTATGACATCAAGCTGATATGAATAACTCAAAATTTCTTGTTAGCGACTAATGAATATTGATCCTGTAATTATTTTGCAGCCCTTGTAATAGGCCTAAGTGAAATTATAATGATAAATTATTATTATTGTAAGTACTCTCATAAAAACACCGCATAAAAAATTATTTAGCAACAGAGACTATTCATATTTGCCTAATTACTACAAACTAATATATGAGGTGGCAGTTGATAATATATTGAGCCGTTTGGGAGCCAAAATTGTCTGTTCTTTGTTGAAAGGCCAGCTCTCTGAAAAGAGATCTTCTCAGTGGCTTTTACCGTCATTTATTTGTAAAATACTGAACATCACTCTGATTAACTAGTAGGTTGTCTTTGACTGTGAATCATTATTAATTGCTTAAGGCAAAAATTCATAAAAATAATTCAACATTTCAGTCTCAGTTTTACCATATATAGCATACCCATACCATACACAGCTGCATGGAATAGAAATTCAACTTCTTTCAAACATACCAGAGTTGAATGAAACTTATAGTTACACTTACAATTTGTTGAATACATTACTTAGCTAACAAATTCTAATAACACTAATGATGATTAAACTAAGACTGCTAAAGATAAAATACTAAAATCTAAAAATAGACAAAAATAGAGCCAATAAAATAATGCAATGATGTCACAGTTCAGTCTGAATTGTGAGTATTAAGAAACCAGATTTATTTCAGGAGGATTTTTGAGTATGTTAATTACAGAATACATTTGACAAAAATATACTGTGTTTTCATCATACAGCAACACCAAGAATATACAACATGAAATAAAGGCCGAACTTGTGTTGTATTCTGCATAAATTTCCTTATGCGGAATTCTGAGCAAACCAGAATCAAGATTTATTCATTTGGCAAATCAATACAGTACAGTCAGATGAGTTTTGGATACAAAGCTCCTAAGCAAGGAGTGACCTTCTTCCACTAGTGAAGAGAAAGAGAAAGTCTTTGTCCTAGGAGTGGGGTTTATCCGGGGTCAGGCCCCGGGGGTAGCAGCTTAAGAAGGGAGGCCCAGACTTCCCTCTCCACAGCCACTTCTTCCAGCTCCTCCAGGGGAACCCCAAGGCGTTCCCAGGCCAGCCGGGAGATGTAGTCCCTCCAGCGTGTCCTGGGTCTTCTGGCTCAGGCATGTGGTCAGGAGGCATCCTGACCACATGCCTGAGCCGCCTCATCTGGCTCCTCTGAATGTGGAGGAGCAGCGGCTCTACTCTGAGTCCCTCCCGGATGATTAAGCTTCTCACCTTATCTCTAAGGGAGAGCCCAGCCACCCTACGAAGAAATTTTTTTTCGGCCGCTTGTATCCGCTCGTTCTTTCGGTCATGAAGCAAAGCTCATGACCATAGATGAGGATAGGAACGTAGATCGACCGGTAAATCGAGAGCTTCGCTTTTTGACTCTCTGGAGGACAGAACATGTCTAATTGCCTTGAATTAGATGTGGTTCTCTTTGTTGCTGTGAAGCTAACTCTGAGTGCCTCAGCATGCAAAGGCATATCAACAATTGGCATTTGCATCCTGTCCAATACAGAAAAATTAGAAAAGGGGGGGGGGGGGGGGTCATTGTAAACAAATTTAAATATTCCATCTTGAAATTTTTAGATTTGAAATGGTGTAATTTTTATTATTCATCATGTCTGAGTGAGTATTTATCTGGGAAAATCTTTTTTACTGTGTACTTTCGCAGTCTTAGTTCAAAGGTGACATAATGCGAGTAGGTTGAAGGTCATATTGTGTGTGCAAGCCTAAGGTAAAACTGCAAGACCAATAGACAGACTGGTCATATTACATAATGTAGTTACTATCTTACATATTTAGGCCTACGTTTTGCTCAGATCTACTCTGTATCTCTGTTTATATCTTGATTTGAGTTTTCTTTGTCTTTATTTTGTTTTCTCCGTGTTGTCCTGTCTACCCCTTGATTGGTTACACCTGTTCTTTGTTTCCCCTGATTGTCTCCCTGTGTATTTGATCCCACCCCTGTTCCTTGTTGGGTCCTTGTCTTGTCTGCTGTGAAGTCTGTCATCAGTTGTGTGAACTTACCAGTTGCTGCCAGTCTGAGCTCCCAGCCTCTGCTCTCCTGTGCTGCCTGGATTTTGTGCATCATCTTGTCTTTTCATCATAAATGTCATCATCATTCACTGTACTACCTTGGTCTGCTACATCTTCCTCACCATCTCATCGCTGGAAATCATGACACTGCCATTTTAACCAATTTTAAAATAGTTTAATAATGTAACTTTTATTTTACCAGGATAAAAACTCATTGAGATTAAAACGTTTTTTGCAAGGGAGGCCTGGCAAAGAGGCAGCAATAAATACAATACAAAAATTTAAGCCATTGGTAAAAAAATACAACTTTTAAATCTCACTCTTTAAAGTCTCCATTTCAGTCTGCAACATTTTGTGAATGATCATAGAATGAATGCAATGATGTGCGTGTGTGTGTATGTATATAACTCACTTGCTTAATTTAAAGAGATGAACTACTGTCCTTTCATTCTGTGTACACAAAAACCTGAATTAATATTTCCCATAGCCTATCTTCACATTGTCGTGTTGTAGTTTTCATCTGTAGTAAGTGGATAAAATGCTGATGCCATCTTATGATGTAATCAGTGGAAGTCAAATTGCATCTCTTTTCAGCCTAGGTTGTATACAGAGGAAGTTGTGAGCAATTTCAGCAAAGATTTGAGCAATTTATCTGCTGTAGCTAAATGGAATGATGTAGAAGAGGGAACTAATTCTACCTAAGAACTATAAGCTTATTTATTAAGTCATATAATTCAGGACCATGCTGCCAACGTTTCTGTGGAGGTAGGGTCCAAATTTCTGAATAGCAAATTTCTGAATATTTCTATACAGAAATAGGGTCCAAATTTCTGTATAGATCTCTACATATACAATATAAATCATTAATTCTTGTTTAATTGACATAAACCAGCAACTTTAAAGAGACTGGTTCCATAAAGTGACTGGTCTGAGCATGTTTAAGTTATGTACCTCAGACTAATAAAATTCATAACACGCAGCCAGCGCAGACCACCTTTCTTCATCCGGTTTCTGTTGCCGATTTCAGAAGTTTTACTTTTGGTACAAGATCTCTGCAACTCACACTGCTTCCCGCTGCACTTTTCATCTCAGCTTGTTTTCTCATCATTTATCTGCTTACTACCTGCATGTAACACGTCTGGGTCATTGCGGTGTATCTGATTTATTAATCTCAATCTGGCAACATAACTATTTTATCACCATCCATCCATCCATTTTCCGTCACCCTTCTCCCAAACGGGGTCGGGAGTTGCTGGTGCCTATCTCCAGCTGCGTTCCGGGCGAGAGGCGGGGTCACCCTGGACAGGTCGCCAGTCTGTCGCAGGGCAACACAGAGAGACAAACAGGACAAACAACCATGCACACACACTCACACCTAGGGAGAATTTGGGAAGGCCAATTAACCTGATAGTCATGTTTTTGGACTGTGGGAGGAAGCCGGAGAACCCGGAGAGAACCCACGCATGCACAGGGAGAACATGCAAACTCCGTGCAGAAAGACCCCGGGCCCGGAATCGAACCCAGGACCTTCTTGCTGCAAGGCAACAGCGCTACCCACTGCGCCACTGTGCAGCCCTATTTTATCACGCTTTGATAAATAGTTGAAGTATGCTGACAACATGTTGCCTAATTTTAAAACAGCAAGACCAATGCAAGTAACCATAGTAACCAGTGACAGTTCTTTCTGCAGTCAGGTTGCGCATGCATCTAGTGTGCTTACAAACAAATAATCCTTCTATATTTTGATTTGTTTTATCTAATATTTTTAACACTTTCAGGATTTTAGTCTGCACTGACATGATCTACTCAGAACAGGAGATGGAGCCATCTGTTTTCTGCCTTCATCCATTATTATTGAAGATTTTTATCTTTTGAGAATGACAACAGACTTATGTGTTCCCTGTTCAGCAGGGGAGAAAAGGATGAGTGTTTTATCCGAGCACTGTAAGACCTATGAGAAACCTGCAAGTTCTGCTCATCAAGGGAGGAGAACATCTGAGATTGTTGTCAGGAAACAGAATAAAGGACTCTCCTGCTGTGGTGAGTCTTACGTTAGCGCAAACGATACACACTGTCAGACCATCTGAAAAGGTGGCTGCTCAGGTGAGCCAACAGGGTGACTCGGTGAGATCAGTGGAAGAAATCAACCATAAGAAGAGATACATGCATTGGAAACCATAACACAGTAAGCAGCAAGAAAATAAAAAAGGGCGAAATTAAGATAAATATGGGCAATGTGGAAAAGTATAGCACTCTAGAAATGATGTGCCCTGTAAAGAAAACTGTCACAACTGTGTAAGAACACAAGGTGTGTTCCTACACCTTGTGTTCCTACAGGGTGAGTAGGAACACACCCTGTTCCTAGGGTGTGTAGGAGCAGAAAATCAGTAAATGAGGTTTCAGAGATTGAAGACAATGCAAGCTCATATTTCTTAGGTTCTGTATGTGATAACAATGAGAAAAGTGAAGCATGGACTCTACAGTTGAAAGTTGATGAACCTCCAGTTGAGTATAAAATTGACAATGGTGCAGAAATCAATGTGATGAACAAAGAAACGTTTCACACACTTAACCCTGAGAGAGCTCTAGAACCATCTGATCTACCCCTGACCAGCCCAGGAGGGGAGCTGGGTTGTCTTGTCTACTTCAGTGTCACCCTCAAACTTCTCTGACGTAGTTCGAGAGAAAAAAGTACCCATCTAAAGTTTATGTTGTCAGTGGACATGAAGTCAACACTTCAAGTCAGCAGATAACTTTCAGCGTTTAGACCTGGGGCCCTGCGCAGCAAACAGCCTTTGAGAAAATAAAACATGATGACTACGGAAGCAGTTATGGGCTGGGAGCAGTGCTGTTCCAGCTTCATGGAGAAGAATGGAGGTTGATCGCCTGCTGCTCCAGTTCAGGCTGGAAACTGATGGCAAACCACTGGTACCATCAGTAAATAATCAGAGCATTGGTAATGTTCCCTTGATGTGTCAGTGTCTTCTCATGAGACTCATGAGATACAAACCTGAAGCAGTATATGTACCAGGAAAAATGCTTGTTGTCACCAATGCTCCGTCTCGAAGCCCGCTGTCACATGACAAAGAAAAGATTGACATGCACACAGAGCTGGGTTATGTTATGTGGTGTAATCCAAAGTATCCCTGCATCACCATCCAGGATGCACAGTCTTAGAATGGCCACAACAGCTGATGGGGGAAGCATGTGCTGGTGAGGTCAGACAACACCTCTGTGGTTTTTCACATCAACCACCAGGGGGGAACCAGGTCCAGGAAACTGTTTTACTTGACTCAGCGGCTCCTGATCTGGGCAGCCCCACGCTTGGCCAGCCTCAGGGCAGTCGACATCCCCGGGCAGAACGTGTCAGCCGATTTTCTATCCGGTCAGAAGCCGTTTCCAGGCGAATGGAAACTTCACCAAGAAGTGGTTGAGTACATCTGGAAGGCTTTCGGCAGGGCGGACGTGGACCTATTTGCCTCGAGGCACACATTTCACTGTCCCCTTTGGTTCTCCTTGGACGACAGCGGTCCTCTGGGCCACGATGCGCTGGCACACGACTGGCCCCGGAACCTCCTTTATGTCTTTCCACCGTTCAGCCTACTTTTCCAGACTCTCCTGAGGATTCGTCAGGAAGGCATAGGAGAATAGAAAGGCGCAAAACTCTCGAATATATGAATAAACAAATAAACTCAGAGACAAGTTCTTACTACCAGCCACGATGGGTTGGGAGATTTATTAACACGTCTACCACGGATACATCAGTACATCAGAAACTCAATTCTCACAAAAATCTTCATAAAATCTCCTAGTTCTTTGTTCGTCAGCCCTTCTTATAGTTCTCACTGACGTCAGGAAAGTTGGTTTGCGTCAAGACTTCTGGCTGCCCATTGACTGAGTGTGTATTGGAGTTTCCCCGAAACTCTTACTGACCTCTCATCTGAACATCTGCTCCATCTTAGAACTGCAAAATAAGCCAATTAATCACAATTGTTGTTCTTATCTATCTAAACAGCTTACTTCCCAACCCGGGTTTCAATCCAACTTTTGTACTAGCCAAGTAAAACTCAGGTCAGATCGACCTTTTAGGCGCCAACAGTCTTTCTGCAAAAACAACTCCTTAAAAAGTATTTCCGCTCTAACAAAGGGCACAGGGTTCTGCTGGTGGCCCCCTTCTGGCCAGCAAGGATTTGGTTTCCTCTCCTTTGTGAGCTCAGCTCGGGCTCGCCAATGCGTCTCTCCTCCAGGAGGGATCTTCTTTCCCAGATGGGGGGTCGGATTTTGCACCCAAAACCAGACCAGCTCCAACTCTGGATTTGGCCCCTGTAAGGTCCACTTTCTCCAGATACACTGGGTCGGTAGGGCATACAATGGCTAATGTATGGGCGCCATCCACTCGAGCTGTCTATGCTAACAAGTGGGCAGCCTTTGCGACCTGGTGCCATGATAATGGGCAGGATCCGATGCAGTGTTCGGTCTCTGACATACTGACCTTCCTGCAGAAATTACTGGATGGGGAAGGTCTCCATCTACCTTGAAAGTGTGTGTGGCTGCAATTTCCTGCTGACATGTCGGGCTGAATGGTTGTTCGGTGGGCTGGGACAAGGATGTTGTGCCATTTTTGAGAGGTGCTCGGTGTTTGCACCCACCCAATCGTCTTGTGGCACCAGCATGGGACCTTTCTCTGGTGCTTGACGCTCTTCGGTCCCTCCCAAAGCATGTGGGGGAATTACAGGCTCTCTCGATAGCTGAGCCCTGCTGCCGGTGGAATCCGGATGGCTCAGGTGTTACACTGTGGCCTGATGTGGCATTTCTTCCTAAGGTGTCACTGGCGGCAGGCAATACCCAGCTGCTCCATCTTGCCCGGTTTCACATCGGTGACTCCTCTGAGCCACTGTGCCCTGTTCGTGCCCTTGAGGCATATATCAATGCCACGGCATCCTTCCGAAAGACGGATAGCCTTTTTGTTTGCTACGCTGGCTCACGAAAGGGTCAGGCGCTTTCTAGGCAACGTCTTGCACACTAGGTGGTGGATTTGATCTCCAAGGCTTATGCCTTGCAGGACCAGAGGCTGCCAGCAGGTGTGAGGTGTCACTCTACGAGAGGAATGTCGACCTCATTTGCAGCCATGACTGGGGTGCCGTTGGACGTTATATTCTTGCAGCCTCCTGGAAGTCACCGAGTACCTTTACTGTGTTTTACAGGGTGAATGTGGCTGCGCCCCATCCCCTTCAAGGAATTAAGGAGCAGCATACCCCGACATCACATTAAGGTGAGTAGTGCGGTGGTTACCCCTTGGGTGTTGCCAATTCCTCGTGACCTTGTTATGAGTCATCCAGTGCTTGAAGCACCGCCTCTGGCGGTCATCCGGGATTCATAGAACCGTAGTTACAGCAGTAACTTTAGTTATATTTAGCAGGCAGACAGTGCCAGATTTTTGAAAGCCTTGGGGGAGTAAATATCCAGCATTCTTCTCTCTGCCTGAGCATGACCTCAACCACGTTTTGCCTCTTGGATTCCCTTGCCTTGCCTATCCCACATCGGACATTCTACTGGTTTCTGTTTCTTGGACACAGCCCTGCTTCTGCCTCTTGACTTCTGCCTTCTGCTTCATCCTTGAATTTGTCTGCTAAGATTGCCTTCAAGTGCCTGACCTGTTTCTGTGCCCAGACCTCGGATTCCAGCCAGACCCCCAGACTGCAACCAGAGACCCCTGCCTCTCTGGTTCTGACCCTGCCTTGGCCTGTCAACATCCGAGTTCTGTTTTCACCTGAGTTTTTCCCCTGCTACCAATACCCCTGGAGACGACTTGTCACAGCAGTTTCCCTGAGGAACGAAAGACTTAACCTTGGCTTCATACGACTTTCTGAGCAGGTTACTTTCTGAGCAAGTTAGCATCTAACACACAAAAAGAGTGTTAGATGCTCTTTTTGAGCGTCTAGCACTGGGGTTATTAGCCACTAACCTATTTGTCCATCATCAGTGGTTCCCAGTCCTGCTGCTGGTCGTCCCCCGCCCAGGCCCCCATTCTCTATACACTATTCATTGCTTTCTATTTGTGTCTGGCTGAAATGTCTCTGGTTTTCTTTTGAGTATTACATCTTCAGACTGTCAAACATATTGGAAATAGGTGGCCAGAATACAGCGGAAAGGTGATGTTGAAGATCAGAGCATACATGAAAGTGAGAAATGAACTTTCAGAAGGTAGTGGTTTGGTCATAAGAGGCTGCAGGACTGATTTTCCAGAGTCAGAGGGTTGAAATCCTCAACAGAATACTAAATGTAGAGAGAGTATTAATCTGTTTTAATACTAGTTTAATACTGTTTTAATCTAGGTTTCTCTAGAGACCTCAGTAAAGATCTGACATTGCAAAGAGCAATGTCAGATCTGCAAAGAGCAGAGACAAACACAACAGAAGTAACCAAAGCTTTCCACTCCTTTGCCCATTTGTCCATGGAAAAGAATTGGTGTTGACATCTGCAAACTGCACAGTGGCGCAGTGGGTAGCGCTGTTGCCTTGCAGCAAGAAGGTCCTGGGTTCGATTCCCGGCCCGGGGTCTTTCTGCACAGAGTTTGCATGTTCTCCCTGTGCGTGCGTGGGTTCTCTCCGGGTTCTTTGGCTTCCTCCCACAGTCCAAAAACATGACTGTCAGGTCAATTGGCCTTCCCAAATTCTCCCTAGGTGTGTGTGTGCATGGTTGTTTGTCTCTCTGTGTTGCCCTGTGACAGACTGGCAACCTGTCCAGGGTGACCCCGCCTCTCGCCCGGAACGCAGCTGGAGATAGGCACCAGCAACTCCCGACCCCGTTAGGGAGAAGGGTGATCAGAAAATGGATGGATGGATGGATGGATGGATGGATGGATGGATGGATCTGCGAACATAAGAACAGCTATCTCATATTGGATTATTTCTCACGATTTCTGGAGGTATTATGCCTGCCAACTTCAACCACCAGCCAAGTAATTCAGAGGCTTAAAGCAACCTTTGCTAGGTTTGGAATTCTAGAGGAAATTGTGAGTAACAATGGACCCCAGTTCTCCAGTGCAGAATTTCAGCTGCTGGCAAGGAGCTAGATTTTACAGACATCACATCAAGTCCTCACCATCCACAGGAAAATGGTAATGTGCAGAGAGCAGAGCAGACTGTGAAAAGGATCCTTCAAAACAAAGACCTCTACTGGCTCTCATGTGCTACAGATCAACTCTATGTTCCCCCACAGGAGTCAGTCCAGCAGAACTTCTCATGTGGAGAAAAATCAAAACCACACTCCTAACATTAGACAGTAACATTCAACCCAAATGGCCCAACAGAAAAGTTGCGAAACAGAAGGATGCATGTGAGAAAGCAAACAAACTTTCTATTACAACCATCGCCATGGAGCCAGACCTCTCCAACAGTTACGACCTGAAGATAGATTCAGAAGAGAGTTGGGGGACACAGCAGTTGTTCTGAAGGAGTCCGTTACTCCAAGGTCCTTTCTCATTAACACACTGGCAGGACAGGTGCTGCATCGAAATCATCATCATCTCAAAGCTGAAGGAAAAGCACCATCTGCACAACCTGCTTTTACTGTAACTGCTGAGATGGACAGTCATCACTCCGGAGTCTGCTTCTGTAGGTTCAAATGAGACTGTGAAAATAAGAAAATATCCAGTGAGCAGCAGTACTTTGGGCACAAATAACTTGTTGAAGCCAAAGATCAGAGGAAAATGACTAGACTGGTTTGATCTGATAGAATGGCCACAGTAACTCATATAACCACTCATTACAACTGAGGTATGCAGAAGATCATCTCTGAATGCACAACACATCTAACATTGAGGCAGATGAGCTACAGCAGCAAAAGACCACACTGTGTGCCACTCCTGTCAGCTAAGAACAGGAAACTGACCTGTTCAGTAATTCAGAGGTTCAGTTCACCAAAGTTGGATAACAGCAGATTGGAAAAATGTTCTCTGTTCTGATGAGTCTTGATTTCTGCTGTGACCTTCAGATGGTGGGGTCAGAATTTGGAGTCAACAACATGAAAGCATGGATTCATCCTGCTTTGTATCAACAGTTCAGGCTGGTGGTTATAGCTGAATAACTATATTGGTTCTACGATATTTATCAATTTTTTTTTTCCACCCTCGGAAGGTATTGAATTTTCATCCACAAGTATCGATATGTTAAACCACAGGGGTCCATAGACTTATACTATGTTTGTGACGATGTAGCGACAAGACTCCACCTCCCCCAATCTCAATTTCAATTTGTGCTTAAAGTGCTGAGTATAAACCATACACCAGTTTTTAAATTTTGTTAATAGGCCAAGTAAAACCGAAGTTATGCTAAAATAAGTAAACTATACTTTTCAGAATGTCAGAAAAATGTCAAAAACTGGCTTTTCCCTTTATGTGAAAGGGAATGAGCTTCCATACTCTGTTTTGAGGTGGAAAACAAAGAGGGGAAATCCGCAGCCGGAGTCAGGCTGCAGTAAGGGTTGCCATGATGAAGATGGCGGATCAATCATTCTTATTAGCAACTGACAAAGAGTATCAGAGACTGAGCGTACGATGAGATCTTGGCTGTTTGAGAGGCAGCTACTCAGGGATCAAAGCAGGGGATTGGTGAATCTGCACAGCTGCAAGGAGTCAGTCACTACGGGGTGAGGCAGAGCCACTCCCCCAGCAAGTAGCAGTAAACAACAGCTACGGCTAACTCCAGGAGCCAAGGTAGAAAAGCCTTTTCCCCATAGTCCAAAATACATTTTTTACTCCAAAATGCAGCTACTGTATGTCCAAAAGAAAAACATAAGTGCAATCATTTGTATATTGAGAGTCGAGAGGCTGTTAATCTCCCCACTCAGCTCCTGGATCACTGTTGAAACTTTGAGTTTTATGTCAAATTCCCATTAATTAAATGACAGAAACTAATCTTCTCACTGCATCTTTGATTCATTTTGTCCAGATGTAGACTGTTAGACTCTGTCCAATCAGAGTTGGGTATTGTGTAATTGGTGCTTTTAACCAGTTTTCAATTAATTAATCCAAGTCTATAGAACACAAAATGTCACTAAAAATCACTCTGTCCTTTTAAAAATTTTCAGAAAAATGGAAAAGTGAATGGAATTGTATCCAATTGCATCGAATTGCATTGTTTTGCCAAATATTGCGATACATATCCTATTGTGATCAGAATATCATATATCATATTGTACCGTGAGATTATTGTATCACTACACTCTGGTGGTGGTTCAGTGGTGTGGTGGATATTTTCCTGGCACATTTTGGTCCATTAGTACCAATTGAGCATCGTGTCAACACCACAGCCAGCCTGACGTCCATCCCCTTATGACCTCAGTGTACCCATCTTCTGATGGATACTTCCAGCAGGATAACGCACCATGTCATAAAGCATGAATCATCTCATGCTGATCTCTTGAACACAACAATGAGTTCACTGAACTCCAGTGGCCTCCACAGTCACCACATCTCAATCCAGTAGAGAATCTTTGGGATGTGGTGCAACAGGAGATTCACATCATAGATGTGCAGCTGACAAATCTGCAGCAGCTGCTTGATGCTATCATGTTATATGGTCCAGACTCTCTGAGGAATATTTCTAGTATTTTGCTGAATCTCTGCCACAAAGGATTAAGGGAGTTCTGAAGACAAAAGGGGGTCCATCGCAGTACAAGCAAGGTGCACCTAATAAAATGGCCGGTGGGCATACATATATATGTATTGTACCATTTTGACTTAATCACTGGTCAGAGTGTGTTGTTATTTCAACAAATGGCCTTTTTTGAGTCTGTATGAGCGTGATAAGAAATGGTACACCAGCAACACTGGAAACCATAACCTTAAGAGGATTGTCAACAGGATTTTGGTGAAGCTTGACAAATCCAGGACAGTGCTGGAGTCAATGTATAAATAGCCATTACACACAGGTGCAAATGCAACATTCCTCGTGTCAAATCAAATCACTTTTGAACCACAGTGTCTGTGTCTCCTAAGTTTTCTTACAGATGAAAGTAAAACTTTCATGTAGTTTGGAAATCAAAGACTCAGATCCAGGAGGAAGTGTAAAGTGGGATTCAATCCATCTTGTTTAAAGTCCATTATGAAGTTTCCTGTCATTGATGGTTTAGGTTGCCATGTCATCTGATGGTTTTGGTCCACTGGATTTTGTGAAGTCCACATCAACACATTCATTTATCAGAAAGCTTCAGAGCACTTCTGTCACTTTGACTGGGGGAGGCTCTGCATTCAGGAAGGAGGCAAGGCATCAAAATGTAGTCAAGGTAGATTTATTTGAAGCTACAGGTCACATTTGAACCCACACCCATTCCACAGTGAGACAGAGAAGCTGGCTTTTATACTTTGAGCAATTCCAACACTCATACCAGGTAAAGGGGTGACAAAACAGAACAAAAAATAATTTACACAAAACAGTATATAGTACCAATAAATATTTGCATGCATGCAAATCATTAGAACTAATCTAAGTTCAATAAAAGATTAATTTTAACTTGCTATAACTCTTCAGAGTTATAGCATTACCCCTATTAATTGAAAATGGTATGCTCCAGGAGCTTTTTAACAGCACCTAGAGAATTTGTCTCCCTTTGCTGCTCCACCCTGCTGAGGAGACACACCTGAAAGGTAAGGCTCATACAATTAACCTCAAATTAAAACAAATTAACATTTCCCCGCATTCCCCCTGCCAAGAAAACAAAACAAAACAAACAAAAAATTGACTTGTATTTTATTTTATTTTTTTAATTTGTTTACAAATCAGCCGAATGTTGCAGTTTCTTCCTTCTGACGCATTTCTATCTTGAAAAATTGAAAGTGCAATTAGATCATACATAAATTCATCCGGAGGTCTTGAATCAGACCATATTCCTCATGCAGACATTCCCATCAGAGAAGCGACACTTTAATAGTTTCTGATCCTTTTTATGAAACTTGAATATAATGCGATTATTCACTTTAAAGCATTTTCATTTTGCCCGAAAGCTTTAGGGAATTTTCTCTTGCACACACAGAGTTACTGCTTTTGCTAGTCCATATTGGCTGTATGGCTTTTCCTTCCTGACCTCAAACCGGTTTAAAAAAGTAGTTGCAGTAAAGGGTTATATATAGCAAGAGGTTCAAGAATGGACAAGTTGAACCTTTTTGGTATTAAAAAAAGATTTTTTTAGGACGACATTTAGTGCAATTTTATACAACAACGTGATGTTGTATAATCGCGTTGTTGTATACATTTCACCTACAATAGAAATAAAAGTTAATCCACGTAAACTAATTAAAGTATTCTTCAGAAAGAAATTGGAATAACCCGACAGAAGAATGATCAATAGTGGAAACAAGAACCGAATATTAATTAACCTTATTCTCCATGATAAGATCAAAATGATCCCACACGGCAGAAAACTTCCTCTTCCTTGGTTGATCCATAGTTTTCGATGACGAGCCAAACACCAACGCAACGCAAACAACACAAACTATCTCCATCCAACAAAACCCACAAACGAGTTGATACATTTTCTGTTTATAAATACAATTTGGCGCGTTCACAGCCAAACGACACAGGAACTGTATCGGTCACGTGGTTTTCCTTAAAGAGATATGTGCACCGACACAGGGCTTTGCCTTGTTTGCTCGGCGCATCCGCTGAGGTTTCAGTGTTGTCAGACCCATCACTATGTTTAACTAAATGTCAATGTAACTGGAATAAAAAACTGAAACAAAAAGCATTTGTTCTGTAAATAAATAAAGTATCAATAGCCATTTATTAGGGATGGAACCCTGGTCTCCATCACAACTTCATGCATGCTTCTGCTGACAAACTTTATGGAGATGATTCTATATTCCAGTGGGACTTGATGCTGCCAAAAGTACCAAAAGCTGCTTCAGTGACCAGGGAGTTCCAGTGCTAGCAGGTTCCAGGTTCCATTAGAGAGGTGTTTCTCAATTAGTTTCTGTCATGCCCCCAAGAAAACATGCACTCATAAATTTCTTGCCTTCCCCCCAAAAGTATTGAAATACTACCTGATGGTATTTAATTGTTTATCTGTACAAACCACTGGCACCAGCATTCTGCACAAAATCACCTAATTATCAAAGCAGAATAATAAACAGAGCTCATTTTGTTGTATTAAGTCTTAAAACATTTTCTAATTTCAGTTTATTAACTCAGTCTGAAATATTTAATCAAGATGATGTGATACTCAAAAGCGAAAAAAAGTGCATGGTATGTGCATGAATAAACCTAACACTGTCACGCTTTTTTTAAACTATATAGATCACTTGTTAGATTCATATGCTTAATTGTTTTTACACACTAGGACATGATGTAGAGCTAAAAGAAAACTATTCCATTATTATTATTATTTTATCTATCTAATAATTCTGCTGCTTTAAAAATTTTTCACTAACATCTGCCTATACCAATGTACCAGTTATGTCATGTATCCCTAATTTTGTCACTTAAAACAATGATCTAAAATCTGTAATGTGAGGCATAACACTAAAAAACTTAATCTGCATTATTTTTTCTATAAAAATATACTTAGTGAATGAATATAGGTCCAGGATTAGGGGAACCAATTTTTCTGCTCCTTCAGGAAAAAATTGATTGCTGATCCTGCCACCTCTGTTAATTGAGTTGTGAAGTGGGCATAGCTTGGATTAATAATGGCTTGATTTTCTGTCTTAGTAACCAGAAATGAGATCCTGGTTTGTCCAGACAGCAGCTTTACCTTTTCTTTGTCAAAGACAACTCCCATTGAAAATGGAAAATTAGTGCAAACACATAACATGTTTGGTTGGATTTTTCTTTTGTTTCATGCAGTTTTGTTCAGTGCTGGGTGTCTTCTGATGTTCAGAGTTGTGTATTTTCATATTTTAATGTTTTCACCCTCACTATTTGCTTCTGTCTACCATAGCTGCTTTTGAAGAAATGGGGTGATGATATTCTACTTCTCCTTTCTTTGTACAAAGCAGAACAAAAACAAGCAAATCACTAACCATAATGGTTCTTATATAATGGCAAAACTGAGAAGGGATGTGTTACAATACTCTAAGTAAAGATATAACAGCTGCACAGTCACCTAAAACATTGGTGCAACTGCTGCTGAGTAGTTTGATTAGGCCATAAGGGAAAAATAGGTGCTGGAAAATAAAACTGTCCCAGAGAGAGGCACTCTCTTTTGCTGTTTAGTGACACTTATTCCTAAGTGTCTCTAACCATAAAAACACTTTGGACATGTCGGCTGTGCCTGGCTTAGGGTGATGTGTGAGAAGTTGTGAAAAAGTGTTTGACTGCAGACACATTTGTACATTTCTGTCTTGCTTAAATACAGGGTTCCCACCTGGAATTTGAGGGCTGCTGCTGACTAAGTCTGGTTAAAAAGTACAGGGACAAGTTAAATACATTACGATATGTAAATGTATATATATACATTTCCCCACACCGATTAAATGCTAGTGAAATGGGGAGTAACACTATTCTGTAGTTAAGCTATAAAGTTGATAATCACACATTATAGTCTACCAACCCCTCGGAAAAAAAAACTAGGTGAAATGACACCTAGTTTTTTTTCTTTTCTGTTTCTGTTTTTGAAAACATGATTATCTTGTTTTTCTAGGCAGCATGGGTTTTGTCACTGTTATTGTCTGACTGCTACTAATACAGTGACATAAAGTGTTAAAGCAAGAATGAACCATTTCATTCCAGATACAGGTGAGTTTGTAGTCGGGTAAAAGCCAGCTCCTCATGCTACACTTTGCTTTGTCCAGGTGGTTTGGATCCATGACTATTTAGAAACAATTGCTGTGGTGGCGCAGGGGGTCAGCACGCCCCACGTTTGGAGGCCTCAGTCCTCGTTGCGGGTTCGATTCCTGAGCCTGGCGACCTTTGCCGCATGTCTTCCCCTCTCTCCTTGCCCTTTTTCCTGTTAGTCTACTGTCAAAAAATGCGAGCCACAAGTGCTGTTAAAACTCTTTGGGGGGGAAAAAAAACAAAAAACGATTACTTTCCAGAGGCACGGACTCTGTTGAAGCTTTAAATGTTGCCCAAAAGCTAACATTTGGCCATGATATTTCTAATGCAAGGTTTACCAGAAATTCCCAGTTTGATAAACAACCATCCACCACTGAGAAGAGGGAAGTGCTTAACTGAGCAAGATGGCTGTTAATATCAATTCAATATTCCTCCGCTGCCATTCATAAAACTATAGGGAGACTAAAATTCCAAAACAGTGTAGAAAATCATTGTCATTATTTACTACTTATACTTATTCACTGATTGACCTGATTGAAATTCTATTGGAGAAATTTCGCTTCATGGAAGAAAGCCCAGACGAGGAGGTGAAAAAGATTGGAAGGCAATGGGCAGATTAGAGGGTTTGGTAAATATGGAGGTTTGCTTTTTGGCCTGTGAGTTGTACCATTTAACTTTTAGTGCCAAAAACAAATGTGCGTGTGTGTGTGTGTGTATGAGAGCTGAGAGGCAGGGTACACCCTGGACAGGTCGCCAGTCTGTCTCAGGCTGCACATAATTCACTTTCTTATTGACAGTAGACCCAAAATATTTAATCATATTGATGAGGAAAAAAATTGGATAAGCATGGCTTGGAATTGTCCTAACTCCCATTCCTCTTCCAGCTTACATGTATCAGTACACATTTTAATATCTGAGGAAAAAAAAACATCATAGCTGCTGGCCATTCTCCACTTAGCTAGCTAATTACTCAAGTCATGGAGAGCTTGACAGCACACTTATTAAAATACTACCCTAATCTTGTCCAACTTTCCTTTGATGGGCATTTTGTTAACCCTGGTGTGGTCAGGAGAAGAGCAGCAAATGTTATGGTCAGACAGCGGGGATCAGGGGTGGGTTGTGCTGTCTAACAGTTTGTGAAACCACAAAGAAAACTCGTAAAAGCGCACACAGAGTCTATACAACCCCACCAGACCACATGCAGAGTCCCAATTACCCCATCTCTTAAGATGGTGGGAGGATTAATAAAATACTTTTTCAACAACCAACTTTATTTCTAAACAAGAAAAATACAAATAAATGGGATTGTAGTGTGCCTAAACAGGCATGGAGCAAATGGGGAGAAACTCTGCTCCAAAATCTCCTAACCCCAGATTTTTTTTCTCCTATCATAAGAAAAGGATTTAAACCAGAGGAGCTACACTGCATGGCTCAAAATGTTAATGGTTTTAACATTTTTAAAACCATGGTAAACCCTTCTTACTCACCTTCCAAAATGTTTCCCTTTTGTCTTATTAGGTTGGACAATTTTAGATGTCACTTTATGTCTTTGGATTTCCATTTTAGCTCAATGCCTTACTTGTTAAGAGAAAAAGTACCTTAATTGAGGTCAGTGAGGCCTGGAATGCTTTAAATATTGACCTTGATTCTTAAGCAATTTCCTGGATGAGTCCAATATTAGAGAAATTTTGTGTGGTCTCCCTATCCTGGGATAAGTGGGTAATGGTCTTTACTCTAGTTCACAGGAGTCCCAAATGGCTTCCAGACTGACAGAGGTTAGTGGATTGATTTCTCTGGTACTTTGTGAGATGCCCTTAAAGTACCCGCCAACTCCCCACTTTACAGTTGCCAAACAGGTTCTAATTTTGTGATTCCCACTGGTCTAACCTGTGTGGGTTGAGAAATCTTTAAGGATCTAGTTTTGTATTTTTTTTGTGGGGGGGTGGTTAACCCATTCATTATTCTGTGTTTGTCTTAGTTACTATTTTGTTTAGCTCAACTTTGTGTTACCCTGCAACCTCGGGTGGCAGAGTAATGTATGATAAAAGATCTTCCTCCAACGTGTGGGGCTGTGACACAGGAAAGATGAGACACATGTTGAGTTCTCGTTAACATCCAACAGAAGATTTATTCCTTGTTTGTGTAAACATACTTCATATTCAGTACTGTATATCTGTTGTCATTTTTAAAAAAAAATCAAAATAAAAGTACATGCGGTTTGTTTCTAACCACTGCAACAACTTTCCTTCTACATAGACAAGATATACTTCACTATTTAACTTTCCATAAGTACTGGAGTGAAGAAAGACGTTACAAAATAGCAATATTTTATCCGTTACTAAAAGAAAACATAACTGAAAAAGAACGCAATGCTTCCCCAACGGCGCGACTCGCTACTAACTGACACATCAACGGTCGTCAGTTACAATGTCGTTGGTTCTCAACAAGAAAACGCAATTTTACCGAAAAAGAAATTAAAATAGTGTAAACCATCTGGAAATTGTCTCAATCTGTACAACATTTAACAGTTTAACGGAAACTTAACAGTCTTTTAACGTTTATCCACACAATACTCCTCACAAAACAAACAACATGACTCACTAGTCGACTTCCTTTTCAATAATATATTCAATTCTCAAAAGTAATCTATATTCAAGGGTCAAAATACATTTTACTAACCTGTGACACAGGAAAGATGAGACACACACGTTGAGTTCTCGTTAACATCCAAAAGGAAGATTAATTCTTTTTTTGTGAGCTCGCTATTTTCTATGCCACCAATGCAATGCGCCCCTAGTGGTCATGTGGAGAACTGCGTGGACAAACCGAGACAATGCTCAATTTGTTACAAGAAATTAAAAGATACAAAATGAAAAATTGTGTTTGGGGTGTCTATTTTCTTACATATTCTCTTTATTTTCTGGTAACTAGTTTTCACCCCTCTACACTCTCCCTCACTTAAAAAAAATGTCTCCTGACATTAATAATTTCTTGTGTGAGTCTCACTGTATGGGAGTGTACTGCTGATACAGATGTGGATATGGAACATAGGGAAATGGTAGTACCCCAGGTGTCATTGTGAAGGGTTGGTTGAATAGTAGTGGGCTAACACCTGCACTCCAACAGCTATATGATGGCTGGCCAAGTGTCTCATATGCTAGTCTTTCTGGTGGTTTCCCTCTTCTCTCCGATCTCCTTACATCGTTTTCCACTCTGGTTTCATCCATGTCCATCTGATCCTGATCTCTTTCACAGATTTCAGATCTTTCTTCAGTTTCAGCAGTAGTTCTTTTGCTGACAGTTGTTTCTCTTTCAGAGGGACAGAACTCTTCAGCAGTTGCACGCAGATTATTTTGATTTCCTTGGTTCTGTCTTGTCACATGTTCTTGTTCAGGATTTTGAGTTTGGTTTGACTGTAGTTGTTGTGGGTTTACAAATCCATAACACGGGATTCTGCTCCGGAGGTTATGGTGGTAAGTAAACTCTTCTTCTTCATCATCAGAGTCATGTATTTCAGGTCTACTCTCATGTTTTTCAGTTTGTCGCTTAGTTTTCTGTTTTGACCGTTCTCTCACAGGAAGTTCATCCTCCAGAGGTAGGTCGTTGACAGGCAGCAGCAGGTTTCTGTGAAGCACGCGCATGGTTTTGCTACCTCTCTCTGGCTGTACTTTGTAGACAGGTCCATCCCCCCACTCTTTTCAATCACGCGGTACACCACCTGCTCCCCAGTATGAGCGGAGTTTACCTGGACCTCCCCTTTCTGAGAGGTTTTTAACCAGGACCCTGTCGCCTGCCTGGAGAGTGGCACCTCTGGCACGTTTGTCATATTGTTTTTTTCCTTTAACTGAAGACTTCTGACTGTTGTTGGCAGCTATTTGGTATGCCACACGCATCCTTTCAGCCCACTTTTTAACAAAGATTTGATGGTTGCAGTCTTCAGTCTCTTTCCTTGTGCCAAAGAGCAAATCGACTGGTAGACGTGGAGCCCTGCCGTACAATAAGAAGAACGGTGAATATCCTGTCGCTTCGTGCCTCGTGCAGTTATATGCATGCACTATTTGTGGCAGATGGTCTTTCCATTCACTCTTTTTCTCCTCTTGTAAGGTGCGCAACATCTGGAGAAGAGTACGATTTAGCCGCTCCACTGGATTGCACTGAGGATGATAGGGAGTGGTGTGTGAGTGAGAAATTCCTGAGAGTTGTTGTAATCTTTGGAATAAACTATTCTCGAACTCACGTCCCTGATCATGATGTAGTTTCTCTGGGTATCCAAAACGAGGAATAAAATCTTGAAATATCTTTTCAGCTGCTGTCTTTCCGGATTTGTTTCTCGTTGGGTATGCTTGTGCAAATCGAGTGAAATGGTCAGCGACAACCAGGATATACTCATATCCTCCTTTGCTTGGCTCCAAATGCAAATAATCAATAGAGACCAACTCAAATGGAGCACTGGTTGTGATGGACCCCATTGGAGCTCTCTGTGAGACATTGGGATGTTTTTTGTTTAATACATTGACATTTCTTGGTCACATAATCCTCAATGTCCTGTTGCATGTTCGGCCAATAAAATCGTTCTCGAGCAAGATGGGTCACCTTGTCAGGACCAACATGGCCCATGTCGTCATGCAAGCTCTTTAACACTAGTGATTTGAGTTTTTCGGGGAGAACCAGCTGTCTGTTTAGTTCTGTGTTCCGGAAAAGTAGCCCGTTTTCCACGACTAACTTGTTCCACTCGTACAACAGTCTCCTTGTTTCTTTACACATGGTTCTTTTATCCTTTTCATTTGGACTCCAATTTATTTGTTTTAATGCCACAATCTCTTTAATGGCTGTATCTTCCTGTTGTGCCGCTCTGATGTTTTCAGGCGTAATGGTTATGACACCATCAGGTAGGTTAGCCTCATCATTTTCATCAGCAAGTTGTAATGCAGCAATCCAGGGAACATCATTGCTTTGTGTTGCTTTGTTGCCTTGCCACACTGCAGACACTACTTCAGGAGACACTGTCTCGGTGTGATCTTTCATGTACTGTTCAAGGCCTACAGGGTATCTAGATAACATATCTGCATCAGCATTCCTCTTTCCCGGTCTATACCTGATATCAAAGTGGAAATCAGCTAATTCCCCAACCCACCTATGACCTACAGCATTTAACCTGGCAGAACTCAAAACATAGGTCAGGGGGTTGTTATCTGTATAGACAGTGAAAGTTGGTGCTGCAATACAGATAATCTCGAAACTTATCACAGATGGCCCACTTGAGTGCTAGAAACTCAAGTTTACCAGAATGGAGATGATAGTTTCGTTCAGCAGGTGTTAAAGTCCTAGATCCGTAACCAATAACACGCAGCTTGTTGTTTTGGGACTGATACAAAACTGCTCCGAGTCCTTCATTTGATGCATCTGTATGCAAAATAAATGGACGATCAAAGTCGGGATAGGCTAAGATGGGTGGATTAATCAGCATCTCCACAAGCCTGGACACTACAGTTTGATGTTCAGTCGTCCATATCACAGGTGTGCGAGAGGGAAGCTGACTTGTGTTTTCTTTAGTTTTACCACCTCGACCCTTAGAAGTTTGGAGCTTGTCGGTCTTATTATTGTCGGCTGAGCTTTGAAGGAGTTCAAACAGAGGTCTCGCCAGTCGTGAGAAGTCTTGGATGAAGGATCGATAATAACTAAGAAAACCTAGCAAGGTTCGAACTTCTCCAACTGTGTGAGGTTTCTTCTCCTTCAGAGCTATTACAGCTTCCAAATCTTTTGGGTCAATCTGGATGCCTTCTCCTGAAACCATTCGTCCTAGATAACGAATTTGTCTCTTGAAAAGCTCATATTTGGCTGTTCGAAGTTTAATGCCATGTTGTCGCATTCTGCAGAAAACTTGTCTCAGATGGTCCATGTGTTCCTCAAATGTTTTTGAGTAACAGAGTACATCATCTAAATAAGGTACACAGGACTCATCCCTGATTCCTTCTAATACACCTTCCATACATCTCTGGAATGCAGCTGGTGCATTGGTCAGTCCGAATGGAATCCTTATCCATTCGTAGAGACCCCAAGGTGTGCTAAATGCTGTCAGATGCCTTGACTCCTCACTCACAAAACCTTGGTGATATGCACTTCCTTGGTCCAGAATGGAGAACCATGAATTTCCTCCAAGACTGTCCAATAGATCTTGAATGCGTGGAAGTGGATGGTGATCAGGAGTGGTTTTACGGTTGAGCTCACGAAAGTCAACACAAAGACGCAGACTGTGGTCTTTCTTTCGCACGCAGACAACAGGTGAGGAGTATGCTGAAACTGACTTACTGATCCACCCTCTATCCAAAAGTTTGGAAATATAATCCTTGACCTCTTTATACAATGGCCGAGGAATGGAGTTATAATGTTTTTGGACAGGGGTGTTATCTGTGGTGGTGATCTGGAGCTGTAAACCTGGAATACATCCAATGTCGCCTTCTTCAAATGCAAACACATCCGATTCTTCATACAACATTTGGCACACCATATCCTTTTCATACTGAGAGCGATGATCCAGATTAACATCTGGATGCCATTTCTCTTGTGAATGAACAGGTGGATGGTTTCTCTTTTGAGCACAGTCTCCCACATTTAGTGAGTTTACATTGGCGGTGCACAGAGGTGGACCATCCTGTCTACTGGCTTGTTTATGAGACGATGAGGAGATGTTTACAGGTTGAGTTCCATCAATTTCCTCTATGACTCCTAAAGCTGTCCTTGGAGATAAGAAAATGTTGTGGTTAGTTGAATTCTGGACTGGAATTCTCACCATTTTTGAAGCTCCAATAGGCACGTCAACCAGAGCAGGGAATAACTCCAACCCGTCTGGCACGATGCTCTGTATATCTGGTTCAAACAATATTACTCCTCCTTCTGGAAAAGTTCTGATGCGACATTTCACTTCACAGATTTGGCCACTTTGAACATTAAGACCCTTCTTTCCAACTCTCACTGTTGAACTCTTTGATTCTTTCTGAGATGGCATAGTGCAAACTACAGAGACTAGAGTTTCAACACTACTTTTTTGAATTCTCAAAGCCTCTGACAGTAAGTCCACCAAGTTGATGTTGTTTGTCTGGTCAGTGTTTCCCTTTATGATTTCTTGAATCACATTAAAGCCTAGCAAAGGGCTGCTTACATGCTCTTGACTTACAAGCAATGGAACATAGAGAGCTACTGAGCCATATTTGATGCTTTTGATCTCGAGCAGGACTTCTATCCACCCATCAAATGGCACCTCTGTTCCATTGGCTGCTGTGACTTTGAGAGGGTGTTCTTGCAGTAGGCTCTCAAGTGGTTGGATTGTGACATTTGGTAGAGCTTTCTGCACCCATGACTTCTCCACTATGCTCACTTGTGCCCCACTGTCCAATAGCATCTGCAATTTGACCCCATTTAGTTGGCATGCCACATTGCACCTACCACCAATCAGCTGTGCAACATGTTTCTTCGTTTGATGGGCCTGGTGGAGGATGGTATGCTCTCTTGAAGATGCAGCTTTGCAGTGGGATGGGACTCTGCATTCTCTCTGGTCACTGGTGACCAGAGAGAATGCAGAGACCTTGCCCAGTTTCCTGACAGATTTTTCTTCATCAGATTTTTCTTCATCAGACAGCTCTGTGTCCCTCTTTCCCGCACTTGAAACAATGGCTACAGCTATCATTTCCTTGGGAGACACATTGCTGACATCTTCGTTTAGCTTCTGACTTTGCTGTCTGTTTTTGGTGTGGGAAATGTGGGTGAATGTTTTCAGTCCCTGAACTAACAATAGGTGTTAAGGCTTTCTCTAAACTTTTGGTCAGTGATGAAACCTGTGCTGTTAGCGCCTGTATGGCAGTACGATTAGCTTGGACTTCTGCCTGCATCTGAACTGCATTCTGACTTTTCTTATCCATCTGCACTGTACTGACACTTACGGTTTTTGGGTGGAGAGCCTGACCTAGTCTATTTTGTCTCTCTGTCTCTTCACCTACTGACTTGGTTATCACTTCTAGAATAAAGTCGTCAGTGACCTTTTCATCTGAAAGGTGAGATTTAAGATCTTGTCGGACATATGAATATTTTTCATGTATTCCCTGATAGAGTGAATGTAGGAACACTCCCTGAACTAATTTCTTGTCATACTGGAAACCTGTGCTTACTTTAGAAGCAAAAAGCACACGCTGTTTTAACCCCATCAGTCTATACATGAACTGTTGTGGACCTTCCTTATCGTGTTATCTCGCGTTGCTCAGTTCCTGAAATAATTCAGTACTACTCTTATCTTTAAGATGAGCTCTGAGAAAACGCTTCAGCTCAGTTACAGTCAGACTATCTTTTGTAATTAGCATGTCTTTAAAAGTACCCGGTTTAATTATCCTGAGAACTGTTCTAATAATCTCAGTCTCAGTGAAACCTTCACTCAATCCTTCATCAATTTGCTTACACAAACAGTTAAAACTCACATCTGAGTCAGAATCTGAAATCTGACCAGCATGGATCCGAAATTCTCTTCGTGGGAGTAATGCAGCAACATCTGTCAGTTTTACTAATCCGGTTACCTGATTAGCAACAACTGATAATGAGACTGTCTTACTCGACGCTGCTACAGTCTGCTCAGTCTCGAACACCGATTCCGCTTCTTCTCCATCCACTGAATGATGCAGGTTCTTTGCTTCTTGAGCTGACTGCAGTTCATCAATGAGGTCACGAAACACCAACAGGCGCGACATCCCTTGGTCCTCCAGCCTCCTCAATTGTTTACTTCTTAAAAAGTCAACAATGAAGTCAAAGAGTTCCACCTCGGACGACTCCTCTCCTGGCACGTCTTCTTCCACCTCATCTTGGCATGAGACTGCCAGCTGGTGAAGCAAATCTCTCCTAGCGTCATCAAGCAGTTGGTGAAGCAGCTCCTGAATCTCCCACTGAAGATCATGTAGCGTCGTCATCTCTGGATACCTGAAGTCTTGCCCTTAGGTCATCAGCTCATGGAACATGAAGTCAGGATCCCGTGGTTCTTTGTTGAATAGCACCAAGCCAGCAGGAGGCGCTATCCCGGACGAGCCCCCAAATTTGTTACCCTGCAACCTCGGGTGGCAGAGTAATGTATGATAAAAGATCTTCCTCCAACATGTGGTGCTGTGACACAGGAAAGATGAGACACACACGTTGAGTTCCCGTTAACATCCAACGGAAGATTTATTCCTTGTTTGTGTAAACATACTTCATATTCAGTACTGTATATTTGTTGTCATTTTAAAAAAAAATCAAAATAAAAGTACATGCGGTTTGTTTCTAACCACTGCAACAACTTTCCTTCTACATAGACAAGATATACTTCACTATTTAACTTTCCATAAGTACTGGAGTGAAGAAAGACGTTACAAAATAGCAATATTTTATCCGTTACTAAAAGAAAACATAACTGAAAAAGAACGCAATGCTTCCCCAACGGCGCGACTCGCTACTAACTGACACATCAACGGTCGTCAGTTACAATGTCGTTGGTTCTCAACAAGAAAACGCAATTTTACCGAAAAAGAAATTAAAATAGTGTAAACCATCTGGAAATTGTCTCAATCTGTACAACATTTAACAGTTTAACGGAAACTTAACAGTCTTTTAACGTTTATCCACACAATACTCCTCACAAAACAAACAACATGACTCACTAGTCGACTTCCTTTTCAATAATATATTCAATTCTCAAAAGTAATCTATATTCAAGGGTCGAGATACATTTTACTAACCTGTGACACAGGAAAGATGAGACACACACGTTGAGTTCTCGTTAACATCCAAAAGGAAGATTAATTCTTTTTTTGTGAGCTCGCTATTTTCTATGCCACCAATGCAATGCGCCCCTAGTGGTCATGTGGAGAACTGCGTGGACAAACCGAGACAATGCTCAATTTGTTACAAGAAATTAAAAGATACAAAATGAAAAATTGTGTTTGGGGTGTCTATTTTCTTACATATTCTCTTTATTTTCTGGTAACTAGTTTTCACCCCTCTACACTCTCCCTCACTTAAAAAAAATGTCTCCTGACATTAATAATTTCTTGTGTGAGTCTCACTGTATGGGAGTGTACTGCTGATACAGATGTGGATATGGAACATAGGGAAATGGTAGTACCCCAGGTGTCATTGTGAAGGGTTGGTTGCATCAGTTCCTCTATCTGCAGCAAGAACAAGCAACAGTTTGTTTGCCTGCAGCAGAACCATTACCCTCTCCCTGTGCATCTTAACCACAGGACTCTGTAGAACTTCTTGTGGGTTCCAGATTTCAGAGATCCACCATGGGTGTCCCTTGTCTCCAGGGGCCCCTCTGTGGCACCCTTGAACTTTTTTGTGGATCCTGGGAGCCAGTACTCTTTTGTAGGGTCTTCCTCAGGCCCGGAGGCTTTAATGGAAGCCAATCACCTGAGCTGCTACACCCAGGACTCTGGGACTTATACTCACTTTTCTGGCTTCCAGACTCTTGCTTTCTTTGTCACTGGCCTCCAGATTCTTGGTTCCTTCGTCGGAAGCCTCAAGACCACCTTGTGGCTCATGTTCACTTATTCAGAAGTTTAGTTCCATTTTATATTCTGGTCCTCCTTCCGAGGCACCCCTCCACCTGCCTACTCTGTGATGTTCTTTTAGTTTTGGGACTTATTCAGCGTATGATATCTGCCTCGAGGGTGGGGTTATGTCAGGATATTAGGTTGTTTTTGGTTTGTACTATTGTTCATTAATTATTCTTGTTTGCCTTTGTTTTTCTTTTTAATTAGATCAGCCTTGTTTCTCTTTAGTAAAAGTGTTCTTAGTTATTTTAGTCTGCTCTGTTAGCATAGTTATTTCCTGTGCCAAGTTGTTACAGTATCCCAGTTCCTCCTTTTTGTGTTTACTTTTCCCCCACTGTCTTTTGCCATGCTCTTTTTCTCTGTTCTCAGTTTGTCTTCTGCTGTTGTCCCTCACACCCTGTTAGTGAATCAGCCCTGGTCAATTGTTCCAGCATCCACTCTCCCTCTCTCCTCTCTTTCTCTCACTCCTCATTTCTCAATCTCCATTGGTTTCTCCTGTTATATTCTGATACTTCATGCATTTTGGTGTCTTGTTCCTGCTCTTGCTCCCAGTGTTCTCCTGTTTTTGTAAGTTTTTGTTTAGTTAAAATTCAAATCTTATCAACTTGCTGCCTCTGTTCAGCTGCATTTGACTCCAGTAGACACAAAAACGTAATAATAACATTGAGTATGGACTTTCAGAAAATGTTTTTGATCACAGTTAAATTGTAGGTTTTGGTACAGATGTTACTTTTCACACACTGCCATGTTTGTTTTGGTAACTTTTTTTTCTCAATGATTGCAATCCCATTTTTTTTGTTTTTGCCCGTGAAAGTGATTATTGAAACATTTAGGTCTGACAATCACAAAGAAAATGAAAAAATATGAAAGGGGGAGACTTTTTACATAATTAAACAGCTTCAGTTTTTCCTTTTATGTTTCCTTTAGTGTTTCTTGAAAAATCAGAATGTGATAAAATGTACAGCAAAAACACATTTTGACCTGATGGCTCAGGAAGGTAGTGGTCAAAGCAAAGGCTTGTTTTCTTACAAGGGGAACATGTTAATGGAAAAAGCTGGTTTGTTTTTGTATATCTTATTGCGTGTGTGATAAGTACACTATAAGGACAGGAGCATGTGCACGGAGTGTTGACAAGGTGTGAAGAAAACACAACATGGGAATTGAGGGGAAGTTGTCACTGCTTTGGTTTGAAAAGCGTTGCTGTTCACAAGATTAATGCTGTGACTTTTTAATATGTATTGTGTCAGTAGAGGTACTGTTCCACATCTACGTGATCATCTGCCTGTAATAGAGAAAAAAAAAATGTTACCAATAGGGTTGGAAATTAAAAATGTTCTTCACCAGCCACAGTGGCTGGTTACAAACCGCACAAATACAAACAAATTGTTGAAAATGTATGATTTATTCTTAACTCTATGAAAACCAATTCACTGACAAGTTTTCCATACTTGTCATTATTATTCTGTATATATACATACTGGGATGTATATATACAGAATAATTTAACATGAAGCATGCATACCTTAACAGGGTTGCACGGCAATAAGTTCATTTGAAGTAATTACTAACAGCAAACTTTAACCCTAACATTCTTCCAATCATATGTTGAACATTTCCAGATTTTGGCAACAATTCTCCCTGACAGTATTTATTAAAGATGTGTCTAGCCATTTCTAAAATATTTTAAATGGCATAAATAGCTCTTTTCCAACCGTTTTATTTGTTTTCCCTTATGACATTTTCTATTGAAATGAACAATTATTACTAAAATATCTCAGAACGTTTTCATTATTAATTCCATGGGCCATCATCATCATTCTTGTGTTACTCCAGAGTTTTTCTGACTACCTGGATTACTGTTAGCTTCCCCCTCACACACAGCTGCCTTCCCGCCTGCATAAACCTTTTTCTTTATGAACATTTTCACTCCTTCTTATCGAGACAGCAGCTAACCTGAACTCTTCCTCAATCTGTCTCTGGTCACGTCTCTCTCATTATCCTCTACCGACAATAATAAAGCCCCTGAATCGCTAATTCCATCTCCTTGTCCACTACTCAATCTCCTCCAATGGTCAAAGTTAATGTGGTAATTAACATATCGGTTAGTTTGACAAATTTTTCTGAATGGGCTTATGCGCTTTTTAGCTTTTGGCGTAGTTTTACTGGCCCGCCCTGTCTTATATCCGCTCATGTTCTCATATTTCGGTCAGCACCAACCAGAGCTATTTATAATCTTAGAGGGGAGGAGTGAGCCAAGGAAGACTGAGGGTGAATGGTGGGTGCGTTGCTCCAATTTACACGCCACTTCATACTTTTACCTGCATTTGGCCAGTGGCGGCTGCTAAATTCCACCCTGCTTACCAATTTACTCATGGTTTCTGTCAAGACATTCAGACTTGCATTGTGACTTTCTTGATATATTCGCATGAAAATATTTCCAAACTAAAGTTCTAAATTAAGTGAATTATTGGAGAGAATTATGAATTAAGACATTAATGTGCCCACACTGTTAATACCCAGATCTGCTGTCACATTGCATTCTAATCTATCCTATGCATGCTTGCATATCTATATCTTGTCTAAATGTGATGCCTTTGTGAGGCATCAAGTTCTTTTTTATGTGTATCTCTTTTGATGCACCCCGATTCTGTATAACTTGGAATGGTGTCTAAAACGGGTGTCAAACTCCAGTCCTCGAGGGCCACTGTCCTGCAGTTTTTCAACGTGCCACAGGTACAAAACACAGGAATGAATTGGCTTAATTACCTCCTCCTTGTGTAAATCAGTTCTCCAGAGCCTTGCTAATGACCTAATTATTCTATTCAGGTGTGGTGCAGCAGAGGCACAGCTAAAAGTTGCAGGACACAAGCCCTCGAGGACTGGATGTTAACACCATGGTCTAAAACTTCCAGTGTTGACAGTGGATGAGGCCTGGGCTGATAAGCTGACTGCAGGTGTGAATGAAAGGAGCAGGAGATACACTGAGAAGAGGGAGAGAGAAAGTGGCACAGGGGTAAGGAAGAGCACACAGGGGAAATAATTATAACATTTCAGACTAATTGGACTAAAGAAACATAATAAAACTAGAGTGACATGGAACATAACTAGAAACTCTAGGAGCATTTGAACAAAAGGAAAACAAGAACAAGACATATCTAACCAAAGTAAAGAACACAAAATAACAATGAAACTAAAATAGGATCCCAACAGCAGTAGTATCTGTAATATACAAGGCACCTCTCATTGCCTTGTATATTACCTCCTGCGCTTCCTGCAACACGAGCAGGCACTCCATCTCGTGTCATGTGCTCAACTGCAGGGGGTTGGGAAGAAGGGCTGGGGTGGTGGTAGCCAGCTGGCTAGTGGGGTCTTTTGCAAGCTCTGTGATTGTGGTTCCCTATGCGCTGAGTGGTCTTCACCACCAGCACCCCAGGTCTTGTCATCGGGCAGGATAAGGGAAGCGTTAGAAAGTTGAGGTGACAGGGAGAGTGGCAAGGAGGTGAGGGCAATCACTGCATTGGTTAGGGATGTTGATCAGAACCCTTTTCTGATCGAATCTGAAATAGGGTCTCAGCATCTGAAATAATCTCGAAGTTGGGTGGGAGAGTGGTTCTGTTCTGGCCCCTAAAATTTGAGGGAAGATTGCCATGGTATTCAAGGATCATTCCAGGCTTGCAACACAAATCCTCAATGGTGCTGAGAGCCAGGAATGCATTCGACTGGCGAACCAGATCTATGTAGCAATTAAACTGAAATGGATAGTTGGAGGGCAGTTCCACAGGCTCTTGGGGAGTTCTGGATGGAAGTAGCCTCTGATAACTGGGAGTTCTATAAACCCATTGTGACTGCTGAGGTGATGGAAAACTTAGCCAAAAGGGAAAATGGCATGGCCCCTGTCCAAGACAGGATCAGCAAAAAGGGTTTGCTTACCTGGGGTTGGATCGTGGGGGTAGCAGCCTAAGAGGGGAGGCGTAGAATTCCCTCTCCCTAGTCACTTGGTCCAGCTCCTCCAGAGGAATCCCAAAGTGTTCCCAGACCAGCCGAGAAACATTTCCCTCCAGCGTGTCCTGGGTCTTCCCCTGGGCCTCCTCCCAGTGGAAGGTGCCCGGAACAACTCACCAGGTAGGCATCCAGGAGGCATCCTAACCAGATGCCCGAGACACCTCAGCTGGGTCCTCTCGACGTGAAGCAGCAGCGACTCTACTCTTAGTCTCTCCCGGATGGCCAAGCTTCTCACCCTATGTCTAAGGGAGAGCCCAGAAACCCTACCGAAAAAACGTATTTTCTCATTAGGGTGAGAAAATGGCACCCTATTTTCTCCATAGGGTGGTTGTATCCATGACCTCCTTTTTTTGATCATGACCCAAAGCTCATAAGCTCATGACCATAGATGAGGATAGACACATAGCTCGACCGGTAATTGAAGATCTTGACTCTTCTACAGCACATTTCAGCAACAAGGCATTTCAAAGTGCTTTACATCATAAACACAAAACGCAAAGTCATGCAACATAGAAAAAAAAAAATATATATCGTTCCATATTACATTTCAAATAAAACTCTAAACAGGTGTGTTTTTAGTTGAGATTTAAAGGAAGTCAGGGTTTCAGCTGTTTTACAGTTTTCTGGAAGTTTGTTCCAAATTTTTGGTCCATAGATGCTGAAAGCTGCTTCTCCTCTTTTGGTTCTGGTTCTGGGGATGCAGAGCAGAACCAGAACCAGAACCTGAGAGTCTGGAAGGTTGATACAACAACAGCAGATCTTTAATGTATTGTGGTGCTAAACCGTTCAGTGATTCATAAACTAACAGCAGTATTTTAAAGTCTATTCTTTGAGCTCCAGGGAGCCAGTGGAGGGACTTTAAACTGGTGTTATGTCTCTATCTTCCTGGTTCTAGTGAGAACATGAGCAGCAGCTTCTGGATCAGCTGCAGCTGGAGGATTGATTTGTTGGTCAATCCTGTGAAGACGCTGTTCCAATAATCAATGTGACTAAAGATAAACGCATGAATGAGTTTCTCTAGATCTGGCTGAGACATTAGTCCTCTAATCCTGGAGATGTTCTTCAGGTGATAGAAGGCCGATTTTGTTACAGTCTTTATGTGGCTCTGGAGGTTCAAGTCCGAGTCCATCACTACTCCCAGGTTTCAGGCCTGATCGCTAGTTTTTAGTTGTAATAACTGAAGCTGTGCATTGACTCTAGATCTATAGCTCTAGATCGTTCCTCTTTAGGTCCAAAAATAATTACTTCAGTTTTGTTTTTGTTCAGTTGGAGAAAGTTTTGGCACATCCACACATTTATCTGTTCTAAGCATTTATTCAGTGATTGGATGGGGTCAAAGGTCACCTGGTGACATCGTAATGTAGAGCTGAGTATCATCTGCATAGTTATGGCAGCTAATATTATTTCCTGTTATAACCTGAGCAAGTGGTAGAATATAAATATAGAATAAGAGGGGTCCTAGGATTGAAACTTGGGGTACTCCACATGTGACCTTTGACCTCATTAAAGGTCACATGTGGGGTCGAAAGTCATTTCATTAAATGAAATGACTTTTTTTCATTAATGTGTTAAAACTGTGGTTCATCATTAAATATTGACTTCTATTTGCTGCTGAGACAAAGTCAGCTGCAGTTTTTTTCTTTGCTGCTTTGATGGATAGCTGAAAAAAAGTTAAATTTTTGCCATCTGAAGACGCAGGGACCTTTTAATGGTTTCAACTGTAAGTTATCAGACGTGGAGAAGTAGGACATAGATTTCTTGCTGAGAGTTCAGTTTTTTATGGGACACCTCTGGTCATGTGCATTTTGCATTTCTATGTGCTTTGAATCTGAAATTAGATCTAATTTCTAGTGCAGCCTTTTCTGGTCATATATATCATGCATGATAAATATGGTATATGAGTAATGGAGATAATTGTAGAAAAATTGAGCAGTGTTTCAGGGAAAAGAGTCATTTTCAGGACAAATGATTTAGAGCTCACTGTAGTGTATTTAATGACAGATTATTTTTACTGTTTTAAGTGGCCCATATTTCCATCCACTGGTATATTTATAGGGAAAGAGCAGTTCTATTCATTCTCTGCCTTCATATGCCTGAGCAAATATTTGATACAGCCCGACTTTAGTCCTTCTTCAACATGTCCCACACTTTTATTTTAACATAAATAAACAGCCAATGTGTTGATGATCACATTAATATTGACCCTGGAAGTCTGCTGTCATCAGCCGTTACTTCCATCATGCAGTGGCACAGATCGGCCATCTTGGGGAATGAACACTTCTTACTTGTCGTTGGCAATGCCAAAGAAGGAGAATAAGAAAGTGTAAAGCTTGAGGGGCCATTCCCTCACAACAATATTTGTCACAGGCGGACTGATCGGTTTTCTGCTCAGGAGAGTCCCATTTGGTTCCATAATAAATGCTTGATGGGGATGAAATATTTATGCAGAGTTAAATATGGATCCGAATGTTGTCGCTGCACATTAAATACTGCCAATACTGATCAGTTCTGATACTCCTTTTACTGCTCCAAGTACTGCTTTTACTGCAGATTTTGGAAAAGGGAAGGCATCAACCATCAGAATGGAGGAAGACACATGTCATCTGAGAGCTTGAAAAAAATCTCCAATGTGTTTATGATGAGCTTGTGCAACAGTTAAGTGTGTCAGATGTTTTCATCAATGTTAACTAAGTGTAAAAGTGAATCTGCTGTTTCAACAGTAGAAGCTGATTTTCGCCACAGAACTTATGCAATACCAAGTTCTCACGTGAGACGTACATGTGATCAAAAAACAGGTTTGCTTTCTCATATGCTTTTTAGTGTTAAAATTGAACAAAAGTTAGGTTGGAAGCCTTAAAGTGGTAACGATGCAGACATTAGTTGCTCTTTAACAATTGAGCATTTGCTTTTACACAAGCCCACCTCTAACTGGTTTGGGCCCGGTCTTCCTTGGCCACATTCATTTTCCATGAGTAAATCTGGCGCAGCTCAGCCTGGCTGTACTCAGTTTGCAGAACTTACTAATGTGGAGGAATTTAAAGGTCCCTAAACTCTTGGAATATATAAATAAAGAAGTACATGGGACTCAAATTCCTTCTGCTCATAGCCAAAAGAAGGAAGAGATTTAATGCACATCTGCGGAACCAAAACGTCACATTTATATCATTACAGAAATCCCAAATCTCTTGACTTCTGCTTTTGACGTCAGTTTTTTTTATAGAGTCCAGGCTCTACTGGTGGGTATTGGGAAGCTTCGACCAACGGCGTCACTCCCTTTTATTTTTGTAGCAATTCTGTCTCCTTTTTACACTGGATGTGTATCGGAAGTTCCGAGAATCAAGTCTGCTCCATCAGAAGAACTATTAGTCTAGTTGTTTGTTCGTTTTATGTCCAAACAGAGATTCTCCAGCTCAGTTCCTTTGCAGGCGAGCAGGGGAAAAGTCGGGTTATTTGGCATGCCACAATTGCTAAATATTGACAGTTCTCCGATTAGTTTTACAAATGTCTCTGATGCAAACCTTTTCCCTGTTTTCCTTAAATACAGCTTTATAACATAACTTTCTTAAAATATCTCCACCTGAATTTCACCTTCAAATTAATACTATGCTACTCATCTGGACTATCATAACATGTCTACTTATCTCTTAACATGACCCATTGTTTTTCATAACCCAACAATACTTCCAGATTGCAACATTTCAAGTGATGAGAAACTGATTTGGCACTCCGAAGCCTTATCAAACATAGCAGTAAGCTTTAATTTAAATTACATCCTCTTATTTGTTATTTAGCCAGGTCATCAACTCACGGGTCTGTGAAGGTTATCAAATAGTGATGGTTAAAACATTATATTTCAGATTTACCCAAAAATCTGTTATTTGTTGTAATATATAATTATAGTCATGAGGCTTAAATCATGCACCCTATACTGTATTTCCATTAATGAGGATTTGGATTGTAAAGGTTAATGCTTAATGTTCAGGGCGTTGCTCTTTTATGTGAAAGTAAACCTGCAACCAAGAGAAGGTTTTATGTTTTTACAACTAAGATCAGTGTTGAAATATAAATATGTTCAGCTGAACCTGTTTTTGTTTTTTTTTAGTCCATCTAAAAACAAAAACTAGTTCAGTTCTTGTCATTGATATTGGATAACAATCTGCTGAGAGTAACATTTCAGATTAAATAGTACTGTTACTATGGAAAGACTAGACCACATAGATTAATCATGTATAAGTCATATCACCATATTTTTGCTGCTTAGTTTATGTACTACTCCAAAAAAAATGTTTTGAGTTTGCAATACATAAATCCCATAATGTATCTATTTATTTTGCTGTAAATAATTCTGTTGAGGTTTTAAGAAATTTTTTTTTCCAGAATTATGTTTTACTCAAGTATGCCTTTACCATTTTAAATTCTCAAGCTAGTTGACACATGTAACTTAAGATATACAAGTTGCACATACTAATATATTAAACTTTTAAAAATATTGTGCACGTATAATGTAAGCACTAATCAATACAAATTGCAGATATCACTAACTTCCGTCCGTTATTATAACCTTTTCTTTTATGTATTTCCTTCATCATTGTCAATTTATTCAACCCATAGGGACACAGTTACGTCTTAATTTGTTTCCCTTCATTAAATAAATCCACATTCCTTCAGACATATAGGTAAAATGTCCAAAACATAATTGAAGCAGTCAGTCTAACCCAATTACAATATTGCAGCTATTAGAAAGTAGTTAGAAATTGTCATATAACTCCTGTCCTGGTGTGATGTATAAAGTTTTTAGGTCTCTTCCTCAACATTGCTTTCAAATTCAGGCTGAAATATCTGATCAATAACTGTCTTAGATATTTCAGATTTTGATTTCAGGCTAAATAAGGATTTTGTTGTGAAGCTTTTACATTTACCTGTCATGGATTCATTTCCTATTAAATTGTATACACATTTTTATGTAGAGCTTATTGATTTAAATTGGAAATAGCTATATAATTTGAAATTATACAAAAGCATTGCAGCTCTGTTTCAAATTTGACTCTTTTACATGTGCTCTGTTACTATCAGTTGTCATGGCAGAGTTTATGCCATAGGTAATGAAAGCTTCAACTTCAGTTTTACTCCTTAAAATGTTAACTTATTAAGGAAATTTATTGAATTTGTTTCTCTGTTCAAGTGTTTCGCTTCCAAGTTTAGAAGATGTTAACCCTTCTTGAATACTTTAAATGATTCCACAAGGTAATCTTACATACTTTTCAAACCCATTTGTCAAACATCACTTACTGTAGCTATTTCCTTACTCATACTGCTAATTTATTTACTTATTTATTTTCATTTGCTTGTATTCCTTCCTTCTTTCACTTAAGGCGATGTATTTTCGAAGTGCTACTTGGTTCGGTAGTCCTTCAAAATTGTTGAAAAGATATTGATTAAATTTTAATGTAAAATATAATTTTCTGGTTCTATTTTGAAAGATCATCTCTTAAATAAATTGAGAGATGCATCTCTCAATTTATTTATTTATTTTTCCACAAAATTCTTCTGAACAAGCAACAGTTTCTTAATATGTAGTGCTTAGATTTATGTTATAGTATTAAATGCACACTGTATTTCAGCAATGAACCCAAATGTTTGTGTGGCCCAAAGAGTACAACTTCAGCAGAAAGCCATTATATTGAGCTTTAACGACCAAATATCAGGAGAGATCTGTTCCGGTTACCTGCAATGCTGATTACTTAAATCAAGAATTAACATTAGCCATATTTTCACTTTATGATTTATCGTAATATCTCTCCAGATCCCATTCCTCCTGTTCTGGAGATATTTAGGTGTCTTTCATCAGAAGAAAGCGGCTAGAATAGGTCATATTTTCAGCTTTTGGAAAAGACAGAACTCAAAGCAGAAACAATTAGTGCTTTTTACTGGGAAAAGCTTGCAATCAAAACCTGGTCCTGTCTTTACTCTGTTATATTAAGGCTGAGTCTGTTTACCTGGTGAGAATCACAATTTGAGATGAAACATCTCATCTTCCTTAATATGTTTTCTTGACGGCCTATTTTGTGTTTGACGGTTACAAACAAGGTTCAGACTGATGTCAGCGGTAAACTTATTCTTACCCACAGTTTTACTTACAGAAACAAATTGATGACCAACCTAACAGAAACCCATGATATTTTAACATCGGTGTGAAATTTCAAATTCTTTACATAAGTTTTGTTATAGATACCGAGACAAAAAAAAAGTAAAGTAAGGTTCATATTTGTCTGTTGTTGAAAGTAAACAACCTACTGTAGAGTTCAAAGACATTCATAAATCTTCCTAAGACAATTTCTGATTGATTTTCTCTTAGTATTGTTTCTATGTGTGATATTCATGTGGTATAGTCATACTAAAGACTGAAGTTCAGACAAATTGTTCTGTTTGTAATTTCAACTGTTTAATGGAAAAGCATTATTGTGACACAGTTCTTAAAACTAAATCTATTTTGTTCAAACCTTTAACCTGCTGACCCCCCTTGAAACTAATTGTGGTGTGTAGGATAGGAACTTCATAGCTATCCTTGTCAGGTTCATTTGAGTTTCTATATAAATTATCTGAACCCCTTTTTGTACTCAACATCTAAAGGAACGATGCCCGTTTCATGGTTAGCAACGTATGAGGTAATGAATTATTTTGTCAAGGGAGAACTCATTATCTTCATTATTTGACACAATATGACAGTTCAGCTTATAAACAATTTAGATAAGGTGTTAACCAGTCAACTTTTGAACTAGAATTGAGGACATTTGCTTTTTAATGTGAATAAAAATAGCATTTACACCCAATTTTAAGTGTGATTAAATTGATTCAGTCTTCTCTATAGTTGATATTTTTATTTTTTAATATATTTATTCTTATCATTTGAATGGCTGAATTTAGCATTAATTTATCATCTTTATAAATCTTCATGGTGGACTGCTGCGGGTCCACCATGAAGGTTGGATGATGGTCCTGGTGCTGCTGGTCTTTTCATCCTCGGCTGTTCCCAACAGGTGTGAAGACCCCTTCCTGTACTCAGCCGTTGTTGTTGCTCGTCTGAGCATCATTTGTTGCTTCATGTCAGAGCAGGCGTTGTGCCGGCGCTCCATGGTCCACACAGGTTTCTGCTGTATAGATGAATTTTGGTTCACCATGTTGACATGCTGTGAGGTTATAATGTCACTTTTGGAGAAATTGTGACATTATTAATCAAATATTAGTTATTCTCATATAACTTTGTCGTATTATCTTTCTTTTATGCCTTTATTGTTTAACCTCATTGTAGAATTAAGAATGTTTCTATGTTGTTGATTTGCTCTGATTCCTTTCTTCAGAAGATCTGACTGATGGGAAGCAGAGACAGCAGGTTCCTGCAGTGTTTTCTCTTGATTAGGAGTTTCTGCTGCGTTGACCTGTTGGATTGCTGTAATCTCTGTGAAGATTCACTACATGTTCTGTTAAACTCTGTGTCCGGGACGAGATTATCTAGTGCAGAATAATTTGTGACTTAGATATTATATGACAATCAGCGCCGTAGCTATGTGATGAAGTGTTTTCCCCTCCCTTAGAGTTACAGCGTTCTTTGTGATTAGGGATCCTGAAAACAATAAAAAGAGAGGAGCAGACAAATGTGGCTTCAGAGCGGTAGGAGATTGTAACTGAAGGCACATCTCTATCTGTTCTCCTCGCGAGTAAGAAAGAATCCAACTCTCTTGTCTTTCCTGTGTTTGTTAATAGGTGTTGAACCTAACAGTCACCAGTCAGCAGCTTCAGACACTACTCCTTCTGTGGCAATGTTTTCATATGCAACTCTTTCATGGCTGAAGAGATCCACCTCTTAATGATTAATAATGTGATTATTTGAAGTGACTTATCTTTTTTTGCCTATAACCCAATTGTTTTTAGTTAAATCCAATATACTGCTGGACTCAATTTTGACCAATTGTAATTCTAGCATTGTCTGTTTAGATGCTTTTGTTTAAGAGTGCAAAGTTCTCCCAATAACAAAACAATTTCATCATCAATAAATATAAAATGTAGTTGGCTAGTGCTCTAATTGGCCACTGTCCAATTTATGTGTGCACACATTTAATTATGTTAGGACTTCAGTTATTTCAGGTATGGCAGACAAAACTCATTTTAACTCCTTCCTTTATCTTGACATCTCAGAAAAAGAAATTAATGAAAATAAATACTGCAGTTCTTACTCAAAAATGTCACCTAATAAACTCAGTTCTCCAGAAAGAACTTCACAACATTTTACTCTATTTCAACATAAAATCACAGGCCACAACAAGAATCTCTCATTTCTCTCATTGAAGAACTCTGTCTCCTTGGCCTCTTTTTATACTTCTCAGCACTCAACACATAGAGATCGCAATCTCAGCACTTTTCTTATTCAAATATCTCAGGCCACACAGAGAAATCTCTTATCTGTGTCTTGAGAACCTTGTTCTCTCTTGGTCTCCTTTTATTCTTAGTCTTTATTCTCAGCGCATTTAAATCAACAACATCACAGTCTCTCCGCAGAGTCAGGGGGCTTAATAATAAAACTCACATCCTCCTGATGTATCTAACATATCGTGATATTTAGTCAGCTCACGAAAGTGCCTTCCCAGAAGAGCTACACCAGGCTAGCTGAAATGCGGTAACTTATAATGCCGAATAAAAATTCCTAAGTGTTACCATTACCAAAAAGGATGTAAAGCCAGACTGACAAAGGTGCTTATTTTTAGGGTTGTTTATCTTTCCAGAATATACAAGATAACGATGAGCCATAAAATTTTATACAACCCCACCTTGTGCAAGGTACCATTTGTCAATGAGCAGGAAAGAACCTAATCCCTTTTTAGCCCTACAGACCGACAACAGACAGGCAACTGTTCTGCAATTTAATAAGTAGCAGAGAATAAAATCTTACCTCATTTTCTGTGTCTGGGCCCGGTTCCCTGTTTTGCAGCCAGCCTGGAGAGTCATCTTTTCATCCCCCTTAACTCTGAATTGGGTATCACCAATTTATGGAGGAATTTAAAGGTGCCTATACTCAAATTCCTTCTGCTCAAGCCCAAAAATGGGAAGAAATTCAATGCACCACTGCGAGGGGTAGAACCGAACCACACATTGAACGGTTAGTGTGTGACTGGAAATGCACTAGTGTCCAAAGAATTATCCTTTACCTGATGCAGAAAGAACCCTTTTGCTTTTCCACTGGCAAGTGCAGTAACCAGTTAATCTGCGGCTCTTCTTCTGGGGTAGAGAAGCTCTCTACCCGGGATTGTGAGAAATTGCCCGCACACAATTTTTCACCATTGTGTGCATGCCAGGAGTGCTCAGCAGCTGTAGTCAAGTCTCCTCTGATCTTTGCAGTGACATCCCTCAATGGTGAACCTTGAGGATCTCCATTTATGGCCTCAAATAAACCCATATATTTAAATTTGTCTTATAGAAATTTATTGATGACAAAAACAGAATGATAGACTCAGAAAAGCTGATTATTTCACTATATGTATAAATATCCTTACTTTCTGGCACTTTAAAAAAAAAAAAAAAGTGCAACATTTTGTATTTAGGTAAAATGTTTTTTTTTAATCCAAATGAAAGTGTGGAAGTGTGAGGAGCACAGAATGAAAAGGAATGGCGAGAGTACACTTCCCTCTGGTGCTCCTGTGTTGCTGACCACCTGGTTAGACACACATTCCTTCAATCTCAGAGTGTGGTCTGTTTGTCAGGTAGTCATAGATTCTACACAAGGCTGACCAGCATCCTGGTCCTGATGGCGGATCTGAGGAGGACCTCGGATCCACCAACAGTTTCTTGGTCTTTGTCACATTGAGCTGCACACCATGTGACAAAGTTGCCTTCAACAGCCCAGCACTCAGCCTCATCACCCTGATACTGATACAACCAACCACAGCTGAGTCATCTGAGTACTTCTGTTGATGACAGGGCTCAGTGCAACAGATAAAATTGGTTTTATAGAGGGAACAGAGGACATTCCCTTGTGGAAGCCCAGTGTTGCTGTCAGCACTGTTTGACACACATTGTCACGAGTGCACAAAATATGGCCTGCTCGTCAGATAGTCCCCAATCCAGATAGTCCCCAATCCAGGGACTATCTGGATTGGGGACTCACAGGGATGCTGCGTCTTTGGCACCAAAACAATGCAGGATGTTTTCCGCATCACAGCAATCCTCAGTAGGTGCAGGCTCATCTTGAAGACATGATGGACTCCACAGAGCTGGATAGGACAGGCTTTGAGGACCGTCAGGTTCACACCATCAGGGCCTGAAGCCTTCCCGGGGTGGAGTCTCACCTGCTGTCTTCTATCTTCATTGGTGACGTTATCCGTAGAAGTTCTGAGGACTGGGGAGACGTTCACTGAGTAGAAGAGGAGGGAAGAAGGTGTGAAGGTGAAACTCGCATGGGGATGAAGGACTGCGGAGTGGAGAGTGGGTGGACGGCAGCAGTGTTATTGATGGGAGTGTGGGTGGGAAGTGCAGGAGCCGCAGTGTTAAATCTGTTAAACCGGTTGAGTTCATTGGCTCTGTCAATATTGCATTCAACCACAAAGGCCAGGAGTCAGAATCTCCCTCTAACTCCTGGCCTGGTGATCTGAACTCAGTGATGGTCCTCTTCCCTCTCCATACGTCTCGTGTATTTATATTGGAGTTTCCTGTCCAGTTTCCACCTGTAATGCTCGGTTGAGCAGGGAGAGGGGATAGGAACTGTATGCATCTTTTATGTTGGCATATAGCAAAGTCCAGAGTCCTCTCTTCTCTAGTGGGAAAGCTCACATACTGGGTGAAGTTGGTCAGGGTTTTGACCATGGTGATATGATTAAAATCACCCAAGATAGCCTTGAATGCAGTCGTACGTCCAGTCTGCAAACGAACTATAGAGGAGTGGATGGTATTACAGGCCACTGTAGGGTTAGCACAGGGGGTTGTAAACAGTCATCAGTTTAACATGGGAATATTCATGGCGCAAGTAAAATGGACAATGACCAACCACCAACTATTCAACGTCCGGGCAACAGATTCGCTCCTGGACCGATTATATGAGCAGGATTACAGGAACAGTTGTTTAGTGGAATGGCAACCCCCCCCTCCTTTTTGCTTGCAGAGCTCAGTACAAACCTTGTCAGCCCAAATAGTCCAGTAGCCCCCGATAGAGACATTGGCATCAGGAATGACCGGAATGAGCCATGTCTCCATAAAACATGTTAAGCGACACCACCATATTTCCTCTGACACCTGGCCATCACTGATATCCTGGAAATCTCAAACTCCCAATGCGTTTCCAGAGTTCAAAGCATCCTTGAAGATTGCCATTGTCCTGCCCAGCACCTGTTTGCCCTACTGCTATCAGGGATATGGTGCAGGAGCACCGAGACAGAGTGATTTTTCCAGATTAGGGAATTGAATACATACATAAATAAATAATAAAGTACTTTATACTATATATGCAAAGTATAAAAAGTGTAAAGTACCTAATTTGATTAATATGAATTAAGTGCAGGTTGAGTTTCGCTGTCTGACGGAAAGATAGAAACTGATGCTCTTGCACTGAATGCTCCTCAGACTCCTCCCTGATTATAACAATCTGTGTGCATGATGGATGGAGTTCTTCAATGTGCAGAACAGCCTTCTCCTGCAGTTTAAGGTTAAGTGGAAATTCTGCAGATCTGTCCTCTCAGCAGCAGTGCAGCTGCCACACCAACGGTGATGGAGATGCAGAGAGCACTCTCCACCACTCTCCAACACACCTCCTCAGTCATACTCTGAGGAGTGCTAGAAGATCCAGCTCTCTGCATCTTCCTAATGAAGTAGAGATGCTGGTGGGCCTTTTGGACCAGACCGGAAGTGTTTGCAATCCTGTCTGCTCCAGGGATTGGTGCATACAGGTTAACGATTACTCATCGTTAACCCTAACGATGAGTAATAAAATACTCATCTTTCCATCTGTATACCAGGTGTTAAAGTAATTTACAATAAAGTGTACGTTTCTATCATTATTAGGAATCTTACTGGATTTTAGGAATCATACTAGAGAAGAGCAAACAGATATAAAAGGTTTTGCTCTTCAGGTTGGTTAGGACTGTGTGGACCACAGATAAGATGGCATCAGAGGTTGAGCAGTTCCTCCTATAGCCATACTGATGTGGTCCACAGTGATGTCGTTGGAGTCCTTGATGTGTCATGATTAGCTTCTCGAAGCACTTCTTGACTACTGATGTTAAGGCTATAGGTCAGTGGTCATTCAGCCCTGTTACTGAGGAGCACTTGGGGACACGGACAATAGTGGCGGTCTTTAAGCAGGTGGGGACTGAAGTCTCAGACAGGTGTTGGAGGTGGACATCCCCCTTAGTCATGCTGAGGGGGGGAGTAGGGAGGCATAGAACGTATTGAGTGCATTTGGGAATGAGGAGTCCCTTGGGCAATGTGGATCCCTGATGCTGTAATTTGTGATGCACTTAATGCCCTTCCACATGCACCAGGTTCATTGGTGGTGAAGTGACCTTGAATTTTATGAGTGTAGGTGGCTTTGGCCCTTTCAATCCCTGCTGTCAGACCTTTCCTCAACTCTCAGACTGCTGATGCGTCACCTGTCCTGAATGTAGCACTCCTAGTTTTCAGTAAAGCTCTCACCTCAGCATTCAGCCAGAGTTTATGGTTTGATAACAGGTTATTGTCCAGGTTGTGGTAACGCCATCAGCACATTTAGAGATGATGCCTAGAACAGAGGAAGCATATTCCTCCAGGTCCACCTCTCCTTCATAGATATTCGCCTCTCTAAAGGCTTGCCAGTCTGGACACTGGAAACAGTCCTGGAGCACAGAGTCACTGTCTTCTTTGTTGGTCTAATCCGTGTTATTAGTTGACAATATGCTGGCACCAGCAGGATGCAGATGTGGTCGAAGAGGTGAGGAAGAGCTCTGTACCCATCGTGAATGTTAGTGTTGTCTCTCCATGTGGGAAAGGTGTCATGCTGGTAAAAACTGGGGAGTGTCGGTCAGTTTCACATGATTAAAATAACCTGAAACCATGTAAAACATATCTGGCTGCTTTGTCTGCAACGAGCTAACTGTGTCATGCAGCTCCTTTGATGCTTCGTTAGCATTAGCACCTGGCAGGATGTAAATAATGGTGATTAACACTGCAATAAACTCCACGGGCAGATAATACAGCCAACATTTCACTGTTATAAGTTCTTTTGCCTCTGAAATGCCTTTGGCTCCTTTTAAATGTGTTTGCCTTTTGTCCCTTCATCAGTTCCATTTTCTTTGATTTGTGTCACTTAAAAGCTGCACAATACAAGATGTGTCAAGGGAAACTGTAAATAGAAAGTGCTTAAACAAAGTGGTCTGGATTAGCACAAACCTTTTATTTTCCCCTTTAAAACTTTACATTTTTGTTACTGCTTAGCCCAGATAATGTAGGAGCTTTTCTTTAACACAGAGAGACTGTGTAAAAATAGCCTTCCCAGGAGCAAATGCCAATCTGTAGATAGGAAAACATCAAACTGCCCAAATTACTAAAAGATTGTAACTCTTTGCATTCATCAGCTTATACTTTATGCATTTAACAGTGTCTCACAAGTCAGCACTTTGGGGATATCAGCATTACATCGACAGAGTGCTTGATTTAATGAAAAACAGGGAGCCATTGTCACAGATTCAGCAGTCTGTGCAGTGCAGTGCACTCATCTGGAAGCAGGAAGTAAACAAATAATGCCACAAGAGAAACAGCTGGTTATGCTGGGCTGTGAACAGACCCACATGACACTTCAACATCAGTTTAGAAAATGACTGTTTGTCCAACTGTGTTTGCAACAGAACCAGGCCTGGTTGCTTTGTGATTAATCTGAATAATACCCAGGCAATCAATGACAAAAATGTGTTAAATATGTTCTCATTTCATAAATTCTGCAGAAAATATGTATAGGTCAGATGTTCAGTCACTCCAACATGTAATTTTTCTGCCTTTTCCAGGATCTACATCTTGATGATGACTTAGGTTTTCAGAACTAACAGAGACACTGTTTCTCCATGCATGTAAAGTCTATGACACAATGTAATCTGCTAGGTTTCCTTAGAAACTGTTTTATTGAAGTTTCTCAACACTTGCATTTTAAAGTATCAAAGTAACCCTTTTTAGTAACACTTTATTTGACAGAGTGTGAGTAAGACTCACACTGACTGGCACTGTCATAAACATAACACCTGTCATGAACATGAGTAAGTCTTCATGAATACTTATGACTGTTGTCATAAAGTGTCATTCGGTAAATCATGACACTTTTAATACAATGTTGACATTATTCAAAAATGTCTTTATGACAACTTAACATTAACAAAGAATCATGTCATAAATGTCATAATAGCAGTCATAATAATGTCATTATTATTACACTCTCAAAAGCTTCAACGAAGCAGTAATTAATGATTTCCCATACCTGAAATAAAGTGGAACAAATAGGTCCTCAATAAAGATTTCAAGAAGCCTTATTACACTGTCAAATGATTTATTAAAAGATTTTTATTTATTTTTTTTAGCGGTGCTAGTGGCTCACATTTTTTGACAGTAGACTGACAGGAAAGAGGGCAAGGAGAGGGGGGAAGATATGCAGCAAAGGTCGTGGGCTCGAGAGTCGAACCCACGACGTCTACGTCGAGGACTGAGGCCTCCAAACGTGAGGCGTGCTAACCCCATGTGCAACCACAGCACGCCCCAAAAGAATGAATAATTCCTCTTACATCAGGTGGAATTAATAGCTCCAGTTATGAAGATGTCATTAATTGTCATTACAGTATCATTAATATTATCCCGTTACCTCAAGTAAAGTGAAACAAGTAGCAACAGTTATAAAATGTCATTAATTGTCATTACAGTATCAAGTACTATATTATATTGCTATATTTAATGTTAAGTCTAAGTACCATCATAGCTGTAGAACAAACCCTTTGTACTTTGGAATAAAACAAATGGTAACTTGTTCTTCAAACAGAGGGTTTAACTTCTGTTCAGTATAGTGCAACTCTGAAACACTGATTGAAAAACTAAAACAGAATTACTTATTCTTTAACTTAAGAAAACAGGGTCTTTCAACGGTCCTAACATGGTTTGCTTTGGTTGTGTCAGCCATCTCCTTCGTTATATTCTTCCTGTAAAGTTCTGAAAACAGGGAGATCTTGTTCTTGTCTTAATTTCCTGGAAGAAGCTCTTCAAAGTGTCTAGAAATGCTCAGAAATTATAGCTGTTCTTGCAATAGATGTGGTGAATGTTAATCATGGTGAAAGCCTTTCCATGAATTCAAACTTGGTGAAACTCTTCTGACATTCTCATAGTGGGTGATGACTCAATCCACTCTGGTCACTTCAAAAAAAGAACAAACACAACTAAAAAATGTAATGTGATCTTAATTCGGTGTTTATTTAAATACCATTCCAAAAATGTCCCTTGCTGCACACCGTCAGACTGGCAGGCAAATGTCTAGTTAACATGACTGGTTGTTATAAAGTAACAACCAGTAACAAATATAAATTATTTCTTAATTCAAGTAGCATAATGACACGAGCTTAACAAAATTATTCTGATCAAATATTTAGCAGAAGTTCATACAGCCTGCCACTGTTATTCAGATTGCATCATTTAATGTATAGTTTTTGGCACATGAGTGTATCTTTTCACTTAATGAGCATTCAAAATTGTGTGTGGAAAATGTGGACATGACTCAAGAGGAAGAACCCAACTAAGGACAAGTTAAAGAGTCGTAGAAGAAGAAAATGAGGAAAAGTGATCAGTTTGTCCTCTAGTACAATAACCTGAGCCATGAAATGAGGTATGAGAGGCAGAGACAGGGGGAGTCGTTTCTCTGGATGTGTCATTAGAAATGTCTAACTTCAATACACTAAACAGTGCCAACAAAAGACCAATTGTTACATCAGTAATGTAATTTACCAAATTTTGACTACAATTTAAAATTTTCAATACATTTGCTTGACGAAATGGCTATGATTAATTATACTGAAAGTGATCTGCTTCTGTGCTTGTCTTTCAGGTCTAATTCGGTTGCAAGAGCTAATAAAGGCACCATCCCGGTACAACATCCGCTTAAAAATCCGCCAGCTGCCTGCAGAGACAAAGGATGCCAAGCCTCTTTTAAAGGAGATGAAAAGGGGAAAGGAATTTCATATCATATTCGACTGTGGTCATGTGATGGCTGCTGGGATCCTTAAGCAGGTATGGACACATTGCTGTGTGCTGCTACTTCAATGTAGAAGTGAATCATTTGAGTCCTGAGAATGCAGCAGGAGGTAGTCTGAAACTGTGGGTTGTACTTTGAGTAGACAGGTATTTTTGGAACTGGATTGGTCACCTGATATTATCCAATATGCCACCTTATATATGCTAATTGTTACATGTCACAACACCACATCTGCTCAAATTGTTTTGATCTTTGTTTTAAATTCTGCATGCTTGTTAATTATTTTTTATGTCCTATTTTATTATGCAGATTTTAAAGTGTTAACAGTGTGTTTAGAAAAGCACCAATAGTTGTACTTCTGTACATGGAAATGCATCAGGAACACTGTGTGGCAACACAAGGGTATGAATCTGATACTCTTCCCCGAAAGCAGGATAATCAGAAAGCCACCTTGGGAATTGCGCCCAAGGAAATAGTGCAAGTAAGTCACTTAAGGTTTGTGACCAATGACAAGACTTTATTCCACCAAAAAAAAAGACACTTTATTGTTGCAAAAGACAATTAAAATTTAAAGAACCAAACTGGGAAGGGAAGTGAACAGTACTTTTATGCTTCTTTTTCTCTGTCATATGTGTTAGCATTTTCTTTTGTGTTGGAATTACTGTTATTTGTCGTTTTTGTGCGGAGCACTTTGGCCAACAGCAGTTGATCTAATATATACATATATATAAATATATATATATAAAACTATATAGACACCCTTCTGTCAAAACTTGATGGATGATGACCTTTGACCTCTTCCGGTCACAGGTTCGTGAGAATGACCCTTAAGGGTTTTCTCACGACCTCAGGTCTGACCTCTAATCAAACCACCCCTCCCCCCTTCCGGTGTCCTTAAATAAACATTCCTTAGACATCTGTTGTCCCCCCTCCCTCCCTCCCTCTTTGTTTTCTTGTTTTCTTGAGTCATTTATTTTATCACCCAAATAAAAGTGTAATGTGTTTATAATGAGTAGGATTAACCGAGCTGAAGGAAAAAACAAAGAAAAAGGAGAAATAAATATTCAATGATACAGAATCGACTCAGCAAATATGAACTTAGGAAACTATTGAAACCTTCAAGAATTTTATATTGTGTAAGATATTTAAGAAAATAATCGTGATTCCATACTCATGATTTTCTTTATTTGGTTGTTGTCTCTAAAATACGTTCTTATGTTGAACACCAGACATGTCACCTCTTTCCCACAGTTTTTTTTCACTTTGTTCCACCACTGCAGTTTTTAACATGTAGCCAATGTTAAAAGAACCAGCACAGAGTTTGAAGCGATGGAGGAAATTTACGTCAATATGGAACCTGTTGGACAAAGTGCATCTAATCACATAGGTAATTATTTTATAAGTCTTAAGTGAAAATACAATGCAACTTGTTTTTGAAAACACGTTTGTTGATTTTATTTATTTATTTTTTTCCAACTCATGATATGACAGCAGATTTTTCTGACATCAGCAACATTCTGACTGAGCAGAACAGCAACAGCAAGTTATAAAATAATTTCATGACTTTGGCTAAAGTGCCAGTCAGGTGCAAAATCTGCTGTAGAATTTAAACTGAGGTAACGCTGAACAATAAATCGTTTGAAAAAAAAAAAAAAAAAGAGGAGACATGCTACCCTAAATGCTGCAAATGCAACCGTTGCTGAAAATAATTCAAACTCATGTAACATCCTGATTCTGAAACCTGAACCTTTCAACTCTCTGCAACACTTTGAGTCACCAAACCCTTGTTATTTCATCAGTTTGATTTCAGAAAGAAACCGATGAAATTTTTATAACAGAAATATAAAATGTACTCATTTGACATCTTTAAGATGACTAGAACAAGACTCACTGTGTACACTGAGGGCGATGAGTTCGGTCAAAAGGAAAACATTGAGGATTCCCAGAGATACGGCCACACTGAGGCAGAGCCTCTCTTTGGAGCTGCTGCTACCTGAACAGAAACCTGAACCTTAGCAAAATTTAATTAAATTAAATACATACTAGATTTCTCTGTAACTTTGTTCTTACCTATGTGATTAGATGCACTTTGTCCAACAGGTTCCATATTGACGTAAATTTCCTCCATCGCTTCAAACTCTGTGCTGGTTCTTTTAACATTGGCTACATGTTAAAAACTGCAGTAGTGGAACAAAGTGAAAAAAAACTGTGGGAAAGAGGTGACATGTCTGGTGTTCAACATAAGAACGTATTTTAGAGACAACAACCAAATAAAGAAAATCATGAGTATGGAATCACGATTATTTTCTTAAATATCTTACACAATATAAAATTCTTGAAGGTTTCAATAGTTTCCTAAGTTCATATTTGCTGAGTCGATTCTGTATCATTGAATATTTATTTCTCCTTTTTCTTTGTTTTTTCCTTCAGCTCGGTTAATCCTACTCATTATAAACACATTACACTTTTATTTGGGTGATAAAATAAATGACTTTTACATTCACCCACAACTTTGCGGTCGATCACATGGTACCACATGGTATCAAAAAATAAAAAATGCTTTAAATCACTGATATAAGAGTGAAAAATACATCTGATGTTTCTGCTCTTTGTATCCAAAAATATTTCCTGAAGGCTAATACATAGTTGGAGCAGATAATCGGTTCCCTCCTCGGTCATGTAGACCCAACAGTTTTTACAAGTCTCAGTCTGTCCTGAAAACTAGACATAGCCTTGCTCTGTCTACAACTGTCATCTTTTTGTTGTCCAAAGTTTTTCTGCTACTTTTTTTCCAGTAGCAGAAAAAAAAAAAAAAACTTGCGTTAAGAAACCGCAGTCCCCTGAATTGCTTCCCAAATTACCAAACTTCTATCACCTATGAATCGAATAATTAAGGAATTGTACGTATTTATTTATATTTTAAAGGTATGTAGTTTTAGGACTGCCATCTAGTAAAAAAGCTGCATAATCTGGCTAGTTGTGTCTAAAACTGAGTCACCGTGTTTCCTCATCTTCTGAAACAACCACTAGGCAGAGAGCAACAGTTTGACAAACAATCTGCTTTGTGAAGCACCGCCTCACTGGGAGGGAATCAGAAGGCCAAAGTGTTAATCAGGTGCAAGTTGGGTGGGTTGAAGTAAGAGAAACCAGATACTTCAGAGGATGCTGAAGACCAGCAAGCAAGCAAAACATTCACAGAGTGGATATAGTAGAATATTGGAGTTCAGGAAGTACAGGATAGAAGAGTTGACTGAATAAAGACATTGCCCAGAAATTCAGACTGAGAAGCTAACTGACAAATTGCTAAGTATGTAGAGCAGGAAAATAGGTTAGATTTACTTAAATTTTTGCAAACCAATTGCCTCAAAAGATTCAATTACTGCAACATATAAAATACAAGTATCGTTACACTGTCTGATTTTGGCAAACAATATTCTTAAACTCATCCAGAATATTATTATCTGCAAAACTTCTTTTATTTTCTGCCTACAGCAGCAGCAATATATTTGCTACATACAATAAAGATGCACGGTCTCATTGTTTGACATAGTTATCCTGTTCAAAACCTTTTGGTTTGCTTGAGCAGAAATGGTGTAGTGTCTGGGCATGTTAAAATGTTACAACTTTTACCACATGAAATCCTCACTACTATCAAATAGTTCTCTTTTTATTTTATTTTAGTTGTTGCCTGGACTCAACTTAAATAGATTAACTTATAAAGTTTCTTTTTTTAAAATCCAAACATTCCTGCCACTGGTTTAAGATGAGTACAAACAACAAGTTGATGATAATTAAGCGATGTTCGCTTGAACTTTTTAAAAAAAAAAAGTCTGATGTTTTATGTTACAGTGAGAAAGGCCGAAGTCCAGTTTCAGTAGAAGGCTGAAGGCATCTGATTCAGGCTTCAAACTCAGGACCTGTTTGTTTTACTGCAAAACTTTGCTAAGGTTAAATTTAATGGGCTAAAGAAAGTCAATCCTTTCATTCAGTCTAAGCTCCCTGAAAAGGAGAAATATCCTTTCAGATCAATATATTTTTGATTGCTTTGAGTATCATATTTTTTTACTTCATCTGACTGATATAATCTTCTTTATCGCATACAGATGCTTCACATTGATCATTAATAAGTTTATCATTTACAAGAGGTGAACATTAGTGAACATTGGTGAACAGATAGCATCATGAGAAGCAAGGAACAAAAGCTGAAGATAATTTTAACGGTAACAAGATAATTCACCATGTTGTGATCAACCCTTGCAGCATGGTTGTGTAGTGAGTATGTTTTATTTTTTAATATTTGTTTTTAGGTAAGGTGCACCAATAGCAAACTTAGTTAATGTTATCATAAGTTGAGCTAGTTGTCAGAAGATGTGAGAGGGGGTATTTAAGAAGAAATAAATAAAATTCACTGATTGAATTGTTGGTTGACAGCCAGTATATATTTGAAGTTGTGCAACAAATACCAAAAGAAATAAAAACTATATAAAACTTGAATGGCCATTCAGTTTGATACATATTTACGCAGACCATCATTCAATAAATCGATAGAAATCCAAGTGCACGCATTAAAACATCCAATCTAAATAATATGGATTGTATTCACTATTTGAATACAGACCGATGGTTTACATTGATCATTTATAAGCTTTAGTAACGGAAAATTCAACAACTGTATTTCGTTACTGAACACACTCAAGTGTATAAAATGATGGATGGATGAAAAAGCATCATTCGGGCTGAGAAACATACAGCATATGAGTTAGAGACAAAAGTAGTGAATAATGATAAAGGTAACAAAACAGTTCATCATGTCGGAGCGTAGTTGTGCAGTGTTAAAAATAAATAAATAAAGAAAGAAAAAACCTTTCAACTCTAGGGAAAGCTAAAACTTTAAATATGAGTAGCCTCAGTAAGGTCTGTTTAATAAGTGTCACATATTCTTAAGAAATAAATTTACAAATGAGAAACTTTTACTGACATGTTTCACACTAACAAGTGTTACAGAGAAAAATTTATGAGTTTCAAATGTATTTAAATCGGCGTTTACCATTTTAGAGAAAGCATGAAGCTCTGGAAAGATCAGTGTTGATTCAGCAGCAGGAAAAAAAATGAATGAAAGTAGCAATCACAATGATGCGAGGATAAATTTTGGAAAATTCTCGGCAAATTCTTTAACCAAAGAAAGTTAAAAGTTTAATTTTGAGTAACCTCACGTAGGCCTGCTTACTAACAGTCACATATTCTTAAGAAGTACATGTACAAATGAGAAACATTTACTGAAATGTATCACACTAGCAAGTGTTACAGAAAAATCTGAGTTTCAAATGTGTTTAAACCGGCGTTTACTATTTTGGAGAAAGCATGAAAGAAATCACAAACTCGTAGTCAGCACTAACTAGTCATGCCACCATAAATAATGTAGTTCAATTGTAGGTTTTCTTTAGACGTATGTATTTGCAGGGGGGCAGGGGCTTTTTTTTCCTCACGACTGTCCCAGACACACACACACACACACCCACGCACACACACACACACGCACGCACGCACGCACCCACGCACCCCCCCCACACACAAACCTACACTGACCACCACTGTCACTGACCCTTCCCTCTCTTTCTCCTTTTAAGACGGACTGATGCATGACAGGCGCCAGTCCACTCTTACGCTCAGGGACGTTAATTGATTCTCGATTGGGCTGGTGAAAGCTCATATTCCTACAGGATCTTTCCATTGCTAGGGAAACTATCTTACAAAGCCTTGTGCGCTGACCACAGGTCGCTGACCAGAGATCGCTGACCAGAGGTCGTGAAAATAACCCTGAGGGTTTTTTTTCAAACCAACTCCCGCAGATGCTATATTGATCAGGCCCAGCTCCCCCCTGTCCTGTCCTGTCCTGTCCTGTCCTGGGCTGAACACAGGCAAACACCAGAGGTGACAACTACACTCAAATCTATTTAAACTTCACAACACATAATACATAATTATATACATTATTCTTGATTAACTATCGCTTATTGTAATTGTATTAGTCTTAAAACTCAGAAGTCAATTGGAGCTTTCAAGAAAACAAAGAGGGAGGGATGGAGGGAGGGGGGACAACAGATGTCTAAGGAATGTTTATTTAGGGGGGTAACCTGACACCGGAAGGGGGGAGGGGTGGTTTGATTAGAGGTCAGACCTAGGTCGTGAGAAAACCCTTAAGGGTCATTCTCATGACCTGTGACCGGAAGGGGGGGGGAATAGAGGTCAAAGGTCATCATTATATGTGTATATATATATATATATATATATATATATATACATAGCTCTGTAGCTCTGACTGGATAGCTCAATAGATAAGGCATCAGTATATCACCCGAGAGGGCGGGTTTCGAATCCAGTCTGGGTCCTTAGGCAAGACCCTTCAAGCTACTGCCTACCTCATACCATGAGAGATACTAAGTTGCATAACATGCCGGCTCAGACGTCGCCCGGCCAAACAAGGTCTGCGTCAGGTGTTGGGGAACCAGAGCACCTTGATGACAAATGGGCTACTGGAACAAGACGGAAATGGGCGAGAGATGAAAATGTGGATCTGTTGGAATGCTACTACTCAAGTAACCCTAGTCAGAGAGGTTACATGCAAAGACTGGGGAAGGAATGGTTACTTCGACATCCCCAGTCAACACTAAGCACTAAACAACTAGTAGCTCAGTGTTCCAACATCCTCAAACGGCAACTGCTGTCACAACTTGAGATTGACGAGATACAACACAAATGCTACGGCAAAAGGGAGGAACCCGGATGTCAGAACTGTGGGGACTTAACTACAAGTCCCCACCCAGTGAGCGAATCAGAGCTGAACGAGAGAGAGAATCATGACCCGAATGACAACCAGGCCTCCCCGGCGCCAATTACAACGGCTGAGTGAAGTACCATAAGAAAGTCTCATTGAGAATGTGAATGCAGCATTGAGAACGATCCCTACCAATACCATAACAGAAACCAATGAGCTGATCTACAACTCAGCATCAGTGATCCTTGAGTGATCCTTGGGTATTGGGTCTCATGGTTGCTATAAGAGCAACCATGAGACCAAGGAGGGAAGTGAGCCAACTATCAGAGCTCCACAAGGGTACAATGAAAAGACAAGTACCCAGAAAGTACAGGCAGATGCCCATACCTGAAGCACTCGAAACTGCCAAACAGAGGCCTTGGCCAGCCGCCTAAAGAGATACACAAGGGAGAATGAATCCAGAAGGATTAACCGGCTCTTCTCCACTCAACCAGCTAAGGTGTACTCTTAGTAAAGTGGGATTCACCCTGAATGGTTAACTGAAATCAAATCCGACCAATAACCTGCCTCTCCACAACCTGGAAGCTCATGTCAGGCATCATAGCGGCCAAGATAAGCAAACACTTGGATAAGCACATGAGCATGGCACATGATTCTTCCAAGTTATTGTCTGAATTTTTAATTTTTTTTTGTTAGATTCCTCTTCATGACAGTTGAAGCTAGTTGCACTTTGTAATGTTTAAATTTCCAAAGCCATGAAAAAGTACAGATTGTTCTTAATTTTAGTATAAAGGTTTAGGGTAGGAATAGAAAGGTGCAGAATGCACACTTTGCTTTGCCGTTAAATTTGAACAGAAGTGGAAACACTACAGCACTACTGCAACTCTTAAAAACTGGTGCCATCCACTCAATCAAGAATTTTCTTCTGAAATCAGTGTCTACTTTTGGATGTTTGTGGAATGGCTGGCCTGAACTACCTTATTATTGACAAAAAAAAATGTGTGTAATAAAAGCAGCATTGATATCAGACCTGGAATAATCAGGGATAAACCCTCTGCCCACGAAATCATCTGTTTTATTTTTGGTTATCACTCATCAAACCACATGACCTTGTCTAGAGACTAGTCTTTGTGCTTCTTTGCAGACGATAGCCCTTTTCTCCAGTTGGCCTCTCTGATTACTGGTTTTCTTATGGGTGTACATGTGTTCCAATCATTTGAATTCTCTTCATTGTGTGGAAATGATCTTACTTTCATCATGAAACATAGTCATGAGGTCGACTGTTGTTTTCCTTCAATTTTATGTCACCAATTTTTCTTAATTATTACTGATCACGGTTATTCAGTGTTTTTATTTCAAACCACTTTTCTTCCTCAGAAACAATGGTAGCCCCTTTCCTTTCAGTTTTTAATAATGCACTGGGCAACTCTTCACCCCGTTTTACCAGTTTCTGCAATCCTGTTGGAGGCTTTCTGTGTGTGATGTATGCTAATAATTTGACCCTTCTTAAACACACCAATATTTTTTCACACCACCAAAGTGTGTCTTTCCCCATAATTGTTTAAGAATTGACAAACTACTCATCGGATCAGCTGGTGTTAAAGAACTTGCTGTAGCTGGAAGACAGTTGTCCATGTTGTAACTATCCAATAAGATGCTCTTGCTTATTATTTGATCAGTTAAATTCAGATGGCAACATTTAAAAAAAAAAAAGTTTAATCTACTCCAGTAAAGTCTTTCTAAAGAAAATGCACTGCACTTATATTTCATGATGTAATTAATCTATTTTCAAATATTATATTCAGGAGAATCAGTACTAGGAACTTGTTGTGACATAATTTCCAAGTGTTGCTACAGTTGGTGTGGGGCTTCTGCTTATCATGATCTAGATATTCTTTATCTATGTAATTGTGGAATCCTCTATGCTGTGTTATCTTAAATTTGCTAAAAAAAAAAAAAAAAAGATTCTTAGTGGGTGTTTGCCTCTCACTCTTAAGCCTGTGGCTGCAGCAGTGGTGAAATATATGCCTTCTCGCATTACATGGTCGTAGAAACATTGGATAAGGCAAACAACCAAACCAATATTTGTGTGTAAGCATTTGTGCAAATATGGTGAAATGGTCAAATTTATTTCTAAACCTTCCAGTTTTCTCTCCATCTGTCACTCTTTGTTCTAGGCTCTAGCTATGGGAATGATGACGGAGTATTATCACTACATCTTCACCACACTGGTAAGTTCAGAAGTGGCAGAGCTGCAGATGTTTTGTTGCAAAACCTTTTGTGAGGTAATTCAATACTTTGCGAGGGGACGCAAAAGAAAAAAATTCCCGATGTCCCCTAGGGGGCTCCGTACCCCTTCACAACCTAACCACCACATACACTCACTGGCCACTTTATTTGGTACACCTGTCCAACTGCTCATTGACACAAATGTTAGCAGCATCTCAATGCATATAGGCATGTAGACATGGCCAAGACGATCTGCTGCAGTTCAAATCGAGCATCAGAACGAGGAAGAAAGGTGATTTTAAGTGACTTTGAACATAGCATGGTTGTTGGTGCAAGATGGGCTGGTCTGAGTATCTACTGGGATTTTCACACAAAACCATCTTTAGGGTTTACAGAGAATGGTCAGAAAAAGAGAAAAGAGCCAGTGAGCGTCAGTTCTGTGGGCACAAATCTCTTGTTGATGGACAAAAATGGCCCGACTGGTTTGAACTAATAGAACGGCAACAGTAACTCAAATAACCACTCATTACAACTGAGGTATACAGAAGAGCATCTCTGAATGCACAACACGTCAACCTTGACGCAGATGGGCTACAGCAGCAGAAGACCACACCAGGTGCCACTACTGTCAACTAAACACAGGAAACTGAGGCTACAATTCACACAGTAGAGGATTGTCCGATTTTGGACAATAGAGGATTGGAAAAATGTTGCCTGTTCTTGATTTCTGCTGTGACCTTCAGATGGTGGGGTCAGAATTTGGCATCAACAACATGAAAGCATGAATTCATCCTGCCTTGTATCAACGGTTCAGGGTTCTGGTGGTTCAGTGGTGTGGTGGATATTTTCCTGGCACATTTTGTACATTAGTACCAGACTGATCTCTTGAACACAACAATGAGTTCACTGAACCACCACAGCCTATCCAAGTAATCATCTCAGACTGATCTCTTGAACACAACAATGAGTTCACTGAACTCCAGTGGCCTCCACAGTCACCACATCTCAATCCAGTAGAGAATCTTTGGGATGTGGTGGAACAGGAGATTCACATCATAGATGTGCAGCTGACAAATCTGCAGCAGCTGCTTGATGCTATCATGTCATTATGGACCAGAGTCTCTGAGGAATATTTCTAGTACTTTGTTGAATCTCTGCCATGAAGAATTAAAGCAATTCTGAAGACAACAGAACTGCCTGTTGTCTTCAGAACAAAACACAAAAGGCAGTTCTTTTGTCTATATATACATACACACATCCACATTCGCGCACACACACAAACACACACTCACACACACACACACACACACACATATATATATATATATATATATATATATATATATAATGTTTTGTTCTGAAGACGACAGGCAGTTCTGTTGTCTTCGGAATATGTATATGTGTGTATATACAGTATGGTATTACCACCATTTTAACTACGTCCATTCCACGCCCCGCCCCAGCCTAAGAATGATTTTCTTCTATTTGTCTAATCTTTATTTTTTGTAGGACAGGCTTTAAACTTAACATAGGCATTTCTTCCATCTACTTTATTCATTTGATTCCTAGATACTTCATATCCTTTGTAATCTACTATTAAATCCTGTGATGTGCACCTCTGATTTGGTTCAATTAATTTTAGACCAAATTTCTGAGGTGGATCAAACTCCTGATTACAATGATTTCTTTCTTTCCAGGATCTGTTTGCACTGGATGTGGAGCCTTACAGATACAGTGGTGTAAACATGACAGGGTTTAGGATCCTTAATACCGAGAACAGTCAAGTTGCCTCAATCATTGAGAAATGGTCCATGGAGAGACTACAGGCTCCACCAAAACCTGACTCTGGTCTACTGGACGGCTTCATGACTGTAAGTCTGTAATACTGTGATACTGTGAATTAGTGATAAATTAGTAGTTGTTAATGTGCTGCCAGATTTGTATCATACAAGTAAAATATTTATATTTGTAAAAAAACAAACGTCTCTTTCTATTGCATGGATTAGTTGGAGAGAACTAAATCTGCCTGACTGGTGACATGCATCAGGGAGTCATCTCATCTTGATCCTCCTAAGATTAGCACAACAACTATTATATATATTCTTTTTTATTCTTTTTATGAATTTCATTACTCACTTTAAACTCACATAATTATTCATGATTTTTTTTACATTTTTGATCCCAAATTCTAGTTTTAATGAATAAAGTTTCTTCTTTTACCATCTTGACAAAGTGGAAAACAATATAACATATTGTTTTGAGGGTGTTTCCATGTAAATTAAAATACCTCTGCTGGGTGCAGGACAGTTCCCCTCAGGTTGCTCTTATGAGCTGTATGTACACTTTTCATCAAATGTCTATCGGCAAAACTTTTTGTGCCACAGGTCAGAAATATGTCACCAATCAGATAACATATATGAACAAAATATCTTCACTCATAATAAACTACAAAATACTTACCTTACACAACTAAAAAAATCTATAGATATATTTAAAAAATGTTATTTTATTTCATTTTTATTTAATCTTTTAATATCTTATTCAAGGTGATGTGGTGAGTGGTGGGGCAGCGTCCTTGTGCCCTCTAATATTGCATGGGCCATTAGAGGGTGCAAAGGCTATTTATTAAATTAAAAGTGTCTGATAATATAAGACATGGTAAGTCTATATGGATGAATATGCAGATGTTATTCTGACTGTAATTCTCACTTATCCTGAGGAAGATGAGGCAAGACCTCAGTGCTCTTGCTTGAGTCCTGGGTGTGATAAGAGTCTTTGTCACTGGGATCTGAAACCTCCCTGATCAGAGCACGCTGCTTATAATAGCTCTTCCACCACACTGCTTTCTTATCTGGGAGCTCGGCCAAAAAAGTCAATCCACCAGAGACATGGAAAGCAAGGCAGAAAAAATACAATGAAAAGAGGGACCAGAAATGAGAATAGTGGGATGGATGAAAAAGAGGAAAAATAGAGAGTGGGAGAAGGCAGACCAAGAGTTCCTATGCTTTATTCCCACAATGACTGTTGAGATGTTAAATGTTAGGCTGTTTGGTCTGATTCCAGTTGGACAGAACTGCAGGCAGCAGCAGCAACATGTTAGCTGCTGATTAAAAACTCTTGCTTGTCTCTGGGGAGTAGAAGATCCTTTTTTATTCCAAAAGAGCAATATCATGCTGAGTCATGTTTCCGGATTGATCTTGGAGAGTGGGTGTTACTCAGTTTAAGCTTCTTTTGTTAGATTTGTGGCTCAATCAATAGTTTCTCACTTGAGACCTGAAATGGACTGTGTGTGTAAGAACTGGACATTTTTAAAACACAGAATCCGCAGGTGGCTTTGTTGCTATGGTTGATAGCAAAAGCTGTTGCATAAAACCTTAGAGACAAACTAATTTCTAAAATGACAGAAACGACAAGAATGAAATGACTATCATTATATTTGCTTTTCTTGTCTCTCGGACTGAAGTTTGCTGGAGAGTAAGTTGCTGAGCCAAGCTTGGTGGGATTTCTTTTAATCCATGAAGAGCAAAGATTTATAGGTGTGTAGAGTGCACCGAGTCTGCTCATCACTGACCTAATGGACATGAGTTTGAAGGTGAAGATTGATTAATTAGACCACTGCAACTAGTGAGTGGCTAATGCTCATTGGCAGGGTGAAAGCTTCTGTAACTCTTTGATTAATGGCTTCATTTGGAGGCTGTGATTACAGCGTTTTGAGTTTTTTCAGTGAAATGCTTTTTTGCTGTAGCTTAAAGAAATAACACTTGTTTTTTTCTGGATCAGTGATCACAGCATTTGAGCACCATCATGTCACACTGATAAAAAATACTTTGATGTAGAAGTTTTATGGAGAAAAGGAGACAAGCACAGCTTTTTCAGCATTACTAAACTGTTTATTGAATAGCCTTACAGCCTTATATTGCTGCATATTAACCGCTATAAACTGTTGGTTGGTATGAAGCTTACTACTAACCACCAGTTTACTTATGTTGTTGATGCACATGTACTTAGCACTCCCCTTGTGCCTGTTCTCTCTTAGTGGAGTACCAAAGGAGGAGCTTGTGTGTGCATCTGTGAGGTAAATGGCAAAAAAGAGGGGGAAAAAAAGCGTTATCTCCATTCTGACACTTTATAAAAAGTCAGTCAAAAGACTTTACTAGTTTGTGAATTTAAAAACTGATTCCAGTACATCTCGACTCTTATTTGAGCTCTAAGCCTTGGTCTGTGATTGAAAAGTTGGGAATCTTAAAGTTAAAATAACTGTCTACCTTTGTTGTGAATACGCAGACACTGTTGTTTTGGTATATGTAATGATAGCTTAGCCAGTTTTGATAATTGTGTGTATTGCTGGTATAAAATCCTGTACTGTGTAACAGCTTTCGCTTTGCTTTAAAATACTCCTTTCAACATCAGTTTCTCCATCAAACAGTAATGACACGTCACATCTGCTCCTTGACCAAACAATCAATTAACTCCTTTTAGTGGGAATGGTTTAGAATATTGTTCTTGGGGACTCTTAAGTTACTAAAAGCGAAACAGAATCATCTAAACTTGGTCAAAGGTCAAAGCTTTACATAAACAACAAATCAGAAACAGGCCAATTCTGATCGGTGCTGTTCTAATTCTGATTGCAGTTAGCCCCCTACCACATTCCCTCCAGCCCCCAACACATGCACACACTTTACATTCTAAACTAGACATTGCCCCTTATGTAGCAGATCCCAGGGTCAACCAAACAAGAAAGTTTTTTTTTTTTTTTTTTTTCCATCATGACCTAGCTCTTGCATGTTCACACTGAGAGGATGAGATCTGACTAACTGTCAGTATTACACAGAACAGGATTACCAGTCACGAGAATCCATGATGAAATCTTTTTACCAAAAGCAAAATGAATGTATGCTGGTAGGAAAATAATGAAAATTTGATTTGACAGTGAAAAAATAAATTTGTCTGTTTTTACGTCAGAAATGATCAGAAGATGTGCATCCTCATACAAGTCTGTCCAATTTTAACAGAAAACTTGCACACAAATGCTTGTCCATACTAATAAAATGAAGACCTACAGTATCATTTTCTGTACCTAAACATGTCAGATAGCAAACAGAAAAAGTCTAATTGAGGTGGGATTCCAGAGCTTTTTCTTAATATGCAAGGGGTCATTCACACACCAACCAGCTTCATCTGCTCAATCCTGCATGTGAGTCAAACTCGCATGCATGAATATAAATGATTAAATATATCCATACACGTATAGACTTTTACGAAGATGTCTATGTGACAAATTGGATAAAGTAATGCACTTTAGAATTAGTTTAGTTATGGTGTGATGGAGGAATGTTGTTGTCACTCTTGACTCAACATGCACAATGAGAGTGACCTTACATGCTCCAAGCTCTCCATTTTTAATTGCTTGAGTTTCACTATGCGTCCTGCAAAATTAATAGTTCCTGAAGGAAAGATTGAATGTAAGTGTACTTTTTACATCTGTCTCTCTTGTCATAGCTTTACAGTTTTACATATATAAAAAGACATGCTACCACAAAGGTCATGTTTGTTTGTCACACCTCCAGAGCACAGTTGGTATTCAGAGCCACAGAGCTGCAGCTGAATCATTTCTATTTCCACATTACTGTGAATGTGCCATAGATGTGGCTACATTTAAATAGGATGGCGAAGGAAAGCCATTTCGTTTTTGACAGATATCATTTCAAATCTGATCCCAACAGAGTTATAAAAAATGTCACGCAGACATCATAAATATTATGTGAGCATTACTCTAACAGCCAGGCAGTGGGTGGAGGGGGGGAAAAGATAGAATGAGTCATATCAGTAACACATTATTGAAAGGCCTGAAACTCTGTTGAGGGTTTAACAGTACCCTGCAGAAAAAAAAACTATATTAGCATATTACTGCTATTAGGTTGCTCCCATTAACTATATTTACATTTTCTTGTGTATTTCAGTTTTTGTATTTTTCTAGTGTTTTTTTTCTCATTTGATTATTTAAAATCACCTCATTGAAAAGTATCCTTTAAAAATAATAAATTTTGTACAGTTTATTGTATCAATTTTATTTCTGATTTTTCCAGCTTACAGCACTGCACTTGTATTCAAGTATTATCAAACTTGTAGAGGGGACAACTGACAGGATATATTTTATTTTCTAGTTCTTGGGAGCACCACGCCTTTCTGGTGCCATCCTGGGCAACTTCCATGTCGTAGCCCATATCAAAAAACGTTTTCAGAAAATGTTTTGTCTCAATCCAAACATGTCTTAAGATTCTCAGTTGTTCAGTTTTTTATATTGAGGAAGGTTTAAAGGAAGTCATTTTGTGTTAAACATTAATTCAGAAATGACCCTCTCCATTAACTTCCTATGATCAATTTTTGTTGTCTGCTGCTGTCCCTTGCACTGTCGTTCATCGCTCCCCATGTGTCAAGCTCAGCTGTGAACTACGTTACCCTCTGGGGGAAAGAGGCTTTTATGTCAAAATAGTAGTTCAATTAATCTGCATTATGTAATATTAACCCTCTGACGCATGACATATTCACTCTACAGTCTTCCATGAGTGGGTCTTTTTGGACCCATCTTTAAATCAGTGTTTTTATGCTACTTCTGTCATTTTGATTCAAAATAATGTTTAGTATGATACTTTCTGCTGTGTTTCATTTCACACAAGTATTATTTCATGTTTGAAATATTTTAATTTTTCACTTTTTTAAGCAGTTTTAGAAGAAATTGTATGTGCGTTTATCCATCCATCCATTCATCTTCTTCCGTTTATCTGGGGTCAAGTCGTGGGGGTAGCAGCCTAAGAAGGGAGACCCAGACTTCCCTCTCCCCAGGCACTTGTCCTATCTCCTCCAGGGAATCCCAAGGCGTTCCTAGGCTAGCTGAGAAACATAGTCCCTCCAGCCTGGTACATCTCATCAGAGAGGCGATCAGGAGGCATCCTAATCAGATGCCCGGTTTCACCTCAACTGACTCTTCTGGACATGAAGGAGCTCTACTCTGATTCCCTCCCAGATGACTGAGCTTCTCTCTCGAAGGGACAGTCCAGGCACCCAAAAATCTAACACTAATTTTGGCCGCTTGTATCCGTAACCTCGTTCTTTCAGACATGACACAAAGCTCAGGATCAAACATGAGGGTAAGAACTTAGACCGGTAAATCAAGAGCTTCGCTTTTTGGCTCAGCTCTCTCTTCACCTCAACAGACTGGTAGAGCGCCCGCTTCAAACGCTTATTCATTTTTCTCATTCGGGATGTCAGACACACACAGACACACAATGACACGCACAAACAAATAATGCACATGCACAAGAAAGTTTAGGCAGTAATGTTAGCTAGCTTGGTTAGATAACTGGTGTTAGCTAACTTCAAAGAAGGCTAAGATTGATTTGTGACAACAACACAGTCGCAGCACTGATGATCGACACACAAACACATTTATGAGGTAAAAAATAAAGATAATTATTTGAAAAAGTTCTTGCTGTGTAATTATTCTTACTCAGAGGTGACACTTAGGTACCATGTGTATGGTTCACAAAAAAATGTTTTCCTGACAGTCACAGCTGGTAAGAAACAAACGTTCCCATTAAATTCCAAAGGAAATGAATTTGGGTCGTTTTGAACGCACTTATGGAAGAAAGGTACTTGAATAGTGTATGCAGAATGCTGCATGTAAAATTCATGAGAAATAAATATAGTGCTAGTTATCAGTCTTGGGCCAAAAAAAGCAAGTCAGTTGCATGCCTTTAAAATTGTAATGAAAATCATCACAATTTTGGTTTAATAAATTCAAAAAACAGTAACAGCAGCTGCGCGGATTTGGCCAATCAAATTTTTGGCATGAGACCCAACATTCCTGGCAGTGCCCCTGTCCCTTACCAAAGATGTCCACCAATGAGTTCGAGGGTTGCTGCCGCGACAGGCACCAACAACCTTGCGGCCACAGCTCTGATAAGCTGCCTCAACATTGGAGGGGCAGAACATGGTCCACTCCTCTTCAGTATTTACCACCTCCCCCAGTACGTGTGCAAGGTTTTGCCAGAGATGGGAGTGAAAGCTGCTACTCACAGGAGACCCTGCCAGATGTTCCCAGCAGACCCTCACAACACGATTGGGCCTGCCAGGTCTGACCAGCATCCTCCCCCACCACTGGAGCCAACTCACCACCAGGTAGTTATCAGTGGACAGCTCCCTTCACTTCCCGAGTGTCCAAGAGATACAGCGGCAGATCCGATGAGACGACGACAAAGTCGACCATCGAACTGCAGCCTACGGTGTCCTGGTGCCAAGTGCACATATGGACACCCTTACGCCTAAAGATGGTGTTTGTTATGGACAATTCATGATGTGCACAGAAGTCCAACAACACAACACCACTCAAATTCAGATTGGGGGGGGGCATTTCTCCAAACCACACCCCTCCAGGTCTCACTGCCATTGCCCACGTGAGCGTTGAAGTCCCCGAGCAGAACAAAGGAGTCCCTAGAAGGGGCACTCTCCAGTACTCCCTTCAAAGACTCCAAGAAGCATTGGTAATCTGAACTGTCACTCAGCCCACAAGCATAAACGGTCAGAATCTGTGCCCCCACCTGTAGGCCTCGCTTCGCCTGTAGGCCTCGCTGATACATTGGGGTTTACCCCAATGTATCAGCACCAAAATAGGGGGCAACAAGTATGCCCACTCCTGCCTGATGCCTCTCACTATGGGAAACTCCAGAGTGGAAATATGTCCAGCCCCTTTCCAGGAGACTGGTTACAGAACCAGAGCCAAGCATTGAGGGAAGACCAATTATTTCTAGCTGGAACCTCTCTATCTCACTCACTAGCTCTGGCTCCTTCCCTATCAGAGAGGCGACATTCCACATCCTAAGAGCCAGCTTCTGCAACCAAGGATTGGGCTGCCAGGGGCCCCTCCTTTGACCACCACCTGTCCCGCGCTGCATCTGACCCCTTTGGCTCCTCTCACAGGTGGTGAGCAGTGTTGTATAAAGTACTGAAATCTCGGAGTCAAGTAAAAGTATAGGTACCGCTCCAAAATATGACTTTGGTAAAAGTAAAAGTCACTGACTGAAATGTTACTTGAGTTAAAGTATTAAAGTATCTGAATCGTCTTGTACTTAAGTATGGAAAGTACTGTAAAAATGAATGTACTCAAGTAATGTAACGAAAGTACAAGTAAAAAGTAAAACAAGGCAAATGCAGTTTGAATGACATTTTTATATTTTGGTAAACTTGTTAAATACACTTAAAATAATGAACACAACCAAGTGCAGGCAAAATTAAACCTGCTAATAGATAAACCTGCAGCATCATTTAGTTAAGAAAATTAGGAGCTTTAACTAAACCACTAGGTTAACTTAACCTGCTTTACAACTGAACCAGCTTCTTAGTAAACCCTCCAGGACAGAAAATTAAGTTTTTGTAAGCCTTAAGTTTCCCCTTTCAGTAAGGTCAGTGCTGAAAATGAGAAAAATAAATAGTCAGTACAGAAAATGCGGCCAACATGAAGAAAAAAAGCCATTACGATTACTCTACTCCTCAAACTATAGGTGCACACAACTGGTCATTATGCAAAAGACAAAAGAATTGGGAGGGAAATGCAGCTTATTGGCATCTGAAGAGGGAGAACTTTTTGTTAACTTGGTGTTTAATGGGAGAAGCGAAACAGACCTCCATGATGCTGACACCGACCTACTCAAATAATCCAGCAAATAGTCTGATTGGTTAGAGCTCCGTTTGTGCAGCTTTGGTTTCCAAGATATTAAAAATTATTTTTTAGGCCATCCATTACTTACTTAAAGAGTAAGTTAAATGAATTTTGTGTCAGTTGGTCACAAGGCAAGAAATCTATTTCCATTAGTTTCTCAGGAGTTTGGATGTAAAATTTGTTGACTCTCCCTGAGTGAATCTCCGACACCTTGAGGAAGGGGAGACCTAGAGAACGGCTGGCCCAAATTAGCGTTCATGAATCGGATCAACCTCGAGTTAGGCGCCGCTCACACCAGATATTGGAATAGCCAAAATCCAAATTGAAAACAACTTTTCTGCGTTTGTTTCAACGGCACAAACCTGCACAAACGGAGCACTAACGAACCAGCCCACTTTGGTTTGTTTTGGAGCAAAATGCGGGGATGGTGAACTCTGGATGGCCTAAAAAATCATTTTAATATCTCGGAAACCAAAGCTGCACAAACGAACATTTTAACGGCACAAACCTACACAAACGGAGCTCTAACCAATCAGACTGTTTGCTGGACTTTCTGACGTAGTGGGGAGGTGAAACCTGTGCATCCTATTGGTGGTGATGAACAAGCCCAGGTAAGTCGGCTACCGACTTTGCTGCAGTCAATCAGTAGGTGGAGTCAAAACATTTGCGTTTCTCTCTCGCTTTTTTGTAACGAGTAACTAAACCACACATTGAAAATGTATCGGAGTAAAAGTATGCAATTAAGTTCGGAAATGTAGTGAAGTAAAAGTGAAAGTTATCAAAAATTTTCATTACTCGAGGAAAGTATGAAGTACTCCAAAATATACGCAAGTAAAGTAGTGAAGTATTTTTACTTCGTTACTATACAACACTGATGGTGAGCCTATGGGAAGGGGGACCCGTGTCTCCTCTTCAGGCTGGGCCCAACCCGGCTCCATGGGTAAAAGTCTGGCCACAAAGTGCTCGGCCAGCCCCCTCAAGTCCAGATGTGGTGTCCACATCCTGGCGAGGGAACACTAGATCCATTGTTCATCATAAGTTGTCTTCGGGCTGCGCTTGCTCTGGTTCCTCACCTAGAACCCGTCTGCCTTGGGTGACCCTGCCAAGGAGATAAAGCCCCAGATAGCATAGCTCCTAGGATCATTGGGACACTCAAACTCTTCCACCACAATAATGTGGCAGTCCAAGGAGAGGTCAAACAACTAGTCTATAATAAAATAATCAGGTGTAAGAATGAAATGATTTATGATAACTGGAGTGAATATCCAAGTATCTTATTTCCTTCAGACAAATGAACCGAAAGGCATAACTGCTGGAGTTCCTTGGCTGACTTATTGAAACTCTTTCAAGAAGTGAGTCATTGTGGTTCCCTGTGAACTTTCCAACAGAAATATATCTTGCATGTTCCAGAAAACTATTTTGTAACCCTTATATGACAATTGTATAGTGTTTGCTGGGCTGATATATCAGCTCCACAGTAGTTTTGTCTTCATTTTGTAGTGTTGGAGGCAGAAAAGCCGGTTTTTCATAACCCATACTGATTTAAACTTTGATGCACAGCTCATGCTTCAGGTTCTGCCTTCTAACACAGACAGAAATTTTTTTTAGCTGAATTGCAGGCCGTGGCAGGTTGCCTGCTTTGTTTTCAAAGTCTCATAGTCTTTTTAGAGATTTTGAGCTGTTGGAAAGCATTCTCATTGGATAAATGTTTACATTTCCTTATTTCCAGTACTGATTACTGTGATGACATCATAGGACTGGACTCTTCAGTCAGCAGTGGTTTGAGTTTGTCTTGCAATCAGGGGATCTCCAGTTTGATTCCCGGTCTGTCTGCCCTGGTAATTTGTGTCCCTGGGCAAGGCACTTCAACCACCTTGCCTTCTGGTGTTGACCAGAAGGGCTGATGGCACAATTTGCAGGGTGGCTTCTGTGAGATTGTCCCATGGCAGTTACAACTACAATTCAATATTTTACTATCTTCAGCGTGTGAATGAACCCTTCAAGATTTAAGTTTGAAACATAAAGGGCATTATAAATTGATTGTATTTATTCACTCCCTTTGAGATGATGCCTCTCCCAGTTTAGTTTATTCCATCTGCTTGCCTTTTTGCATGAACCTGTCGCTTAGTCTGTCTCTCTGGCTCACACACTTGGCTCTGGCTCCAGTACATTTCACATGCTACGGGAGGAATTTGGCTCTAACATGATTCTGGGACACTACAGCAACAGCTGGCATTAGTTGTGCAGAGGCTGTTGGTACGTGGCAGCATTCACTAGGACAAGGAAGAGTGCCTTTGGTACCCGAGTTTCTTCACCCTGAGAGGAACTTTACAACAATAATTTATCAGGACTTAAACTGTTCAGAAAGTAAACTTTTTACCTGAAATGACAAATACTGATTGTGTTTTATTTACATTTGCTTCTTATGCATTTGATGAACATGGTTGAACCCTATATGTTACTCCACAAACTCTTTTATCAAAGTTTTAGGGAATAGTAATGACAGTAATAGTAATGTGGCTGTTTTTTTAAAATGTGGAATAACTGAAAAAAATATAATTAAAAGTAGGAACTTGTAACCATTTGCCAGTAGCCATAATACAGACTACTGGCAGTATTATGCCAGTAGCCTGGCATCACCATGGCTGGCGGCAATACACTGATGTATGTGAGATGTAAGAAGATAAGTAAAGACTCTTAATCCTCAAATGAATTTGCTGGAAACCACAACAAATTGTTTAGCAGTGGATCTCAAACCTCTTCCTCCAGTCCCCCATCCCCGATTCAAATGACTGCATGACCTCCTCTGCAGTCACTAAATGCTGCAGGACTTTGTTAATCACCCATTCATTTAAGTGTAGTAATTAGAAGTGAGGAAACAAATAAAACCTAAAGGGCAGGGGTGCTTGAGGACCAGCTTTAGGAACCACAGATTAATAAAGAGTGATAATGCTTTGCAAAAAATGTTTCATTCAAGCCTGTAAAATATCTTATACGGAATTCATTTTTATTTATTTCATCTTCAGTATTCCTTTAATACTGTGATGGGTTTCTAGTCTCTGGTGGCTGTTGATGTAAATTGTTTTGTCTGAAATGGTACAATATTAAAGTTTAGTCATTTTGTTTATTGTTGTGGTTTTAAATACTGTTAGCAGTCTGGCCGCACAAATCTGTCCTATGCAGACGTCTTTGGCCCGCACAATTTGTGGCATGTGTAGCAAATATAATCTGCACCACCTTTCTGGGCTTTGGATCCAAGACACCCAAACATGATCTTTGATATCTATTTTATTATTATTATTATTATTATTATTATTATTCTGTTACCGTTGTTGTCTTGTTTCTATTCTAATTGTGTTGGAACGCATTTTGCACTTCCAAAAAGCAGGTAATTACTTAGTGGTATGTACAGTATGCAAACAAGCAAATCTGAGGGCTGTTTCACAAAACTAGCATAGCGGATTAAGATGGAATTTTCCACAAATCCTGGTTTAATGAAGCCTCTATTCAGTTTCACAAAAGGGATAACGCATAAGTTATTGTGCCGATTTCTTCTATGCAGGTACCCTGCTCCAGACCATGCTAATAGCCAGGCTCAGCTAATCCTGGAGCCTTGTCTGTTCAGTAAGCAGCTATACAGAATCCAATGAGTTTTGTCCAAGATTCCGTTTTCTTATCTGTCGCTTTGGTCTTTTTTTAAATGTAAATCACTCTGCAATGATATAACACTAATTCATTTTGGTACTGAGTCAAATACTACATTCTAACATTATGACGTTGAAAAATACTATTTTTAAATCACCCATACAGATTCTGCTATATTCAATTGTTTATTGCAGTGTAAAGGCGGTTAAGCAATTTCCTGATAAAGTAACAAAGTTACAATTGTTAACAAGTGATATTAGCTGTAGCTTACTTCATTAATAAATTGTAACTTAACTTAAAAAAAAACTTCCCCAATGTAAATGAACTTTATTTTGGAATAATTAAACACAGTTTAAATCACACAGCATTTGTACAGTGTAGTCAACATTTTATCTACATACTTCCCAGATACTGCAAAATGTTCTTATTCTTAATCTTGACCTGTTGTCATTCTGTATAAAATGTTTGGCAGCATCTTATACAGAATGAATGAATCTGCTGTCAGATTTACACAATATTCACTTCAATTGTTCATTTATTAGGTTAAAGTTGTTTATTTGAGAAAATGACAGGTATGATTATGACGTTATTTTAGTTAAGAATAGTTTGAAAACACATTTTTTGGGGCTAATTACGTATTTAATTGATCCACTATCATTTGCTGTAGCAGCAGTTTTTTTTTATTGAGTGTAAAGTCAATTCCTCATAATGCTCAATCAAAGTGTAATTTTGGTAACGACAAAATGTATGTTTGGTGTGAATTGTGGCATATGAAATTTATCATTAGTGATTGATCTCATCAAAAGGATTCAGGATTAGTTGAACATGTTGGCCTAAATGTTATGATTTTTCTAAAAAAATAAGAAATTGTTGTTTATGATAAGCTGAAACTCATAATTACTTCAAATATGTACATCTTTTTGTTGTATTTTAAAAATGTATAATACACAACCAAAGGTTGGATGGTCTTGAACTTTTCATAGAAATATGAAAACACAGACCCAATCACTGAAAAGGCACCAATCCCACGTTTAAAATTCTTTCATTTGATTAGAAATCATTTCACTTTCTCTTCATATTTTGTTTCAGTGTTGTGTGAGTTTTGGGTTCCTGTGTGCAGATTTTCCTGCAGGTTACTGATGCGTAGCTGCTGTTTGGGGAAGGCTGAGTGTTAGTGCTGCCTGCAGACAGCAGCAGCACCCACAGTGGATTAATAATTTTCACCCCTGTGGCTTGCTGCTTAGATAGCTGTCCCCTGAGATGCTCTACAGCAAAAGTACAGCTGTAATCTGGATTTCTAAAATGGATCAGACAACACTGACTCATAACCCTTTTTACAAAATACCATCCTAAAACACCTGCCCTAATGCTTTCACTCCTCCATCATTTGTAAATACCATTTCAACATCTCAGCTTCCAGAGGAAAGTGGACGGTGGTCCTGTGAGAGTGATATGTCAGTCGGAATTAGGTGTATATTCAGGCAAAATTAAAGGGCAGTATGCAGACATACAATGATGATCTGAAAGACTGAAATGAATTTACAGTGTTGTTCTGCTGCTTCTGTTGCTTTGAATCTAGCAACAGAGCCAGACTGAAATAACATGTCTTTAAATCAGCAGTATATACTGTACATATATATACTATGTATATACTCTGTATATACATACAGTGCCTTGCGAAAGTATTCACCTCCCTTAGACTTTTCAACCTTTTGCCGCTTTTCAGACTGCAAACATAAATTTTGATTATTTTGAGAAGAACCAACAACAAGTGGTACGCAGTCGTGAGGTGGAATGAAATTTGGAATCATTGTCTTGTTGGAAGGTAAATCTCCGTTCCAGTCTCACATCTTTTGCAGACTCAACAGGTTTTCTTCCAGAATAGTCCTGTATTTGGCTCCATCCATCTTCCCATCAATTTGACCATCCTCCCTGTTCCTACTGAAGAAAAGCAGGCCCAAACCATGATGCTGCCACCACCATGTTTGACAGTGGGGATGGTGTGTTCAAGGTGATGAGCTGTGTTGCTTTTATGCCCAACACATCATTTTGCATTGTGGCCAAAAGTATTTGGTGTGTTTCCCAGGTGGCTTGTGGCAAACTGTAAACAAGACTTTTTATGGACATGGCTTTCTTCTTGCCACTCTCCCATAAAGGCCAGATTTGTGCAGTGTATGTCTGATTGATGTCCTATGGACAGACTCTCTCACGTCAGCTGTAGCTCTCTGCAATTCATCCAGCATGATCATGGGCCCCTTGGCAACCTCTCTGATCAGTTTTCTCCTTGTTCAAGATGAAAGTTTCGAGGGACGGCCAGGTCTTGGTAGATTTGCAGTGGTCTAATACTCCTTCCATTTCAGTATGATCGCTTGCACAGTTCTCCTTGAGATGTTTAAGGCTTGGGAAATCTTTTTGTATCCAAAGGCTTTAAACTTCTCCACAACAGTATCTTGGACCTGGTCGGTGTGTTCTTTGGTCTTCATGATGCTCTCTGCGTTTAAACACAACCTGAGATGATCACACAACAAGTGTATTTATACAGGGACTTGATTACACACCGGTGGATTCTATTTATCATCATCAGTCTTTTAGGACATTCAGAGATCCACCGAACTTAACTTCTGGAGTAAGTTTGCTGCACTGAAAGTAAAGGGGCCAAATAATATTGCACACCCAACTTTATATTTTATCTGTTATGAAAGTTTTAAATATCTAATAAATTTTATTCCACCTCACAAGTGCCCTCCTTGTTGATTCTTCACAAAATAATAAAAATGTTAGTTCTTTATGTTTGAAGCCTGAAAAGCGGCAAAAGGTTGAAAAGTTCAAGTGGGCCAAATACTTTTGCAAGGCACTATAACATTCACCTTGCAACTGCATACTGCACTGATAGCCCACATGGGTCATGCAGTGTAATGACTGGTATATGTTTTAGTATACAAGAAATATACCAGACCAGACATGTGTGTGGTATATGATAGATAGATAGATATCATGTCGTGACTCTATTTTCTTTAGCTCTTAGCGATCAGTTGCATAGAAAAGATTGACGAATCATGGACCGCTCCTGCCTATTATCGCTGATGGGATCTAGGGCGGCCATCTTGGAGCGATCGACCATTCCACTCAATGTTGTATGTTTGACAGGCACAATGGTCAAAACTCGCATTCATTTAATTCATTTTACTTTTTTTTTTTTAAATAAGTCTTTTTAATTACTTATAAAAAAAATGTATATTCTCAATTCAAACCCAATATTTAGTACATTAAGTAACAAACATTGTTTTCCAGTACAACCAAACAAACCAGTTGAACAAGAACATCCGGACAGCTTGGTGAACTGAAATCTTAATCATTTTTTCTCTATGGTTTAGAAGGGTAAAAAAAAAAATATTAATCAAATAAAATAAAGGAAATGTTGTTGTTTTTTTTCTTTTTTGCAACTTATGTCTACATATTTATAGAGGAATATGTTAAACACACACTCACAGATACCCATGCAAGTTTGTGTGGGTATCTTCCACTGACTTCCATTCATACAGCCTAAATCTTACCCTTATCCTATCCATTACATGCCTAACCCTAAACAAAATTCAACTCACACCTTGACCCAAAAATAGCTTTTCCCCTTGTGGGAACCAGGCTTTGGTCCCCACAAAGTATTACAAACAAACACACACACACATAAAATATGTATAGATTATTGAAGTTAAATTATGGTCAGCACAGAGGTTGCTCTAGACGTTTTTGTTCTCCAACATTTTAACCAACTGTATTAAAAAAACTCTGTCATGTTCCATAATTATAATCATATTAATGTGATATAATTATGTTAATATGCCACATTTTAATTTAGTTTTATTCACGTAGTTGAACTGTGAATCCAGATCTCATCACACATAAATGCATCTAAACTTTTCTCCGTGGTGACAAAAACCACTGACTGTGTTCCCGACAAGTTATAATAAATTAAATTAAACGACTTCACTTAAATTAGCAGCACTTCACCCCCTGGGCTCTAAATGCTCAGCCTCACAAATTCGTCCTGATCGCATCTACAGAAAAATCTGCACCAGTTCATTGGTCATTTGGATCTCATCCAATCTGATCAATTGAACTTTTTTTTTTTACCCTGTGCGCGGTCCAGTCCGAAACCTCCTGAGCACAGAGGGTAATGTCTTCCAGCTCCATTTGTTAAAACCACTGGCTGAGTAATCTTTAATTCTTCGTAATGGTGGAGCCACATGCATTGGTTGTGCAGCGGAATGCGCATGTTACGGTCTAATTAACTTCTTCACCTTTATTTATTTCTCTGTGTCTGTCCTACCCGTAAATCCGTCCTACCTTGTGGTAATGCGCATGATCAACATCGATGCTATGTCACATACTGCTTACTCAACAAATTTCTTATAAATATGCACTACCTGTGGAAGTTTTGTTTCATGTGTTTTATTTCATTGAAGATTCTGGTCAGCTTTATTTAATTTATTTTATCCCTGGCTTTCCTTAAGCTGTTGTATTACTTCATGTTTTTACTATACATGACAGGCATCTTATAAATGGCTTTAGTTTACCGTCTGCGTAGTCATTACTACTGTGAACAAGTATTTGGTGGTTAATCAGGACAAAATGTGTTTTGTTTTCTTTTTTTTTGGCTATTTTGTTCCTATATTTTAAAATATTTTAGTTTAATTTCACTCTTTTTTTTTATTATCAAACTTTGCTAAATAGATGTTGGTTGCAATACTATGCAGGATTGAAGCTGTGTAAGCCATGTAATGTCAGTGTGTATTAATCATATTCGATCATTTCAGGAGCACAATGACCTGCGCAGTCCAGCGGACACATTGTGGCATTTAATCAGGTCTGTCATACAAAAGATTACTGTGCAAAAATGGTTTCGTCATGGATATAAATTGTTCCAATGCTAACATAAGCATAAGTCCTAAGCTTCCACTTCAGTCCCGTCGCTCAAATAATGTTATTCAATATAATTAACATTAACAAAACCCGCTATAGTTTTCTGTTTGTAAACATGACTGCAGGAGTTTTGGACGCACTGACAGGTAGACTTAGCTATCTATCCGTGCTACAGTACGAAAATCTGACAAAGTAGCACTGATTGATAGTCGGCGCACCAGCTCCTCTGTTTAGACCAGTAGTTCCCATAGATTTTCTGGGACCCCCTATGGATTACAATAAAATCCCCCACAAAAAAGAAAAAAAAATCAACTGGGCGCACACATCATTCAACCAGACATAAACCTATACACATATTTTGTTGTCAAACTCCGCTGAAGTTTATTTCACACTTCAGGTTGCATCAAAACACACTACAAGCCATCTTTACAGTGAAACACTTTTGTGTCACTGTTTTTTGTTTTTCTTTTTTTTTCATCCACATCGCTTTCCGTGCCCCCCTGCAATGGCACAGCAACTTTGGGAACCGCTGGTTTAGACTATAAATGGATTAACACAACATTACATTCTCTTTCGTTTTCTCTGGTCTGTAATGGAGATTTGAATTAAATGCGTCATTTCTATCAAAGGTTTTGAATGAGCTTCCTAACCAGACACTGGTCCATAACTCATCACACTCTCAGCTCCCGGTCAGAAAGACTAATTTAGTTCAGTGATATGACATGATATTCAGAAAGGATTTTTTTTATTAATTGATTTTAGTTGCCTCTGCGATGCAATCTTTGTGTAAAGTCTATAATGTCTGCCCATGTGCACCAGTCAGGGCTGTTAATTATAACCTGCCAAATGACTGACAGCCTTCAAATTTTCCCATAATTAAAAAATATAGCTGGTGAAACATGGAAAATATTCCGTTAATGCGACCTCTGGGTCAGAAGGCACTCTGCAAGTGTTTCCACTTTGGCATGCTGGAAATGGAAGTCCTTCATTTATTTTACTTTTTAATATGACCAGGGTTGCACCTTAGTGGTCCTTAGTGAGAATATAATTTAAGGCCACGCTCGTCCTGTTAAGAACATCACCACCACTAACAGTGTTACAGTACAGAGGGGGCCAAGTTTAATTGGCCGAGTTTAAAAGCAAGAAGTTATAATTGGTTAATTATTTGCACAGATGTAATTTTGAACAGACACAATGATTAAATTCATAGCATCAGATATGCCTCAAACAATAAAACAGTCTGTATTATGAGATTAAAATAACCATCTATTTTTGCACCAATACACTGTATTTGATTGTGTTGTAAAGTGTCTTGAAATTACACTTCTTCCTCTTGTGCCACTTTATTATATCAACCAACATGTTTAATATGTTGCTGTTGTACATACTGACATTTGCCCCCCAAAATGGTCTTTGACATGCTTCAAAAGCTTTTGAGTAATATTGCACTGTAGCCACCACTTTATAGCACAGCCAGCATAACTGCTTATCAACAATGTTTGACTTTTCCTGTTTCAGGCTCATTGGCAAAATACTAATGAATAATGTTTTTGACCGTTTTTTATTTTCTGCAAAGGCTTTTCTTTTGATGTACTGTCATGTTTGCGTAGCTATAAACTTCTAGCACAGATTTATATTAAGTCATTGTTGTTCAGGTGAGTCACTGCAAGATCGTGGAAAGAGTGGATGTCGATGTAAAAGTTTCAGTTTATTTCAATATTATTGCAAGTGTTTATGAAAAAAAATCAGTTGTTTAGTATTAAATCGGACTATTGAACATTTGGACAACTCTAGTGTGCTTAACAGTTTTTCAAGAGATATTTCTGTGTAGATAGTAAAGCAGTATATTTTATTACCTTTAATTCAATCTTATTTACCTTCAATTCAGACTTTCTATTTACTTCATTTTTGCTGTTGTGGGTCATCTAAACAACCAGATATGACCTGGGGCACTTTCATTATTAACATTACCCACTCATAAGGCCTCTGTAATAAATGGGCTTGCAGAAAAAATTTCTATAATATTCAACGTGTAGGCCTGTTTCTTTAAATAATGCTATCTCCATACTTGTACATCTGATGAAAAGGGATATATCCTTAAAACTCACTTAATAAGCCATTTTATTAAATTTTTTTAAAAACCTGCCTGTTCATTTTGCTACAGAAAATGCTTACTTTGGGTTAGTGGTTTCCACATAAAATATTTAGTGAGTTTGTTTTTTTCTGTGGTTCAGAGTTGCATGTACATTGCACAGCTATAAAGTCATGCAAACCTTTTCTTGTTGTGCAATGTTTACAGAGTTGATACTCAGAGCCCACCCTGGCAAAGAAACTTTGCAGATTTGCAAAGTAATGCTCTGAGAATCCTTATAGCAGATTTCTTTCTATGTTCATTATCTACTTGCTGGGAAAAACTCATCAGATTCACTTGAGTGTTAAGACTATTAGTCCTCCTGACAGTGTATCTTAGTCACGGCACAGTGGATTCTGCTGCTGAAGCAATATGGCAGAGCTGTTACCAGTCATGTCTGCAGTCCATTCAAGGTCCTGGCATTAGGATGCCTGACAAAGTCTGAGGCTTTTTAATTAGCAAAGCACTGCATAAAGACTTAAAACTCATTTGTTCTTGTTTGAGCAAGAACAAATGCAGCAGTGTGAGTTTTATTTTCCTTCTCCTCTCATTTGGTTGTGAACTCTTAAAGGTCAGTCTGACCTAATGGTCTGGTAGTGATAGCACTGCAGACCAGTCAAACCATCTGACCACATCCTTTGGTCAGATGGGATGTGAGCATACTTGGCACACCCTGACATCCAGCTGGACTCCCTCAGATAGGTGATAGATTATTTGAATATGATTTATTATGATATTGATTTTAATTGCTATTTCATCCTAGCATTTACTACAATGAGGAGACTGAAGGATCAAATGCATGCTATTTTCAGGACAGTTTTAAAACGGTCTAAATTATTTTATTGTCTGCCATGACCGAATTTACTGGAAGTATAAAACATCTTCTAGATCAGTGCTTCAGAGGATCACATGACATTGCTTGGCCAATCAGTGCTGTGGGGAATTTAGAGCGCGCAGTAATCAACAGCTGTCGTAGTTGTATGTCATGTGGTTTCTTTCTCATCATTTTAATCCATACTAAACATGTCGAGCAAAAAAAAGAAAGTGGTTGGACGAATATGTACAACATGGATTCACGTGTATCATGGGATGGGAGTCAGGGTCCCATCTGCATAATATGCCAAGTTGAGCAATTGTAGTCTCGCAACGGAAAACTAAGGAAGCATTTCTTGAAGCTGCATGGAGATGAGGAAAAGTACAGCATTTTGTGGATTCAAAACAACAAAAAACAAAATAAATTAACTTAGTTGTAAAAAAATTAAGTTATTAAAAAATTTTAAATTCTTAAAAAAATCCAAATTTGGGGGGCTGAAATTCTTTTATGGTGCTAAAATATTTTTGGGGCCAGAATAAATTAATACCGTAATTTGTTGCGAGTTTATGTGCTGTGTTGGTTTTGTTCTTTGAGAAAGGTGATGTTCATGCACGGCTCCTTTTATGTACCAGTAAAAAAAAAGCATATATCTATGCCTTGAATTTGGAAAAAAAAAATCATATTTTATTGATCAAAGAAGGGTTCAGTGAATGCACATATGAAACTGGTGGGTTCGGTGCCTCAAAAAAAGATTAAGAACCACTGGTCTAGATAAACTCATCTTAGAAGATTTTCAGATTTAGAAGAGTTGTGGGATTCATCGAAAGAGGCAGAGAACAGTTTGCTCACATTCACAAAGCACTATAATAACAATAACTACATTTAGTTTCATGTAGTCAGTATGGTCCACTATAATGAATGAATACATGAATAATTCTTTCTCTGGCTTCCAATATTTTATTACAGCAGTGTTTGAAGTTGCTGATGCTGTGTTCATACTCTTAAATGATTGAAATATGCTTAATAACTTTTCAAAATAAACCTGAGGAATGAGTGGGGTTTTTTTTCTCTAATGAACTTGGGGGGGGAGATGTACCACATCTATGAAGAACAAGCCAGCTCTGCTTCCTCTCTGATGCACATTGTACTAAAATGACCTCTGTGTCATCACTTTTCAGAAAGGTCACCTTCATTAATTCCCAGGTTATGGTGCATGGTCATTAAACGGTAAGATGATTTAGTCAGTCAAGCAAGAAGTTGTGCAGACCAAATATTTTTGCCTTACACTCAGTGTGTTAGCGGCACATATTTTAGCCACTTCACCTATCTTTGTGATTCCCTCCCAGCTTCAAAAAAACTGTTTAAACTGATGAACTGATGCATTAACTGTGTGGCTGAGGTACTGTCGCTGGACCTTAGACACCCCCATCTACTGGTTACACAATAAATACTGTCACAGCAGTGTCTTAACACAGACTGAAGCAGTTATTATCCTTTAATTCTCAATTATCATGCCATGTGCAGTGCTTTGTGGTGTGCTGAAGAACAGTGCAGCTGATTTACCTGTGGAACTCTGCCGGTGCAGGAATTATCGTTCTGCCGAAGAAAAACTGAGTGCTGATTTTGTGGCAGTGAAAATATGGAGCTTTGAAAGCGCTATAGGTGGAACACTCTCTGATCCAAGCCGGCTCACTGTTCCAGTAGTGACTCCCTCCCATTGACAGAACCATTTGCCCAAATGTTGTTTTTCTGTAAGGTCTTTCCTCCAGGTCTCCTCTGGAAGACGCCCTGGTGCCCAGACCTCGCTCGGCTCTTTGTTTAAAGTATTTAGCAAGTGGAGGTGGAGCGAGTCCATGAAGAACTTTGTAGATAAGGCAACTGTTTTTGAAATTAATAAAGTTTTCAAAATTGAGCATATTTTTCCAAAATATGACACTGATGGTATGACAGAGGCTTTTGATCAAGGATTTTTATCGACTTTTTGAATAACATTTTTATTGGTTTTAATAATGTATCTCCAGTGAGTGACCAGGTTGTGATGCAGTAATCTATGTGTGAAAATACCATTGAGTGTAGAAACATTTTAGCTGAATTAATTGTCGTTGATGGTCTGATTTGTTTAAAGTTATTTAGATTAAATTTAATTGTGTTTGCTGTGAGTTTGATGTGTTTTTTAAAGGACAGTGTTGGATCCAGTCTGACCCTGAGGTACTTGAACTCCTGCACAAGGTCAAGCTGTGTTTCCCCCAGGAACACACTGGACTGCTCCAGTTTTATGGGGGGTTTTGTGAACATCATTGAAACAGTTTTTTGTTGTTGTTCAATAATAGAGATGACTGAAAGAGCCAATGCTGTATATTCTCCAAAGCTGATGTCAGGGTAGATGAAGCTTTCTCTGTGCTTGTAGCAGGTGTAAAAATAACAGCATCATCAGCATACATTTGGAAATGTATGCTGGACACACACTTGGACACACATTTGGCAAGTCATTTATATACATGGAAAAAAATACCGGTCCTAAAATAGAGCCCCGGGGGACCCCTGCTGGACATTCAAGATATGACGAGATCGTGCCCCCCACACTCACAGATTGTCTCCTGTTGGACAAATAAGACTGAAACCAGACTAGTGCATCTTCTGCAAAATTAAAGTGAGTTAATTTAGAGAGAAGGGCCTGATGGTTAACTGTATCGAACGCTTTCTTTAAATCCAAGAAGACTGCACCAACACAGGTGGTTTTATCAAGCAAGGATTTCACTGTTTCTATGAAGACACAGTTTGCCGTCTAAGTGGAATGGTGCTGGCGAAACCCAAACTGCATGGGGTGCAGATAGAGTGGTGGCTAAGGTGTTTGTTCAGCAGCTTGTAAATCCATTTTTCTGCAACCTTGGGGACAACAGGGAGGATGCTGATAGGACGATGGTTGGAGATATTTGTTTTGTCTCCTGATTTAAAAATTGGTGAGACTGTAGCCACCTTCCAACCTGATGGAACTGTTGCCATTCTGATGTGTTATCAGATGTGTTATTGGGCACACTAGTGTTTATATATATCTAAACACAATCATTAAAATCATTTCATCTTAGGAACAAATATCCTGTATTTGTTCCTAACATGACATCTGTCCCATAACAGAGTGCAGCACCATAACAGAGGAAGACAAACATTGTTGGCATGACAACAGTCAGGGTATGATCACATGTAAAAAATCAGGAGCTTTCTCCCACTATTTGGTGTGTTTCATGTAACCAGAGGTATTTTCTGGCTTTTGTTTTCACATTTCAGTGCTGTAAAATTTGCTGCCAGCATATCTTGCGCTCAGTGTTTCATTTTACCTACACTCGTTAATCAACACACACACGCACGCATACATTGGTTGAGGAATTGGGTATGCTTTGTTGATGTATAGCAGGGGTGCTCAATACGTCGATCGCAATCCACCGTGGATCTCAGCAGCAGGTGACAAACTGAAGGCCTCCAGGAAGCTGAGACCAGCACTTCCTCTTCTGACAGGCTTATCAAAATATTCACTAAGATCCAAAACGTTAGTAGCTTCATTAAAGAATAATTTTAAAAAATCAACAAAACATGTTAAAATTAATATTCTCAGTAATTATTGCTAAGTTGCGTTCCAGATCCATTAACAAATATAAAGGCGACTGACAGCAGAGCAGGAGTTTAAATGAGCTGATCAACCACCGCTGTGTTCATGAGAGGCTCATTAATAATCAATAAATATCAAGCCTGGAAACCTGATATCGTAACGGACTGAAAGTTTTTAATATAATCTTTGCTCGGCTTGTGGGGCGCAGGCAGTTGCCAAGGCAACGGGTGTGCTTAAACGATAAAGAGAGATGGAAAGTAAAAAGGTGTGAGTGGTTTTGAGTTAATCACCTATTTGAGTTGTTTCACCTTTGTTGACCTTTGCTGAAACCAGTAACCTGCTCCCAGTGTCAGAATCTCACTCAGGAAGAAACTGCATCAGGTTTTCTATCACTTTATCATTTCTGATATAACTGATGTATATTTGTATAGAAAATGAGTCAATAGGGTTTAACTTACAATTTTTATGTCTTCGTGTCGTGAGGTAGATCTCAGCCAGCTGGCGAGAGAAAAACTAGATCTTGGTCTCAAAAAGTTTGAGCTCCCCTGATGTATAGCATTCCATGATGCATTCATTTGCAGTTATAATTTGGACATTTACCCCTTTAAGCAGCTATCAACACCACAAAACAGTGTGAATAAGTTACCACAATAAATGTTACTGACTGATTTTTTTCCAAAGAAAAATAATTAGATGTAAACCAAATTGTCACGCACATTTTAAAAAGGAATTGTAAATAATGACATATTATCTGAAGTAGTTGTAAGAAAGGACAGTTAATTAATGTAATTAGTTCCTCCCTACCCTTGTTGTTGGTGAATGACCTTAGATATGGATATTTTTAGACTTTATTTCAGACAAAATGAAAAGTGGATAACTATGAACTTCATTTAAATAACATTTAGGTGTACAAAAATATTCAATTAGTTCATTTATTTAAATAACTCCATCACTTAGTGAAACACAATATAAATCAATTTCACACCAACTGAAGCTTTCAAGCCTCAGTTGGTGTGAGGCTTGAAGTAAGTAATTTTCTACTTACAGCAACTCAAAGCATGATGTTTAAAATTAGAATATGTCAACATCTTAAATGCATAAATGTGGTTGTAGCACTTTCTTAAATATATTACAAATCACATCTTAAACACGGTATGTCCTAACTTTGTTGATTCTAGAGTGGAACGTAATGAAAAGTATGTTTAAATCTTGCTGGAATGGTTTTATTTTCAAATGGTACTTTTAAAAGGTACTTTTGAAAATAAAGTACTTTTTTCTTTCTTTTTTCTACAAAGGAACCTCATTGGAATACATTCTACTTTAATAAATATGACAAGATCTTTTTATGGGCAAACTGGCACATCATAAGTTAATATATGATGAAAAAAAGTATCCCACCAGTTTCAGTTTACTTCACAGCAGACTGTAACACTGGACGATTCAGAAATACCATTTAATATGCATGAAGTGTGCTTTATCGATAAAATTGATTGGTTGCTTGATTGAAATAAAATAATTTATCATAACACAACTCACTAAGAGACAGGCTGGCTAGAAACTAAGTCAGCGCTGCAGGCAATCTTGAAAACTCTACTGCGAAACATGAAACTTTTATAGTTAGCAGAAGAGGCACATGGAATTAAACAAATCAGGGAGAGGATAAATGGTGCATTCAAGGTAGGCTGAGAAAACGGATAACATCTCAAACTGTGACACTAGCTCATACAATAAAAAATGTTTGGAGACTATAGTGGTGTGAACTGATGCTAGTTCCTCACATACTAGGAAGCAGATGCTGCTGTCATTTAAGGATCTGAAAGAAATCTTTTGTTTTTACTTAATTTTGTTGATTCATGTTGCAAATTGTGTAAGATCTTTTATTTTTCTCAAACTTAAATCCGTTTATAGTAACTCAGTGCCACTATAAGAATCTTATATCAGTCTGTTCTTTGTCTATTGTGACGATACATTAGTTCTCCATTTCCCATAAATGAGGTGGCTTATGGTAATGGACATGATAGGCTTATCTCAAAGGATAAATGGCTCTGCCATAGTGAATACAAACTCATTCAAGCCCTTTGTGTAGGAGTACAGGTCCGACTTTATGACCACCTCAATAATTTAGTGCCGAGTTAAAAAACAAAACACTCACAAATTGTAATGTTTCCTTCATTCAACTCTTCTTCCTTTAAAGACACTTTTAAAGCCATAATGCTTGATGACTTTCTTCATGAGTAAAGCCATTAAGTGAGGGTATAAATGGATAAGCTAATCTGGGCTGGGAGATGAAGGCACTGCAAGGCGGTGGAGGCGGATGTTCTGAAAGTGATGGTTAGGTGTTTCTTAACTTTGTATGCTCTCTGGGTCATCTTATTAAGGCACTAATGGAAATATCCTGCTGTGAGAAGCTTTGAGCATTTCACAGAAAGAGACAGTCATTGCAAATGTTCCAGCCCAGATGTATAGCCCAGATAAAACTGGCTATACAACACAAAGAAGATGAGTCTAAGCCTTGCACATAGTGATGATCAGGAAGAAGATAAAACTGGTTTGTCTAAGTAAAGAAATATAATGCTGATTTCTTTATCTCACAGAAACAGCAAGATGTTGGACTTTAGGTGAGCAGGAGTAAAGAGAAAATTTGGACAAGCACAAAATACAGGAATAAAAAACACTCAGGAGAGGGAAAAAGCATTGAATGGAATAACAGAGCATAGCAGAGTGGAAAAAAGCAATGACATTAAATCTGTGGCTGAAAACGGATGATTTCCCATTTAACACTCCATTGCATTCGCTGTTATCCTGGGTCCTGCCTAGGACTGTGACTGCGCCACAGCTTTCCTTCTGTTTCACAATAACATACCCTCAAACCACCCAGCCTCCATAAACAACAACACATTCACACACCTTCCTCTACACATCCCTCCCATTGTTCACCCTCTGTACTGTTCAATATACCCACCGCAGAGGCTTCCAGGACCATTTTAGAAAGCCTGCAGGATGCTGTTTGGGAGGGTGGAATTGGGGTTTTGGAGTGGGAGTAGATAGTGTCCAAATAACAACAATCTACCACCCACACCTCTCTCTGCAGGTAGAGTAATGGACCACAATGAACTCTATGGGAAGCATTGTCAACAGATGTTTTTAGTAGGGGAAATGATCAAGCAGCAAAGTGGGGAGGATGCTCTCATTTCTGTTGAAAGAATTACACACAAACAGGACCATGGGGACACATAAAATAAACAGAAATGTGTTTCACAAATACCCTGCTGATATTCTTCTGCTGGGTTGCACAGAAGTGCATATATAACATTGTCTTTATATATGCACATTTCTGTTACTTTTGATCTGCTCAGAATTTGCCACCTAGCTTTTTTTGTTGTTGCTTGATTTAAACAATGTGGAAATATAATGCAATAAAATGTTGGGAAAAAAGTCATGGATTTATAGTAACAAATATTCTTTTGGTGTGTCTTGATTTACAAGGCTCTTGTGCAGTTGATGCATCTTATCTGTCATCTTTTTAACTTTAAACAGTAGGTTCAGGGCCGGCTCAAAGCATAAGGAAACTAAGCAGTCGCTTAGGGCCCCAAGGCCACTAAGGGTCCCCCTCAGTGGAACGTTTTTTTTTTTTTTTTTATAAATAATTTCTGTCATTATATTAAAAACCCACAATTTTACTATGAAGTGATTTGTTTTTACCAGTGTTGTATAAAGTACTGAAATCTCGGAGTCAAGTAAAAGTATAGGTACGTCTCCAAAATATGACTTTGGTAAAAGTCACTGATTGAAATGTTACTTGAGTTAAAGTCTTAAAGTATCTGAAACGTCTTGTACTTAAGTATAGAAAGTACTGTAAAAATGAATGTACTCATGTAATGTAATGAAAAGTAAAAAGTAAAACAAGGCAAATGCAGTTTGAATGACGTTTTTTATATTTTGGTAAACTTGTAAAATACACTTAAAATAATGAACACAACCAAGTGCAGGCAAAATGAAACCTGCTAATAGCTAAACCTGCAGCATCATTTAGTTAAGAAAATTAGGAGCTTTAACTAAACCACTAGGTTAACTTAACCTGCTTTACAACTGAACCAGCTTCTTAGTAAACCCTCCAGGACAGAAAATACAAAGTTTTTGTAAGCCTTAAGTTTTCCCTTTCAGTGAGGTCAGTGCTGAAAATGAGAAAAATAAATAGTCAGTACAGAAAATGCGGCCAACATGAAGAAAAAAAGCCGTTACGATTACTCTACTTCACAAACTATAGGTGCACACAACTGGTCATTATGCAAAAGAAAAAAGAATTGGGAGGGAAATGCAGCTTATTGGCATCTGAAGAGGGAGAACTTTTTGTAAACTTGGTATTTAATGGGAGAAAGGTAACAGACCTCTGTGAAGCTGACACCGACCTACTCAAAAAATCCAGCAAATAGTCTGATTGGTTAGAGCTCCGTTTGTGCAGCTTTGGTTTCCAAGATATTAAAAATTATTTTTTAGGCCATCCATTACTTACTTAAAGAGTAAGTTAAATGAATTTTGTGTCAGTTGGTCACAAGGCAAGAAATCTATTTCCATTAGTTTCTCAGGAGTGTTTGGATGTAAAATTTGTTGACTCTCCCTGAGTGAAACTCCGACACCTTGAGGAAGGGGAGACCTAGAGAACGGCTGGCCCAAATTAGCGTTCATGAATCGGATCAACCTCGAGTTAGGCGCCGCTCACACCGGATATTGGAATAGCCAAAATCCAAATTGAAAACAACTTTTCTGCGTTTATTTTAACGGCACAAACCTGCACAAACGGAGCACTAACGAACCAGCCCACTTTGGTTTGTTTCGGAGCAAAATGCGGGGATGGTAAACTCTAGATGGGCTAAAAAATCATTTTAATATCTCGGAAACCAAAGCTGCACAAATGAACATTTTAACGGCACAAGCCAACCAATCAGACTGTTTGCTGGACTTTCTGACGTAGTGGGGAGGTGAAACCTGTGCATCCTATTGGTGGTGATGAACAAGCCCAGGTAAGTCGGCTACCGACTTTGCTGCAGTCAATCAGTAGGCGGGTCAAAACATTTGCGTTTCTCTCTCGCTTTTTTGTAACGAGTAACTAAACCACACATTGAAAATGTATCGGAGTAAAAGTATGCAATTAATTTCGGAAATGTAGTGAAGTAAAAGTTAAAGTTATCAAAAATTTTCTTACTCGAGGAAAGTATGAAGTACTCCAAAATATACGCAAGTAAAGTATTTTTACTTCGTTACTATACAACACTGGTTTTTATAATAATATATACTTGATAATGTATGTAGAAATTATTTTATTACTAAAAAGAAAAATTGCTCTTGGAGACCCCTGGTGGCTGCGGTAGGTACCACACACTTTGCTGCCGTGCCATGTGCAGTGTGCATCCAAACGTCCAAAGCTCCGGTCAGACGTTAAGTTACCAAAACAATGTCTCAAAAAAGGACTCATCATTCATGGAAGGAGAAAAGAAAGAGGAAGAATAGAAAAAAGCCAAGATAAATTTTGTTTTAGTGTGCCTTGGTAATGTAATGTAATGTAAAAATTTGTAAAGCAGCTGATGGAAAATGAAATGGAACGGTCCAGTTCAACAGCCAAACATTTATGCTAGGGTCTTTGTGTTTGTGTGAAACTGAGTTTGAACTTTAAATGAGTTGATTCTCGTGGTTAGCTCTGTATATTTCTGAGGTATTTTTGGCTTCAAAATTTCCTTTTATTTAAAGTCACTTGCAGATTTATTGAGTCATGGGTTGCGGTTTATGGGCTTAATAAGCAGACATAAACCCCAGAATTTGTCTATCATCTAGTTAGTTTTAGTCATAATTTTAACAATGAAAAAACAGCAACTGTTCTACAAAACGGTTTGATACATTTAGTCTTTCACTATTTGTTCAGAAAAAAACAAACATAGTGGTTATGTTACAATATCAACTTCTGTGTTGACTCCATCATCCCTACTGAGACTGTTTACTGTTTCCCAAATAAATGTTTACTGTTACCCTGGGTAACTCAAGACCATCCTGAATAAGAAGCAGAGGGCTTCCAGAGATGGCAACAGGGATGATGTGAGAGTAATTCAGAGGTGCTTGAAGGTGAAGATCAGAAGAGCTAAGGAAACTTATATGAGGAAACTGGAGAGAAAACTCTAGAAGAAAAACACAAGAGCGATCTGGAGAGAGATTGAGACCATGACCCAGTTCAGATCACCAGGCTGTGGAGCGGTTGAGGGCAATGTTGACAGAGCCGATGAACTCAACCTGTTATTCAACAAATTTGACACTGTGCCCCCTGGACCTCCTGCTCAAACTCCCATAAATACCCCTGCTGCTGTCCAATAACTCTCCCCTCCAACTCCTCAGAGTCCGTCACCTCACCTTCACACCTTCTTCCCTCCTCTTCTGCTCAGTGACCATCCACTGACCCCTCAGCTGGCCACCTCTACCTCTAGAGGAAACATCACTGCCAAAGATGTTAGAAGACAGTTGGTGAGATCCACCCTTCCAAGGCCGTAGGCCCTGATGGTGTCAGCCCGAGGATACTCAGAGCTTGTGCTATTGAGCTCTGTGGAGTCCTCCAGGATGTCTTCAACAAGAGCCTGTGCAAATAGAGGGTCCCTGTGATGTGGAAAACGACCTGCATTGTTCCAAAGACGCAGCGTACCTGTGACGCCTTGGAGTCACAGGGATGCTGGCCTGTGGCGCTGGCCTCCCACATCATGAAGTCCCTGGAAAGACTCTTTCTTGGAGCAGCTCCGCACTCTGGTCCAAACACACTTGGACCCCTTGCAGTTTGCCTACCAGCCCAAGCTTGGAGTAGAGGATGCCATCACCTTCCTGCTGAACAGTGGACATGCTCACCTGAACCAGTCAGCGAGCACTGTGAGAATTAGGTTTTTTGACTTCTCAAGTGCATTCAACACCATCTGTCCGGCTCTACTGGGTGAAAAACTGACGGTGATGCAGGTGGACCCCCTCCTGTGTCCTGGATTGTAGACAATCTAACTGGCAGACCACAGATCTTGTGATCATCCTGTGATGCTGGTTGTCAGACAGTTTTGTCAGCAACATAGGAGCTCCACTAGTGACTGTCCTCTCTCTCTTCCTCTTCACACTCTATACATATGACTTCAGCTATTGCACTGAGACCTGTTATCTCCAGAAGTTGTAATATGACTCATCTGTGGTTGGTTGTATCAGAGATGGTGATGAGACTCAATACTGTGGACAACTTTGTCACATGGGGTGAACTGATCCACCTGCAGCTCAATGTGACAAAGACCAAGGAACTGGTGGTGGATCTCAGGAGGAGGATCAGGACACCGGTGACCCGTTACCATCCCAGGGGTCAGTGTGGACATTGTGAAGAACTAGAAATACCTGGGTGTCCACATTGATAAAAAACTGGAGTGGGTCAAGAATACTGATGCTGTGTACAGGAAGGGCCAAAGTCACCACTACTTTCTGAGACAAATCATCCAGATCCCATCACAATACAATCCCCATGTTTGACTGCAGTTGTAATGTTGTGTTTTATATTTTTTTTCTGGAAAACTTTGTAGTTATTAAGTTGAGGTGTGATTGAATGGACACCTTGTCTCATTAATCCTCAAAGTATTTCACTGAAGGTCTCAGTGATCTTAAGATGTTCTTGGGAAAAGTCATATGGACAGTGGTGTTATTTGTAACACCACAGCTATTAACTGAGGGTTCTTTATGACCTTTTGGTTGAGTTGTCGATTATGGTTTTGGAGTTCCATTCCCTGGAAGTTTTCATTTCATTCCAACTTGTGGACAATGGTTCTCACTATGGTTTGTTAGACTTCAAAAGCCAAAGAAATCCAAGGGTTACAGATATCAATCCATCTGTAGCCCTTTCCAGATGGAACGATATCGTTAACATTTATTTTTATCTGTTCTTACATTTATTTTGATCAGAGCATATTATGTTGCTTTTTGACTTTATTAGCTTATTCTATAGTTATACTGGTTTTGTTTGTCATTGAGTCTATAAGTCAGGCTTAAACCAACCAGTTTAAATTTAAGGGGGAGGAAATATCTTTTCCCTAAATAAATCAAATAATTACGTCTTTGAAAACTCTAAAAAAAATACAAAATATTTCCAGTTTTTCATAACATATTGATAAACAATTTTGCAGTGTTTAGGTGGAGCCTTATTGTAAAGTATAACCCGAGCTCAGACCAATACCTGGTAGACAGTTTTCTCTAACAATTCTTGGTCATGGAAGGTGATGTAATCTGATTACAATGGCAAAAAAGCTATTAGATTACTGTTACTTCCGCACACGCAAACTGCAGAACAGATTTAGGAGAATGTATTGTTTTAATTATTGTATGTTATTGTTGTAGTTTACATCTATTCAACTGAAGATATACCGTATCAAATATAACCATTTCATATGGTTGAATAGTCAGAAATATGGTTTAACAGAAAAAAAGACTTGATTTTCTTAAAATGTAGGGATTATTCAAAGAATATGTTTAAATATTTAACAAACTTCTTTGAAAGACAGTTGCAGTTTTGGTGATGGACTAAAGCTAATAACGTGAAATATCAAGTGTAAGACGGTTTTATTTAATAAATTTTTATATCATGGAAAATGCGGAAAAATAGATTTAGGCTTAAAGGTACATTAAGAGTGTATTCATGTTGTGCATTGATTTTTGAAAAGTAACTAAGTAATTAATCAATAATTACTTTGAAAACAAGTAATTAGTAAAGTAACTGAATTACAAATTTGGGAGAAGTAATCGGTAACTAATTACTATTTCCAACTAGCTTGACCAACACTGGTCAAACTAATGTGACATAGTAGCTATTGTGGTTTGCTTTACAAATGATTTCCCAACATTAAAAATATTAAAGCAATTAAAGGCCACATTCCCCCGAGGAAGACCGGAAAACTCAAGTTCTCCTGCTTGTTAAATCTGCCACTTAATTTCACTGGAATTATGATATGATCCCTGGGAACCCAGGGCTAATTGTTTCTCTCTGTGTCTTCCCCTTCCTCCTTCTGCCTTCTGTTTCGTTTGTGGAGACAGAAAAAAGCTGTTCCATCAGCTCTGGTAAATGGCTTCATCAGAAAGAAGCTGTGAGCATCATCTGCTTTACAGACTGTGACTGTATTTATCCTTCCTGCAATTGATACAAAGTTCTCAAAATATTCTATGTGGGCCAGTGGTTTTCAAGAAACTGTGCTTTTGTTTGCACCAATGCCTTTTCATATGATAATGTCTGTACTTTAAATACCTTTTGCAGGTTATATGGCATATGTATAATATTTTAATTTACAGCAATGATGTCTAAAGGCTTACTGACTGTCAAATATTTTTGAATCAAAGTCAAAATCTTACACATCAATCATTCCAACGTCACAAGGGGTGCTGATGATTATCTCCAGAGGTCATTGGGTGAGGGTCGGGGTCACCCTGGACAGGTTGCCAGTCCATCACATGCAACACAGAAACACAAACAACCATGCACACACATTCACATTCTGTACTGCTACTGAAATGTTATATTCTATAATAAACCAATTTAATCTCACACTATGCTATGAAAAGGTTCACCAACATGAAATAACGCCCCTCCACATGTGTAATGTTTGAAATGATTCTGACTTACAGCAGTCTGCCCCATACACATGTATTGGTGGACGGTGCAGCACCCATTAGCTGATGCACAGCATTAGACTTTAGACTTCTTTATTGTCCATTAAACTTACATAAAATGGAAGATTTGCTTTGGTAATGGCACAAAGACGCACAACACAAACACACATCACAGTCAGCACAATAAGGAAAAATAATAGATACATGTATCGATGGTAAGACAAAATTTGTGAAATAAAATCAAGTCATACTACTTTACCCATGTCACTCAGTTAAATATTAAAAGCCATTTAAAATTTAGCATACTACTGCTAAGAAGAGCACACAGAACTTTCTACACTGAGTTACGGTGCACTGTTACTGTGTGAAATTAAAAATCAATAAAAATAAAAATACTACTAGCAGACTTTTAGGGAGCAGATAAAGCTTATCTATTCTCAGTTACTATAATCAGTTCTTTGTTTATCAATCAATCAAATTTTATTTGTATAGCACATTTCAGCTACAAGGCATTTCAAAGTGATTTACATCATAAACACAAAATACAAAGTCATGCAACATAGAATAAAATGAAATAAAATACCAAGTGTTTTTTTTTTTTTTTTTTCCTTCCTCCCTTTTCTTTTTGACACGGAATTTAAGCGCCTGTTACCGCCGGACTCTGCCGTCCATTTAACCACGGGTATTCGCCGGGCCCCGTTGCCCACAACAGGAAAAGGTCTCAACCTACAACTTACATACATATCCACAAATACAAATCCACATACAAATCCATACATATTACATTTCAAATAAAACTCTAAACAGCTGTGTTTTTAGTTGAGATTTAAAGGAAGTCAGGGTTTCTGCTGTTTTACAGTTTTCTGGAAGTTTGTTCCAAATTTTTGGTGCATAGATGCTGAAAGCTGCTTCTCCTCTTTTGGTTCTGGTTCTGGGGATGCAGAGCAGAACCAGAACCAGAACCTGAGAGTCTGGAAGGTTGATACAACAACAGCAGATCTTTAATGTATTGTGGTGCTAAACCATTCAGTGATTCATAAACTAACAACAGTATTTTAAATCTATTCTTTGAGCTCCAGGGAGCCAGTGGAGGGACTTTAAACTGGTGTTATGTCTCTATCTTCCTGGTTCTAGTGAGAACATGAGCAGCAGCTTCTGGATCAGCTGCAGCTGGAGGATTGATTTGTTGGTCAATCCTGTGAAGACGCTGTTCCAATAATCAATGTGACTAAAGATAAACGCATGAATGAGTTTCTCTAGATCTGGCTGAGACATTAGTCCTCTAATCCTGGAGATGTTCTTCAGGTGATAGAAGGCCGATTTTGTTACAGTCTTTATGTGGCTCTGGAGGTTCAAGTCCGAGTCCATCACTACTCCCAGGTTTCAGGCCTGATCGCTAGTTTTTAGTTGTAATAACTGAAGCTGTGCATTGACTCTAGATCTATAACTCTAGATCTATAGCTCTAGATCGTTCCTCTTTAGGTCCAAAAATAATGACTTCAGTTTTGTTTTTGTTCAGCTGGAGAAAGTTTTGGCACATCCACACATTTATCTGTTCTAAGCATTTATTCAGTGATTGGATGGGGTCAAACGTCACCTGGTGACATCGTAATGTAGAGCTGAGTATCATCTGCATAGTTATGGCAGCTAATATTATTTCCTGTTATAACCTGAGCTAGTGGTAGAATATAAATATTGAATAAGAGGGGTCCTAGGATTGAACCTTGGGGTACTCCACATGTGACCTTTGACCTCTTTGATGAGAAGTTTCCAATTGAAACAAAGTAATCCCTGTTCTTTATGTAAGATTCAAACCAGTTGAGCACCGAACCGGAGAGTGCAACCCAACTCTGCAGTGGATTCAGTAATATGTCATGGTCGACAGTGTCAAAAGCTGCACTGAGGTCCAACAGAACCAGCACTCTGGTTCTCCCACAGTCCGTATTTATATGGATGTCATTGAATACTTTGACTAGGCCAGTCTCCGTGCTGTGGTGAGCACGAAAATCAGATTGGAAAGAGTCAAAGCAGTTGGTCATCATGAGAAAACTATTTAATTGTTTACATACAGTTTTTTCAATAACTTTGCTGATGAATGGGAGGTCAGAGGTCAGAGGTCGGCCTGTAATTCTGCAGTAGTGATTTGTCCAGATTGTTATTTTTTAGCAGTGGTTTGATGACTGCTGTTTTCAAAGCCTTGGGGAAAACGCCTTATGTGAGTGATGAGTTTATTATTTGGATCAGATCAGTAGCAACAACAGGCAGGACTTTGTCAAAGAAATGTTCTAGAATTATAGATCTAGAACATCCAGACTTATAATGTCTTCTAGGGTTTTATAATTAAGTAGTTGTAAGTGGGTCATTTTTCCTGTATTAGTTTTGTTTGGGTTCAGCAGTGGTTCTGGCTTTAGAGTTGATGTGCAGATTAATCCTCTGATTTTTTAAATTTTCTCTGAAAAGAAGTCAGAAAACTTATTACAGGCAGCATTAGATTGGAGTTCAGGTGGTAACGTCATGGGAGGGTTTGTGAGCCTGTCAACTGTTGCAAATAAAGCTCCAGCATTGTTAATGTTTTTGTTTATGACATCTGCACAGAAAGCCTCCCTTGCATGTTTTAGTGTTAAGTGATAGTTACGTTGTCTTTCTTTATAGATGTCATGATGAACATGAAGTTGAGTTTTACGCCATTTTGGTTCTGCCCTGCTGCAGAGTTGTCTTGCAGATCGAACTGTTTGTGCATTTCTCCATGGAGATTTATTCCTATCAGTCACAACCTTTACTTTAATTGGGGCAATGGAATCAATGATATATGAAACTTTAGACTGAAAATCATCTACCAGCTTATCTACATCATTACAACTGAAGAGTGAGGAAGAAGAGTAGATTTGATTAAATGTTTCTGTTGTGTTTTCTGTAAAAGAACGTTTTGTGACAGTAGCTGTTTGTCCAAGTGGGTCAAAGAATAAAGAACCTTCAAAGATAACAGCAAAGTGATCCGACAAGGCGACATCAGTTACAGAGACATTGGAAATATTCACACCCTTACTGATAACCAGGTCCAGTGTGTGTCCTTGAGTGTGTGTTGCTTGTTTGACATGTTGTGTTAAACCAAAATTTTCTAAAATATTAAAAGCTTTTTTGCTCCTCTGTCTTGGGGTTTGTCCACATGAATGTTGAAATCACCAACAATTATCAAACAATCATAATCAATGCATATGATTGATAAATCATTCAAGTCAGTAAATAAATTTTCCACGTATGTTGGAGTTTTTTATAAAGTTAGTGTCAAAGAACACTGGACCATCTCTACACCCTCAGCAGGGTCCTGGAGGGTGCATGGGAGTTCGCCCAACCGGTCTACATGTGCTTTGTGGACTTGGAGAAGGCGTTCGACCGTGTCCCTCGGGGTGCCCTGTGGAGGGTTCTCCGGGAGTATGGGGTACCGGGCCCTTTGATACGGGCTGTCAGGTCCCTGTATGACCGGTGTCAGAGTCTGGTCCGCATTGCCGGCAATAAGTCGGGCTCGTTCCCAGTGAGGGTTGGACTCCGCCAGGGCTGCCCTTTGTCACCGATTCTATTCATTACTTTTATGGACAGAATTTCTAGGCGCAGCCAAGGTGTTGAGGGGATCCGTTTTGGTGGCCTTAGGATTGCATCTCTGCTTTTTGCGGATGATGTGGTCCTATTGGCTTCATCGGGATGTGATCTGCAGCTCTCGCTGGAGCGGTTTGCAGCCTAGTGTGAAGCGGCCGGGATGAGGATCAGTGCCTCCAAGTCTGAGACCATGGTCCTGAGCCAGAAAAGGGTAGAGTGCCTTCTCCGGGTCGAGGGAGATGTCCTGCCTCAAGTGGAGGAGTTCAAGTATCTCGGGATCTTGTTCACGAATGAGGGAAGAAGGGAGCGTGAGATCGACAGGCGGATTGGTGCAGCGTCCGCCGTGAAGCAGGCGCTGTACTGGTCCGTCGTGGTGAAGAGAGAGCTGAGTCAAAAAGCAAAGCTCTCAATTTACCGGTCGATCTACGTTCCTACCCTCATCTATGGTCATGAACTTTGGGTAATGACCTAAAGAACGAGATCGCGAATACAAGCGGCCGAAATGAGTTTTCTCCGTAGGGTGGCTGGGCTCTCCCTTAGAGAAGCTCGGTCATCCGGGAGGGACTCAGAGTAGAGCCGCTGCTCCTCCACATCGAGAGGAGCCAGTTGAGGTGGCTCGGGCATCTGATCAGGATGCCTCCTGGACGCCTCCCTGGTGAGGTGTTTCGGGCACGTCCCACCGGGAGGAGGCCCCGGGGAAGACCCAGGACACGCTGGAGGGACTACGTCTCTCGGCTGGCTTGGGAACGCCTCGGAATTACCCCGGAGGAGCTGGAGGAAGTGGCTGAGGAGAGGGAAGTCTGGGCCTCCCTTCTTAAGCTGCTACTCCCGCGACCCGACCCCGGATAAGCGGCAGAAGATGGATGGATGGATGGATGGATGGATGGATGGATGGATGGATGGATGGATGGATGGATGGATAGTGTCAAAGTTCATTAACCTTTAACCTGAATTCCAAGATACTCAAGAGGTGAAATGACCCAAAGATATTTTACTACAGTTTATGGTATTTTTAAATATTGAAGCCACGCCTCCTCCTTTTTTATGTTTTCTATTCTCACTTTAAAAATTGTAGTTAGGAGGCGCTGATTCAATTAGTACGATTTGGTCATTATCGTCATTCAACCATGTTTCTGTCAAAAACATAACATCAACATTATACTCAGTGATGAAATCATTAATTAATAGAGCTTTAGCACAGAGTGATCTGATATCTAAAACTGCTACTTTAAATGACTTGGAGGCCAAAAGATTTTCAGTCTGAGGTTCCTTTAGGCAGGGAATCACTCTGAGGTTCGAATTAGGACCGCTGTATTTCATATTCCTATTTTTTGTAAATTTTCTTGTAGTGATCCGGACAGGTAATGTCCTGTTCTGCAGTACCTGGGGGCCAGATGCATTCTGGAGGTGTAAAGATAATATCTGGTCCCAAGTTTCAGACCTCAGAAACACAGAGTGATGGATCCTCTGGAAGGTCAGGAGCAGGTGGCTTAAATGAAGTGAGGTCTGCTATCTGAGCGCTAAGGAGAGACGTGCCGAAGCGAACCTGTTGATTCATTCCATCTGTAAATTTAAGAAACTCTGGTCCGGAAGACATTTCTTCATTGGTATCTATTGAATCCTGTGAATGATTGGAGGAGCAGAGATGGAGGGGGGAAGAAGGGAGGGAAGCAGTCGCTCCTTCTCCAGTCGATTTATCAGCTTGTTTTGGAATATTGTGTTCCTGATCCGGGGAGCGTTCCATCCTAGTTAGACATCCTTGAGCCTGTTCTTCTGACGCGGTGATCCTGTTGCTGTCCTTGTTGATCAAATGAAAAAGGTTTGCAGTGAGTAGCTTTGTCCCATGTTTATTAAGATTGCGTCCTCCTCTTCCAAAAAGGTGAAAGCGCTGCCAATAGATCCAGAGGTTATCGATGAAGGTCACTGAGCTGGTAGTGAGCAGGTTTTAATCAGCCATTTGTTGATCGTGAGCAGCCTGGAGTGTTTTTCGTCTCCCCATTGAGGGGATGAAATTGGACCACTGAGAAATAACTTCATTTTCAGTTTTCCCATAGTGTCCAGAAGAATGTTAAAGTCCTTTTTCAGAATCTCAGACTTTTGCTTTGCCAGGTCGTTGGCTCCAACATGCACAACTAAAGTCTCAATATCTGGCTGATCGGTGGTTAGAGAGAGCAGTTTGTTGGTTAAATCAGACACAGTGTCACCAGGAAAATACATCACTCTTGTTTTCCTGGGATTGCAAACATCACTGATTCCCTTTACTGCCTCATCTCCAACAATAAGTACTTTTGGGATACCTTTAGTTTTCCTGGTGGTCACTTTGTCCTTTGGCGCTTTGGGGGATCGATGTGTTGGTCTTGCCTCACTGTTGATATTTGAATGTACTGCAGGTAGGGGGCGGTATCTGTCTCCCAAAGGCAGGCAATTAGAGCCATATCATCTGCGTACTTGATGAGGGAGAGGTCATCGGTTTAACACTTAGCTCATTGGTCTATATGGAGAAGAGCAAAGGTGATAACACACATCCTTGAGGAACACCAGTGTTGAGGACCAGAGTGTCAGAGAGGCAGTTCTTGATGCACACACGCTGGGGTCGGTCCCTTCATCTTATTATGCATTTTCATAAAACCATACTATCCAAGTTGCATGTCATGAATCTGTCACAATGCACCATTATTTCTGATTCCAGTTTATGGAAATATGTGGCTTAAATAAAAGCCGTGAAAATTGATGAGGTTTGGATACATAAAATATGTATTCGCCCTCAATGTAAATCTATAAATAGTTTGGTTTCTGTCACTCCTATCAAGATGCAATGGAGGACTAAACCAATTTCTCTTTTATATTGGAAAACTTTTTATTTTACAGAATTGCTGCTATAACACACACAGTTTATCATATACTTTAAGAAATAAATCTTATTTGATAACTGCTTCAAATTTTGTGGCATTCTATGAATGCACTAGGCAGAGTCCAGGTTTTGTTGGTTACTGAGTTTTCAGAAAACACAGTGACTGCAGTGTGCTACAGCAACGGAAAAAACCCACCAAAAAACAGGTGAAGAACTTGTTTTTTCACACTCTGTCAGCTTTGCTCCACATGTATGCTTGTTGCTGTTGCAAATAACCAGAACATCAACACCAATAATATTTCCCACACAAAAAATAGAACATTCATTTGGTTACAGTGTTATGCAGCCAAGCTTGATATATATTTTGACTTATTGAACTTCTCAGATGAACACGAGTGGTAGTTGATAAGCTAATTTTAATACCTGCATAGGTCGCTTTATTTGATCAATATTTGAACCAAAACACACGGAATTATGCAATACGTCTACATGTTAAAATTAATCAAGGCAATCTAGCAATTACTAACTTATTACTACCCTCTTGTTATTTGTTTTAAAACTTTTTTTTACTAATCTGTGAAAAACCTGATCAATAAAAATTTTTCTAAAACCATTAGAACCAACCCAGTCTAGGTTTATGTGGAAAATCTGCCTCGTTTTACTTCATAGCATGATTCTGTCTCAACTCTACTGTGTTCCTGTTTGGAGCAAGGCAGCTCAATCTGCTTTAACACAGCATTAAAAATTCTGTTCAACAAACAAGGACTCAGAAACTTTAGACTAAAAAGTGGTGAAGTGGCACCGCTGTAAAATATGGAATAATTATAATCTTGTGAGTTTTGACAAATTTTAAAAAAATTTATTTTTAAATTTGTCTTTTAAATATATTTACATTCTTGTTGTATCAAACATTTCTTTTTAGTTGCACCAAAACATATTGGAACAGTGTATGATGTGTCTCATATACATATATATATAGGTATAGGGTCCTGCAGTATCTTGGCTGTGCCAAGGACTGCACATTTCTGGACTGAGATGTCTGATGTTGTTCCTGGGATCTGTTGTAGCCATTGATCCAGTTTGGGGGTGACTGCCCCGAGGGCCCCGATGACCACAGGCACCACTGTTGGTCTTGACCTTCCATGCCCTCTCCAGTTCCTCCCTGAGGCCCTGGTATTTCCAGTTTCTCGTGCTATCTATGTCTGTCTATCTGTCTCCTTGGGCTGCCACCTTATCGTGGTGGAGAGGTTTGAGTACCCCAATGAGCCTAGAACCTATGCTGTCTGGGGCTTCATAACCCTGGTAGGGTCACCCAAGGCAGACAGGTCCTAGGTGAGGGATAAGACAAAGTGCAGCCTGAAGACCCCTATGATGAGAAATGACTTTGGACTTGGTGTTCCCTCGCCCGGACGTGGTTCACTATGGAGCCAGGCCTGGAGGAGGGGAAAAATGGCGAGCACCTGATGGCCGGGCTTCTACCCATGGAGCCTGGCCGGGCTTAGCCGGAAGAGGAAACATGGGTCCCACCACCTGTGAGAAACTGGCTCTTGGGATGTAGAATGTCACCTCTCTGGTGGGGAAGGAGCCAGAGCTGGTGTGTGAGCCTGAGAGGTTCCGGCTAGAAATAGTCAGTCTCATCTCGATGCAGATTTCTAGTTCTGGAACCAGTCTCCTTGAAAGGGGGTGGACATACTTCCACTCTGGAGTTGCCTACAGTGAGAGGCGGCGGGCAGGAATGGGCATACTTGTTGCTCCCAATCTTGGTGCCTGTACATTGGGGTTTGCCCCGGTGAATGAGAGGGTAGCCTCCCTCTGCCTACTGGTGGGGGGACAGGTTCTGACTGTTGTTTGTGCTTACAGGCCAAACAGTTGAGATTACCCACCCTTCTTGGAGTCCTTAGAGGGGGTACTGGAGAGTACCCCTCCTGGGGACTCCCTCGTTCTGCTGGGGGACTTCCAACACTCACGTGGGCAATGACAGTGACACTTAGAGGGACGTGGTTGGGAGGAACGCTCCCCGATCTGAATTTGAGTGGTGTTCTGTTATTGGACTTCTGTGCTTGTCATAGATTGTCCATAAAGAACATCATGTTCAGGCATAAGGGTGTCTATATGTGCACTTAGCACCAGGACACCGTAGGCCGCAGTTCGATGATCAACTTCGTCATCGTTTCATCGGATCTGCGGCCATATGTCTTGGACACTCGGGTGAAGAGAGGTGCGGAGTTGTCCACTGACCACTACCTGGTGGTGAGTTGGCTCCGGTGGTGGGGGATGATGCTGGTCAGACCTGGCAGGTCCAAAAGGGTCTGCTGGGAACATCTGGCTGAATCTCATTTGAGGCGGAGCTTTAACTCCTATCTCCGGCAGAACTCTGAACACATTCCGGGGGAGGTGGGGGACATTGAGTCCGAGTGGACCATGTTCAGTGCCTCCATTGTCGAGGTGACTTACCAGAGCTGTGGCCGCAAGGTTGTCTGCGCGCGGCGGCAACCCTCGAACCCATTGGTTTACACCTTCAGTGAGGGATGCTGTCAGGCTGAAGAAGGAGTCCTATCAGGCCTTTTTGGCCTCTGGGATTCCGGAAGCAGCTGATGGGTACCGGCGGGCAAGGCGGCATGCGGCTCGGGCGGTTGCTGAGGCAAAAACTTGGGTGTGGGAGGAGTTTGAGAGGCCATGGAAAAAAACTTCCACACAGCTTCGAGGCGATTCTGGTCCATTATCACGCATCTCAGGAGTTGGAGACAGTGCAGCACCAACACTGTTTATAGTGAGGATGACCTCAACTCGTGACGTTGTGGGCTGGTGTGCAGAATACTTTGAAGATCTCCTCAATCCCACCAACATGCCTTCCATTGAGGAAGCTGAGCCTGGGGACTCTGGGTGGGGCTGTCCAATCTCTGGGGATGAGGCAGCCGAGGTAGTTAAAAAGCTCCTCAGTGACTGGGCTCCGGGGGTGGATGAGATTCACCCGGAGTTTCTTAAGGTTCTGGATGTTGTAGGGTTGTGTTGGTTGACGCGACTCTGCAATATCACATGGACATCAGGGGCAGTTCCCCTGGATTGGCAGACAGGTCCCCCTGTTTAAAAATGTGCTCCAATTAAGCCTCCCTGGCAAGGTCTATTCAGGGGTCCTGGAGAGGATGGTCCATCGGATAGTTGAACCTCAGATTCAGGGAGAGCAGTGTGGTTTTTGTCCTGGTCGTGGAACACTGGACCAGCTCTACACCCTCAGCAGGGTCCTGGAGGGTGCATCGGAGTTCGCCCAACCAGTCCACATGTGTTTTGTGGACTTGGAGAAGGTGTTCGACCGTTTCCCTTGGGGAGCCCTCAGGGGGATTCTCTGGGAGTATGGGGTACCGGGCCCTTTGATACAGGCTGTCAGGTCCCCGTGTGACCGGTGTCAGAGTCTCGTTTGCATTCCAGCAATAAGTCGGGCTCATTTCCGGCGGGAGTTTGACTCCGCCAGGGCTGCCCTTCCTAAGTGATTCTGTTCATTACTTTCCTGGACAGAATTTCTAGGCGCAGCTGAGGTTTTGAGGGGATCAGTTTTGGTGGCCTTAGGATCACATCTCTGCTTTTTGTGGATGATGTTGGCTTCATCAGGACGTGATCTACAGCTCTTGCTGGAGCGGTTCACAGCTGAGTGCGCTCAGTGCCTCCAAATCCAAGGCCATGGTCTTGAGCCGGAAAAGGGTAGAGTGCCTTTTACCGGGTCAGGGAGGGTGTCTTGCCTCAAGTGGAGGAGTTCAAGTATCTCTGGATCTTTTTCACAAATGAGGGAAGAAGGGAGCGGGAGATCAGCAGGCGGATTGGCACAGCGTCTGCTGTGAAGTGGGTGCTGTACCTGTCCGTTGTGGTGGAAAGAGAGCTGAGTCAAAAAGCGAAACTCGATTTACCGGTCATCTACGTTCCTACCCTCATCTATGGTCAGGAGCTTTGGGTCATGATCGAAAGAACGAGATCATGGATACAAGCGGTCAAAATGGGTTTCCTCCGTAGGGTGTCTGGGCTCTTTCTTAGAGTTAGGGTGAGAAGCTCCGTCATCCGGGAGGGACTCAGAGTAGAGCCGCTGCTTCTCCACATCGAGAGGAACCAGTTGAAGTGGCTCGGGCAGCTGGTCAGGATGCCTCCTGGACGCCTCCCATTTGAGGTGTTCCGGGCACGTCCCACCAAGAGGAGGCCCTGGAGAAGACCCAGGACAAGCTGGAGGGACTATGTCTCTTGGCTGGCCTGGGAACACCTTGGGATTCCCCCGGAAGAGCTCGAAGAATGGCTCTGGAGAAGGCAGTCTGGGCCTCCCTTCTGAAGCTGCTACTCGACCCTGGATAAAAAGAAGAAAATGGATGGATGGATGGATGGATGGATTTATGGTGTCTTCAGTTACTTCACACAGGGACTATAATACGCAATAATTTTAAAGATGAACTGTTTAAGTTATTAAAAGCTTTACATTTAAAAACCTACAGGTCATTGAAATCAATTTTCTTCAACCATTAGTGTCCTCAATGTCAGAATATTTAATTCTCTTGTTTTCTGTCTTTTTTTGCTTTTCTTCATGGTGATGGTATATCATAAAAAAAAGCAATGAATAAAGCATCAGGACCTTTCCTCTAGCATCAGCAGGAACATCATTAAAGGCATGACAGTGACTGAAAGAAAGGGAGAGAAGAAAGAGCATGTCGCTTATTCCCTCCATTAGCTTCATTAGTGCAGGAAGATGAGGCAGATTAAGACTTTAGCGGCTTGGATGATGATGCGATTTGGCAGGGTTATCTGTTATTTCAGGCGCGGCCATTCTGGTGCCTCTCTTTGGGCTAGCTTTATAATGTGATGTGAAGCCTGGGCCCTCAGGGGCTGCACTGCTGTTGCTACCAGCCTCTCTGATTAAAATATGTTCTCACAAGCCAGGCTCAGTCTGGATGCCCTCACGCTCTCCTCTCATTTCCATCCAGTGTTCACTTCTCATCCCACATGATGTGTCAGCACACTGCCTCAGAGTTTCACTGACAAATTCAGGCCAGACACTTTGCATGACTCCACCTGCACACTATCAGGCGTTAGAAATAAAAGCTGTTCAAAAGGTTGAGTAAAAATAGACTCACATTCAGAATTGAGAACTCTTTGTACCATGATTAAATAGCTGATGTGTAACTTGTGAAAGCAATGACACTCCTCTACTAATCATCTGCAACTTTTTTATTTACCAAAAGTTGATCGCTTGCTTTAATCCGGTCAGTGTATGAGTATGAGGTATTGCCGGATGTAACACAATACCAAACAGTATCTTTCGTCTTCTTACCCATTAAATCTTTATAATTTTTTTTTTGTAAAGAAAACAAAATCAATACATTATCACTTTACCGATTCCTTCTGTTATGTTTCTTTTTTTTTTCACACCTTAATGTTTCAGAATATAAGTTTAAAAATCAGCCAATGATAACATAAATACATTTGGTGCATTATTATTTGTCTTGTTGTAGGTATTTGTTAAAACTCTCAATATGTTGTGACAGTCCAGCATGAGACAGATAATCTATGAAAAAAATGGAGCTCTTCTTCCACCTCTCAGTCAGAGACAGGAGTTCTTAGGACTGTCAACCATGCCTGTTCTGTCTGCTAGGCCAGAGCGTCTTGTCTTATTCTGCATGTTATTGGCACTATTTGACAATTACCTAAAAGGAGAGTAATCTAACAGGAAGGAGGGTGACATGTGGCAAAGGAACAGAGGCTGGCCGACAAATTCAGGTCTGTTGCCTTTGTTAACCACTGCACCTCACTGCAGCTTCTTTCTGACAGGTTAAAATAATTTAGTTAGTTTAATTCTAAGATTTACAAAGATCTTTAACTCGGTGACATTTCAGGCTTTCAGGACTTCTGGTTTCCCATGTCAAAAAGGCTTGAGCAAAGGATTGTATGTATGTTTTTTTTTGTTTTTTCATTTTTATGGGTTCACAGTCATTGTAGCCACTAGGATTATATGGGATTTGGTCTACAATAGTGATCCTTGTTGATGTAATTGGCTGGCATCAAAACAGAGCAAGCGGGAAGCAGCATGGCTGAGAGTGCAAAGGAAGATACTGTTAAAAATGTAGGTACAAAAACATAAAAATTGTCTGGACCTGGTCTGGGTTTAACATCCCACTGACTTAGCCTGATAGTCAGGAGTGGACATGGGGCATTGAGACCCACTGGGATGTGCACTGGGTAAATTTTCAATGGACTCTGTCTCTTAATCCTCCCACAGTCTTAGTGCGATACTCAGGAACATGGCAAATGTTACTGTCAGACGGTGAGGAAGTGCACAAACACCACACACAAAAAAACATTGTAAAAGCATACAGGTCAGCTGCTTTTCATACTTGTACTGGTTGAGTGTGACAGTTTCCTGTTTGAGAACTAATTTTTGTATTTACTTGTGCTATCTTTGTCTGCCTTTTTCTGATGGTATTAATATCCCAGGCTGCTGCACTAACTGCAAGTATTTGCAATCCTTTTTACACATCCAGTGAAAAGAACATTTGGCAATGAGCTTTAGTTTGCCTTTTTATTATGTAAAATAAGGGAAAATAATTACTTTTGAAAACAAGTAAACTTGAAAAACCCATTGAGCATGGCAGCTCACTTTCATTTTCTCCATAACTATCCACATCAAAGACCATTAATCAAAGTTTAAAGGTAAAATTACCACTATAGCATTACCTGAATGAGCTTTAACAGCATCAGACTGTGATTAAAAATGAGGTGCAGCAGCAGAGTGAATGGATGTTCGGAGTCAATATCGCTGAAATGAATGAAATGTCACCAGATTTTCCCAGAGTGCTTTTAGATAACAAGCAGAAAGGATTCTGTGTATTCTTATTGCTTGTTGGTTGACCTCAGAAATTAAAGAAGCTTTTTATTTATTAATTTAATTTGATAACTTTAAAATTAAGTGTATATTTTTAGATGGAACTTGTTCCATATTCATCAGCAGAGAGTACTAACAGGTGTTTTCCATCAGTTGTAATCTAGATGATCAGTTGCCAAATAACCATTTTGAGGTAGATCCTACATATATAATTAGGATAAACTCAGTAATTCCAACTACAGGTACACCAGATGGAACAGATTGCTGCTGTGCATTTAATGCAAATGCTAACGCATTCACTATTAGGGCTTTCTGCAGCTTCTTAAAAGAGGAGTGTCTCCCACCAGCTGTCCATATTCTAGCTACCAAGCAGTGTCTATTGATGCCGTTTTTCTTTCTGATGCATGAATGAGTCCTGAATTTTTTTCTTGCCCCTTTCTATGGTGCCCCCCATATCCCTTACAATTTCCCTATAATGCCTAAGTCATGGGTGTTGCAACATGGAGAAATATGCTCAGTATAAAAACAGATTTTACATCTTCAAACGTAGACTTTCACACTAGGACAGAACAAGAAAAGTGTATTCTGTTACAATGAGTTTTGTTTTTTCTACTAGACCATATTAAATTTAGCTGCCAGTCATGATGGGAGCTTTTGGCAGCCTTACATGCAAAACATAATACAGAGATGACACTTTGAAAGCCAGTATTAGTCCAAGCCTCTACATCCTATAAGCTTGAAAAGCAAACATAAAACATTTCAGAAGCATAAGAGCAAACTGTGAAATATGAGCAGGGCGGACTGCCTCCAGGCTCTTGTTTATTTTTGCAACTCTACCCGAGGCTAAGACTCCAGATGGTTCTTTCAATTTATAAAAATCTTTTATCCCCCTCAAAGATCTTTCCCACGGCAACCACTTTTCCTCTCAATTGTTATTTTGTGACCATCACTTTCCTACACATAAAGCTTTGTTGAAATAAAAATTATTTGGAAAGAATTAGAGATTGAGTCAAGGAAGAAACAGAAACTTACATCAGAAATGGAGGACTAGAATAATAGAGCTTCACCATTTACTCCTTGGAATTGTCACAGTAATGCACCTCGATGGGAGAGGAAATTGACTGTGTAAAAAGAAATTATTACTCGGGCTGACTTTTTTTTGTAATGACAATATGTGTCTCCCCACATGTTATCAGTGTACATGCCCCTAAAATGATGCTAGGAAATGAGTCCTGAAGATGACTGCTGGCTTCCAATGAGAGTGATAGAGATGACAAGCAGATGATTGCTACGAGCCATCAGCACACAGAGCAAAGCTGCGTGTGAGCCTTGTATTGGGACAAGCATCATGATACAAAAGGCAAACACTTATTGGATTTAAAGCATGGCTGCAAAAATGGCAACAATTGGCATCTATTGAACCAAACCATCAACAAATAGAAACAGAAAATTGATTAACTCAGGCCTGTCAATCAGACTTTATATCAGCTTTGTAATTCTTTCATGAGTATTGATATATTTTATGAAAAATAATCTATTTTCATTCAAATTTGTACTTTAAGGATTTTTCCCACAAATAATCAATCCATGTTTCAAAGAGGATTAGCTCTCTCATTCTCTGCACACTCATTTAGATTTAGTGGATCAATAAATATTCCAATTCGTCCAATGCATGACTGCAGCCCTCACCATATTTGGTCTTCTGCCAGGATTTACATACAGCAGGTACTGGTCAGTGTAACAACAAATTCATCTCACAGGAATAATCTGGAGGCTCATTCGAATGAGTAATTGAACTGCTGCTTCTAATCCAGCATTGTGAAACTGTGTGAATGTTATCATCCTTGAGCATTTTGTCCATTAATGGAGACTTAAAACAAGCACCTGATTCAATGGAAACAATGACAAAAGTTTCAATGCCAAATTTAATCGTCTTCCTATGACTTCCTAAGGGTAGGACAATTCAATATCGTGCTTGGGGGATATGTTGAAAAAATTGTTCTGAGTAGGAATTTTCTGTCAGTGCCTTGATGTGTTTCAGCAATGTAGTTCAAACCTGCATGTGTACGTGTACTGAAGCAGTTTTTGCAAAAAAAAAAAAAAAAAAAGATTAGTAAAATAAAAAACGAAAAACCAGGTAAATATTCCAGTCAATATGAAAAGGTAAAATTATGTGCTCTTGTTGAAATACCTCCTCTCCCCCACGCACACACACACACACACACACGCACACACGCACACACACTGTTTTATTGCAGTGTTTAAAAACAGATTTATTGAAAGTGTGTCTCTGGGGCTGACATTCAGAAAGGGTTTTTCCTTCAATGTTGGAGCGGTATTTCATCAGGATGAGTCTTTCTTTCAAAGTCAAAACTGCATTTCATCACACTAACCGATATCCACTTCCTCTGAATGTAATTAGAAAACCTTTTAATTAGAATTGAGATGAATGATTGCTAGTTGTCCATCATGTCTAAAGGCTGCTGCCTCTATGCATTCATGAACAGTGCAGGACTCACTGAATGTGTGCAGTAAAGCCCAGAGGAAATGGAGAAATGTGCACTGTTGGTAGAGTAAGGACAAGAAATATAAAATGTCTGTCTTCATCTGTGTAATGTTCAGCTTTTAAAAGGAACTTGTGAACAAAACATTAACTAAACAAGGATTCAATGATGTAAAAGTAACCGACTATAACATCTTTATGTAGATCTCCTGGCACCTAAGTGGCAAATTTAAACTATAAAACGAGCAAGTGAAAATGAGTCTATTGCAGGGGGCCCACTGGTATTTGGAAAATAAATTACATAAATTTTCCATGTACTTCAGTATAATTTTCCATGACCCATGTGCAACAGGTTCATAAAGAAAAGTGTATGACTGACAGACTAACCTCACCAAATTGAACTATAGCGAATAAAGTGTAGTCCAGGCAGATAGGGAGAAAATATAAACAACAAAAATGTGAAAATGAAGCCCACACAGATGGGTATGAACTGAAAAGTGTCAATTAACTGAGGAATCATATGAACTTATATGTTTTTATCAGAAACAAAAACATATAAGCAGTCATGCAAACCACAAGACTGTAGATGTATGTAAAACTAAATGCTTCTACAAAAGTTCAGGACAAACAGGCACACACTCTGTAACTCCACCAGTCTTAAATTGAAGGCTTATTTGATGATCAAATAAATATATATTTTCATAAAATAGAATACTAATAACTACTGCAGTGTCCACAGTGCATTACAAAAACAAAGAATGATTCTCACTGAGAACCGGCTCTTTACTATTATTCACAGTAAAGAATAATAGTATGAATACTGTCATTCATACTATGAATAATAGCATAGTAGTATTATTCATTACCATCATTCAGAAGAATAGGCTCATACATGAATGTTGCATCACTATATTGCAGATTTTGGTCACAGTATTGTTGTACGTCCGACACAGGACCGGACTCAGGAGAGTGTGGGTCCCTGAGCCAATGTGTGGGCTATACAGTAATCAGCCAGTTTCCCTTTTTCCCTGTTTCTAAAGAGCTAATAGACAGTCCTGCCCACAAGGTCAACTCTCCATCTGCATGGTTTACAACAGTCACTCCAAGTTAGTGACTTTATTTTGCACACACATAAAAAAAAATCAAGTCTGATTTTTTAAAGATTGGTGATTGGCCAGAAAATTGCCATCAGTACACTGCTGCTTTCTTTTTGATCTGCATGCAGAACAGTTGATTACTGTATTCAATGTAAAGACCATTATTGCAAACAAAATGCATTTAGTAGTTATTTAAAAAGTATTTGAAAATCTTGAATATGTTTATATATTTGACAAAACATTTCTAAGGAATAACTTGACAACGTTCTCTATTCATTCTCTACATACTGTATATATTTATCCTTCATATCTATCTTTTTTATCTGTCTCAATTGTCTTAATTTTTATTCACTGTATCTTTCTGTGTAATTATCAGGTTTATTTTCTTACCAAGCTCAGATAGTCAGGGTGAGTATTTCCTCTCTGGCAGCCAAACCTGGTCAAAACTTTTACTCGATGACTGGATTTAGTTGTGAGCCAGGGAAGGCATAACGTACTTTAGCTATTTTTTACACTTTGGACCTTCACCTGTTTCAGTAGGACAGTTCCTCCTGCTGCTGCTGGAGGCTAATGGTGTGTTCACACCAAATGCTTTTGGAGCGTCAGGCACGTGTAGATACGTTCAAAGTCTATGTGGAGCGACCAATACGTTGGAACGTGTTGGTCACGCTCGACATGTCAAACCTCCAAACGATTCAAATGGTACTGCGACAGCAATCAACACACCTCCACGTAGACTCTGAATGTAAAGCAGACGTGCCTGATGCTCGTGTCAACGCACCATAAAGCTAGTTATGCTTTTAACTTCGCGTGGTGTTTTCTTGCTCTTTCAGTCGTTCTGTTGCATGTTTCCAGTTGGAAAAGCCGTTTCAAAGCGTCACTGACTTTTAGGATTGATATGACATGCAAAGCAAAATGCAGCTGCAGTGGATGGGAGATAAATCTACCTGTGTTTGGATGTACTCACCACTTCCGAGCTGGCTTTCAAAGCACCGTCTGGAGATGAGTTGTTTATGATTTATTTATTTATTTATTTATTTTATAAACCTATTCCGATGCTTTAAATTAACATCCATATTTTGACAGTAACACAGGGGGCGCTGTATAGGGGGAAAAGTTTATGACAATTCCAAGGGCGCTGTTACTATGCTGCTAATAAAAATAATAGTTAGGTTTTTAAAAAATAGACAGAGAGAGAAAAAGGTAAAAGTGTCAATTTGTAACCCAGTTTTTCTCCAAGAGAGGTGGGTGGACTGTATGAGATTATCAACCATTCAGCATAGTTAACTTAGCTACAGACTGTTTGCCTCCATTTCACTACATTTAATCAATCAAGGAAAGAAATTACTAAGATATTCATATATCCCTGTACCTTTTACCACTTGAAAACAGAAGAGTCAGTCAGCAGCAGCTCTAACCCCCATCCCTCCTGACCCGTCCTCTCCTAAGTGAAATTAAAGCTGCAGTATGCAACTTTTATCATTTAAATTTTTTTTTTACATATTTATTTAAAATGGCCACTATGGCTTGAGTGATTCTGTGAAAGATCTATTTCCTGTTTTCTCTCAGTACTATCTAGAAACAACTAATCAGAGACAGGAGAGTTTTAGTGCTGTCAATCACAATCTCTTGTGGTGCTGCTCATCCCTATGCTGCAGCTAGCACAGCCTGTTGTGAATGCTCAGTCTAGTTAGCATAGCTACCAATGACAGCAGATAAACATTTTTCCTGTAATAAGTTGTTTCTCCACCATTAGCACATTTAGCAGTGAGTGAATGAAGTTGATTGACATCACTAAGACCCTCCTACTAGTTCTGATTGGTTGTTTTGGCTGAAATGTTGCATTACTTTAGCCAGTAATAGTAGTTCAGGTGGAGGAGAGTGATATTTTCACAGTCTCATAACAAACTGTCACCACAAGGTGACAGCTTTAACAAATATAAAAAAATATATATATATATATATATATATTTTTTTTATATATATAAAAAAAAAATTAATAAACATATTTTATATTAGTTATATACTGCAGTTTTATTGAAATAAAACTACATGTGTATTTTGCATGTTGCCTGTGACTGTTGCTCGTGGGGGGAGACATTTCCGTAAGTTAAAACTAATAGAAAAAATTTAAGCAACCTACTTGCATACTGTATACAGACTGTTGCATGTAAAATTTATGAGCAGTAAATATTATGCTAGTATCAGCATTGGACCAAAGAAAGCAAGGCAGTTGCAGGCCTTTAAAATTGTGATGCTTTTGATGGGTCAGACAGACTCAAAAATACTAACAGCAGCTACGTGAGTGGAGCCCAATTACCTTTTTCATCATAGGGCCCAATACCTGTTCGTCATCACTATATTGCCCACAGTGTTGTCCAGTGATGTCAGAAACGGGTTCATTCGTAACTTTTTTCAGTAACGAGTAATATATCACGTTTTTATTTCAAATCCAGTAGTCAGACTATAGCTACTTATTGAAATCACTTTGCGTTACTGTGTTATTTTGGAATTTAATTGTATTTCCTCTACGCGTCTTGTCGAGTGAAAGACGTCTTTATGCAACAAAATCAGCGACAGACATGTAAACAATGGAGGGAGATGTGCATTTTGTTGGTGTAAAAACAGGAACTATTTTGAGTTTCTGTCGCCAAGTCCAATTATTATAAGCGGCTTTGAGCTCGTTTTTTTGAAAGTTGCTTGCAAATTTAATGAGTCGCGGGTTACGCCTTTTTGGGCTCGTTTTTGAATGTGAAGTTACTCATTTGGGCCTGGAAATAAACAGACTCATAATAAACCCAAGAATGTGTCTGACATCCAGTTAGTTTTAGTCAATCGTTTCTCGGATGATCCATCCCACTGTGTATTTGTTAATGTCAAGTTAATATGTTAACTTAATGCAGGGTGCCCAAAGTGGGTCCTGGAGGGTCGGCATCCTGCATGTTTTAGTTCTTGCCCTGGTTTAACGCACCTGGATCAAATGATGGCTCATTAGAGACCTAAGATGAACACTGACATGCTGAAAGGAGAGAACTAAAACGTGCAGGATGCTGGCCCTCCAGGACCCACTTTGGGCACCCCTGACTTAATGTGACTGTGAATGTCATTGAGCTAATTACAAACATGGAGATTAATCTGAACAGCGCAATAAACATGAAAAGAGCCACGAATAAAGAGTCTGTAAAGTTGTGCAACTAAACGCCGTTATAATTACTAATATTTATATAAATATCACTAATCTGTGCAGCCACCTGAGGAGATCTGTGCGCTGTGTTCTGACACCAAACACAGGGCCGTGACGCACAACCTGGAGGCTGGGGGCAGGATGGAGGATTTTGAAATCATTCTTAGTTTTCCAAACAACAGTGGACCACACAAAAACACACACAAATTACTAACGCTTCTTTTGTACTGTTGTAACCATTAAACAATCTTCTCTTCAGTTCAACCTTATAAGCGGAGACACATTGTTGATGTTACCATTATAAAAATAACCTGCAATTAAGTATTGGCAAAGATTGATGTAATTTTCACAGGTGGTGGAGCGGTGTTGTTGGCAGCTGCTCAAAGTAACTAAAAAAGTTATTTTTAATATAACTTAGTTACTTTCTAAATCAAGCAGTAAGTAATCTAAGTTACTTTTCAAAGTAACTATGTTATCACTGGTGTTGTATATATCCGCGTCCCACTTCACAGGCCGCCTGGCTCGCCGGCCCACCCAGGGACATCAAATTGCTATGGAAATCTTTAGGAAAGATTACTGTTTAGAAATGAGAAAGATTGATTGTTGTCTTTAAATGTTTTATTTCGAAGTCCTGAAGCGTTCAAAGATTGTCACTGGAAGACAGATCAGCAGAGAAGGGAAGAGCCCTGAAGAACAGTGCATACAATTCTTATACACAACAACAACTTGATGCATAGAGCCCTACTTTGAACTTTCCTAGCACTCTGTGATTATCACCTACATTATCCGACCTTTCAAATGCACCTGCTTCTTGCACTATGTGTGCCTAGAAAACTGCATACATTCATACTTGCAAAGGAAATAAAACAGAAATGTCAATAAAAATAAGAATGTAGACATATGTACTAATTTTTCCACTTCAAGGGAGAAATCCATTTACAAAGAAAGCCATATGAAGCAAGATTTTAATTAAGCAGAATAGCACACTAATGCAAGGGCCAGAATAGTGTTATATACATAGGGTAGACAGAGCCCAATGAAAATTTACCAGATTGAGTTAAGAGACAAGAAGAGAGCGACAAAAACTAAAGGATAACACACAAATAGAGCACAACTACAAATAACTTTATTAAAGTAATAAGGATAAAACTAAATCAACTTCAACAGAAGTATTTAAACTCCAGTCACACCTTAAACACAATATTGTATTGTTGCAGTGCACATAATATATTTATACCAAGGTGAGAGGTTTGTTATTGGGAAGGTTTATCTTTGGATTTTTACACTTGGGTTGAGAAAATTCACACTCCACATATATTCCAAATATTATTCTTCTAAAGTGACTAACAAATTATTGTGACAGATTTTCCAATGAAAAACACCAAATGACCACTGTTTCTTCAAACAATAGTGTGAGCACGTTATGGGGTCATGAGGTCATTCAGACGGAATAGGTTTTTCCTGATTTTTGAGCATTATCTTTGCATGCAAAGACATTTTCTACATACACAAAATAATGTCTGTCAAATGTTCACAAATTTGTCTAAATCTGTGATAGTGAGCACTTCTATTTTGCATAGATAGGTGGGGCATATTAAGATGCTTATTAGCTAGCATGATTATTTATTGCAGCTTTAGGCCAGCTGCAATAAAAGGTCACTGAAATATATTGTTTTATCAAACAGAATCCCATAGATGTCACAAGTTTTGCAGGAGCATGCAATTCTGACCACAGAGATGTGGACCAGAACTGAAGTTGGTTGAGAATTGAATGTTCATTCCTTTCCCATAAGCAGTCTCTAAAGGCATTTCAGAGATTTTGGCAGTACAATGATAATACTATGTTAGTAAAACGTTTCCATGGTATGAGTAACAATTTGAAAGAAAATGGGCAAACACATTGACTCCTCATTTAGAAATATATTACTGTATCAATTTTTGCTTGTTTCTATCCAGTTGATTAAAGATCTTGGTTTTTTTCTACATATCTGTATTTGAACAAGAGAACAGAGAAAAATTGACAGTACTTGTTTGCTTTTCTATCATCTGAGACACAGTAGAATATGTAAGTATGATCTGAATAAAATAATTTATAATGTGTCAGAACAGCTTGTGTTTATAGAGCTGAGAATAGCAAAAGTAGTGGATGGCAGTGAGTGACCTCGTCATGACTAAGGCCACTGAAAGATTCCAAAAGACCACAGAACATGCTCAATTTTTAATCCCTTCAAGAATCACAGAGGTGGGGCTTGAAAAGCCACTGAACAGTGAAAGAAGGATACTGAGAAGCTTTAGGGCACCGTTTGAGTGTGAAATCTCCCTCCCACTCCCCACTCCTACACCTCCTACATTCCTTCTATAGCTGCTTCCCCTGGCTTACTCCCAAGTGTGCCTGCATCTCTCAAGGCATTTATGTTTCAATCAAAAAAGCCAGAGCACCGTGACAAGTGCTTTCTGTGTGACTACCAACTTCCATCCTTTGCTGCTTTAAGATCAACCATAAAAATGGCACTTCACTAGTGCACCCCCATTTTTTTTCCATCTATTACCAACCCAGACTCTGGATGACTGCTGTTGCCCTCATGTCTTACTGTCTGAAAGATCACCAAAATAAATCAATCTCTGTCCCCATGAAAAACTGTAGGGAGGGACTTGTATCAAACCCTTTTGGTATATTCCTTATGTTTTGACATTCATCACGTGCAATATTCCTTCCACAATTTTGACAAAATGTGCGTAGTGCATGTCGCCATAGCGGTATTCCACAATTCCAGCAAAAGCAACCCAAATAGAATAACATTAACTCAAAAAGACTTTGTACTATTTGACATGCTTTTTATTGTATCTTGTGTGTTTGAATCATGAAATAGTCCTATTTATGAATTATGACTAGTTTTTGAGATCTTCTGTTAGTGTCTTGTTCTCCATCAATGTTCCAATAATTTAAGGAACATTTGCAGAAATTTTAAAATATTATTGACACAGCAAATAAAATGTATTAAATTGCTCTTTGTGGCTCCTGAGTTCTATTCTGCTGATCCACTGATTGCCTTCTGCTCATAAGAGATCATGTCACAGTTTAGTTTAGTTTTTTCAGGATACACATTTAGCTACAGCAGTACTCCTCTCTATTCACACACACATCACTTCATTATATCTTCAAAACAATTATTTGAAATTAAATTAAAGCAATGTTTTGTTGTCGCAGAGGAAAATAAATTTTTGAGCACTATCATATGTGGATAATATTGTTCAGAAATTTCAAGTATATTGTATAAACGTCATATTCTCATCCAATCAGAAAGTGACGGTAGTATGCTAAGTGCATGCATAAAGAAGGCTAGTATAGAGGCTAACGCCATTGGTCAAGTTTTCTTTCATGCTTGGTCTAAAACATGGAGATACTGCGCATTGCGGATGAAATAATTAATAGTATGTGCTGTCTGAGCAGGATCCTAAATAGGGTTGCCACACATCCTCTAAAATATGGAATTGTCCCACATTTGGTTGTTAAATATTGTGTCCTGTATTGACCCGATACAGGACACCATCCATCCATATTTCTATAAATGTCTAATACACACACACACCTATTACACACATAGCAGCACAAAATGTATCAATAATGACCAAAATAAAACAGAAAATACTATGATCAACTAAATTATCATGGCGGGAACTACACAGGACGCCCTCAGGGTGCTACGGACCAAAGCTGTTCTCACGGTTGCCTGGAGACGGACACTATGCAGCAGTGGTGAGCTGCTATCAACCTGGATTTTTTAAAAATGTCCTCTCACTGATACTCCTATGTTCTTAGAAGCAAGAACGCTTGCAAAAGTACAGCCGTGAATGGGAAGATGCACATTCTAGGCGCATTCTATTCATCCAAACTGTATTCATCAATGTGAATGAATACAGGCAATTTAAGAAAAAATGCATCTGCCCACAGTGAGTTGTACGATATAGGCAGAATGGATCAGGAGAGGAACATTGACCAGATATCAGTGTGTGTTGAGGCCGACATGATAAAGAATATTTTTCTGTGATTAAGTTCCCTGTTGTGCTTTTAGTAGACTATTATGGTTTGATTATTGCTTCATATGTTGAGTTTAAATGGTACATTTTTCATAATAGTATTAGCCAAAAATAATATAAATGACCCTTTAAATAATAAATCATACTATTAGATTAATAGTAAATATATATTGTTAAGAGAAACCATTTATTTGTCCTACATTGAAAAAGTTTCTTAGGGCTTTGTAAAAAAATGTTCATCTTTCTACAGTGTTTGGTGATCAATATTATTTCATGACTATTCCATTAATTTGGATAACCTGACTTCCTATCAAGCTATAAGAAGGAAGAAAGACATGCTAACCAAAGCGTCAGACACAGACCTGCAGCCCATAGGCGGTTCTAGGACACAGAGTTACAGTTGGTCACACTGACTCGAGAGGCTCTTTACTCTTATGTGTTAAATAATGAGATATTGTCATTTTTACATCATTCTTTTTTTAAATTCCACCATGAGAAAACACTAACTACACCATTCACCATGGTTGGACTAGAACTAATTTGTGTAAATATTTTGGTATTACTTTTAAAATGCCAGAACTTACTTTTGATCCGTCTGACATGAATTTAAAAATATTAATCATGTGTTGGGGACAATTACTCAGTACTTGAGTACTTTACTTTTTAACAAATACTTTTTGCACTTAATTATTTAAAGCTTAATCTATTTCTACTTAACATGTTGAAGTACTACTCTGATTGTACAATTTTTGGGTGCCATGGCAGATGGCCCCTTGTACTGAGCCAGGCTCACGTTCTGCTGCAGGTTTCTTCCTGTTTTGGAGAGTTTTTCTTCTCCATAAGTTAAAGACAAAATGCAAATGATTGTCTACTGTTGCTCCATGTTGATCAAAGAATGAATACTGCAAGTCAATGAATGGATATAATCTGATTCATTATATTATCCATTATATTATCCTGTATATCATCCATTTCTATTTCAGCTTTTCTTCCTGCCCACTGAATAATCAAAAAAGGGCAGTAGTGATACAAAAACCTCTTATGAAAGAAATCTGTTTAGTTTAGAAGGTTCACTTGTCAGCTAACAGCTAGGTAGGAAGAGGTGATTAGAAGCAAATTGAAGGGATCCTCTCACTGCAAAAAACATACCTTTTGTTGCAGTAAGAGGAGCAGAAGGAGCTGTACTTTACTCTTGATAGCAGAGCTTCTCACAGCATCTCCAAGGCTGAGTCCAACTGTCCGACAGACAAAGCTCATTTCAGTATGTTGGATTCTTTTGGTCTTGAGACCAAAAGAACAAATTTTGTCTTAAAGTCATTACTATGTCGTATAATCCTTATAGTCATGACTGTAGGCTTAGAGACATGACTTTCACATGACTAGAAGACTATCGGTCTTATAGTCTCATGACCAGGGGTGCCATATAGGACAATTCCAAGGGCCCTTCACTGACAGGACCCCCACCCCCATAAAATAGTTTTTTTTGTTTGTTTGTTTGTTTGTTTTTATACAAATAGAAATAAAATTGGGGCCCTTGTCAATAATAAAATGTATTATAGTGTGGCATTTAATTTTTTGGTAGTAAAAAATAAATGTTAACACTCATGGCTATAAGAACAACATCTCAGGTTCTTTGCTCTGGTTGTTTCTATTTTTCTGACATGTTTCACATTTGCTTATTAGCATTTTGAATATCCTTAAGTTCAAGCCAGAAAACGGATTCTCTAGCTCTTCTTTTACATTTTTAAAAGCCTAGCTGACCCTCATAAATCCAATGCAGAATGTCCTGTGTCTTATCACAGTTCTGTTGTTTTTCAATAACAGTCCTTCCACATCACTTCGGTCAGTTGAAAAACTGTGATCATGAACCTTTTGACCATCCATGTTCTGTGTGATCAACTGTAACTCTGTATCCTTTGCTGTCGCCTCTATTTGCTTAAACACAGGCAACACAGTGGACGGCACATTCACATGACACTGAATATTCTCTTCAGTTGAACTCACACAAGAATCAGGTGTTTCCCTGGAGTATAGATCAGTGTAGTCCTTCTCATCTTCATCATCAACCTCTGAATCCTCAGCATCATATTCAGATTCTTTTTGATGATGGATGATCTGTTCCTACTATAAAAGATGAAAGACCATACACATAGCTGAAACCTTTCTAGTCCATAAGCCAGCCCCAAGCATTCTTTTTCTATCCATGTATGTCCGCATTCAGCTTTTGTCTTGGCTCTGGATGCATAAAGCCACTGGTTTCCATTGTTCATCCTCGGCCTGAAGAAGAACTGCTATTAGCCCATCTTCAGTTTCAGTCCATTCTTCTGTATGTGCTCCTCAATCTGTCATTGTGTTCTTGAGCTGTTAATTCCTAGACGATGATGTCTTAAATTTATTTGCCTGGGACTACTTTTATGTAGTAAGATGAATAGTTTATAAAGTGCTGATTATTAACAGTGAAAATGTGAACATACCAATAGGCAGTTGGTATCATAAAATACAAATTTTGGACTTTTGTCCAGTCCTTGTGCTAGGAGGAAATTTCAGTAACTTCACTGAGTTTTAATTGAATATACCTGATTTAGAATGAGATCTGGTTTCTGGTGAGACTATAGAAGGACATTAAACACTTTGTCATGTTCAAATATACAGTCACTGATTACTCCTCCAAGAAAGTAATCCTGTTACTTTACTAATAAATTTTCAAAAGTAATTAGTTATTTAATTACGGTACTTATATATTTTTCAAAATATTATGCAAGACCCGAATACGCAATATATCCTAAAGCCTAACTATTCTTTCTGCTCATTACATGATATAAAATGTAATCAGTTGAAACACCTCCTTTTAAATTTAATTTGTTTCAAAGCCCTTTAACTTTTTAAAATAAATCTTATTTTATAAGCTGAAGGAAAACAAGGAAACTGGTTTATAAGAACATAAAATGTTATGATCATTCTACTTTCAGAGAACATCAACATATTCTAATCATTCATGATCCATTTTCATTATTACTCACCATGTTGCAGTTGGAAAAGTCTTGGTTTGTTTGCATAGAATTAGATTACTGCTGGAGGATCTTGCTAGTCAGTTTAATTCCATGTCTTTGATATTTTATCAATGATATATTATAAGCTTATTTCTTTGTCAGACCAGGGCTGTACCATGTGCTGAGAACAAAAATCAAGGAGCCTTTGGATCTGATAACCCCGTCCCCACTATGGCTGAAAGCTATTTCTTGCCACTTTGTTTCCATGGTAATAATGAGAAGCTGGTTGGTGAGGAATTGTGAGTTGGGGGCAGGGGTGCCTCTGCAGTTGCCAAATAAGACCTGGGCATTTTAACAATTCATAAGTGGTGAAATCAAACAGAGCTAAAGAGATTAAATAAATCACTCATATAGTGAGTATGTGTGTGCTTGCATGTGATGAAGACAGCAAGTGAGAGAATAAGGTGGAAAAATAGTGTGTCAGGGATACTGCTCATATTGACTGACACAAGGGAAAAACAGCTTTTAAAGCATTTAGCTTTAATTTCATTCAGGAGTGACATAATTGATTTTAATGAGATGTTTATAGAGTGAAGTGCTGGTGCTGCTGAATCATTTGCAAGTCTGCCTGACGGGTACTTATGAGACTTACACTCGGGAGAAGCAGAAAGGAATAGAAACCTTTGCTGCCAAAACTCCTCTAGCATACGTGTGCCTCGCTCCACTCCTCACACCACTGAATACATTTGCCTGCTGACTTTAATTAAGAGAATATTTAATTCATGAGATACTTTTCTAACTTTGCCTCTGTTCACAAGAAAACCTTTAGAAGAAATGCTGATTTATAAAAATCTCCCGAAAACAGCGATAGAAACTAACACAGTTCCAGGTGTGTGTAGAGAACTTAAGCTGAAATCGCTGGGCGTGGTACATGGGAAAAGTCTGACCATGTATGGGGACAGATGTCATGGGTTCATTTCCCGCCTGGTGACCCTTTCTGCATGTCTTCCTCCTCTCTCATAATGTTCTTTCTAGTCTGACCACTCTCAGGCAAAAGCCACCAAAGCAAATAAAATCTTTAAAAAAATCTAAAACTGCTAACTTCTCCTGTTTCCAGTATCACTCTGTGAAAGACTGACAGGGTGTCACACAGCTAATAAAAAGCTTCCTGAGAGTCCGTGTGCTTTATTGCACAAAGAATGGATAGCTGTTAACATGAGAGCACTGTGTCCGCTCTGGGCCTCAGCACTGAGAGGCAGCCTGCCATCATGTCAGGCAGAATCTGAGGGATGACAGCAGAAGCTGTCCTCACCATTTAGGACGTGGCCACTGATGGAACAAAGCACAGTTTCTTTTAACATAAATGGAGCAGTGGTATTTTTTGTATAATTACGACAATGAACAATATTTACCCAAATTTAACTACTGAAGGTAACATAATAAGCTGAATTATGCTGTCAATAGTAGCTTAAGCGTCTGGAAATAATCAGTGTTTTACTTTTACTTCAGAATTTGTCATTTAGTGAGGCTGGTCTCCTCCCATGATGTTTCTTTGTGGTCATCATGGCTACATAACGGTAGCCCAGGATGGAAAAACTCACAATACCTGATACATAGGCCTGTGTACAGCATCCTAAAGTTTATCTAATGTAAATTTCTAATATTTCTGATGAACCTTTCTAAAACAAAAAGCTAGACATGAGTGACAGCCGAAACACCCAAACCCATACACACACCAAATAACCTAATAAAGTTATAGCCCAAGTCTGTTACTTCAAATTACAGCTCAGAGTCACCTCCCATAGACAAACAGTACAGGTGTATTATACATTTTCTGAATCCTTGAAATGTTTTGTGTACATTATGTCTGTATCGCTGATGTCCCTGAATACCTCTGGGATAGAAAATGTTATCTAGTTTAGTGAAGAGGTGGGAAAAAATGTGTATTATGTTTGGTATAATGAGCTCTAGTGACCTCTGTGTTGGTCAGAGACTCAAAACCTGGTTTAAGTGAAAGCCAAGAGTGTCCCCTTTAAGATGATACCAAACACCATATTTGGTATCAATGCCCATAGCTTGAGCCTAATTCAGACGTACACCAATTTCAACAAACAGAGTTTGCCCACAGGGGTTGTTAACTTCATGAGCTGATATGACTCAGCAACCATTTTGGGAAGGCTATCATACCAAAATATTAACTAGAGACATATATCCTTTCTAAATAAATATGCAATATATACTTTGCCACCCTGAAATGGACCGGAGATGGATGTTGGCCTCTGGCTTATAGACTATTATTGGAGTAATTAAGTCACAACATTTGAAACATTTGAAAATATTCTTACTGCTAAATAAGTGATGAGAGTACTTAATGGTGTTTAAAAAAGCTCATATTGGAGGTTTGGTATGTGTCCAGGGTATGTGACTACATGTTGTAACACAGTGTAGCTCAGACAACATGTGTATGTGCATTCTATCCAAGATTAGGACACTTGCCTGGTATATTCAGTTCCTATATTATTACTTCAACATTGTAATGGGAATCACGTGGTATTTTCTGATTATTAAATTTTTTTTTTCCATTTTTACCAAAAGTTTTTGGTTTGTTGGAAGGCCATATTCAAGTCTGTCAGTATGTGCAATATCTATTGTTCTGCTGCTGGTTAAAACTATTATGATTGTAGGAATACAGCATATTAGTTTCAGGCCATACATTCAAGTGTATTGTCCTTTATTTGACACCAGAGGAAAATACTTCTTCTTCAACATCTTTTAGCAATAATTATTATCACTCCTTTCTATTCATGCTGTGACACACTGTCACATTTCTGGTTGAATAACACAAAGTTTGCATACAAGCCCTGTGCACACATACAAACAGCTTTACTGGTTCTCAGACCTTAGGCTGTCTTAGACTCAGGGCTCCAGTTGGGAAGAATTGATGGTTTGAACTTGTTTCCTCCCGAAAGGACAATGCTTTCTCCGACACCCTCAGGCACAATTTAAATGCAACATCTGTGGAGAGCTGTGTTGATTGCTTTTCAATCAAGCGAGACAAACACTAATTTGATTTGTTTTATGTATTTATTTATGAGGATCTGTAAAATTATAGGCTTCTTTCATGAAGCGTGAATGACTGGCAGTTCTCTGATAGGTCGGCTTGGGCCGACTGTTAACTGTCAAGACTTTAACATAAATATACCAACACAGATGAATTCTGGCAACACACAGAGAGGCTGGGAAGTGTTTGTATCTTTGAATATAAAGCTTTCTTTGTTACAGTAAATAATGCTGTTCACACACTGTTATTGACTTTGAGAAAATGTGTTAGTCCAACACTGATTTGTTGCACCCATGCCCTGAAACATGAAATATAACCAAAAGTGAGTTAAGCAAGCTTAGTTGCTGAAAACATACTCTTGGACTTACCTTCATGGATAAATATCTATCTAACATACCAGAATGTGAACCCTCATTAATCTTCATACAGACCACATACACTGATTGGTCACCAAGGGACAAAAAATCCTTTAACAGCACTACCATTGTAGGTTTGCCGCACTAGGTGAATTTCTGACAGCAAAGTGTATCTACTACTTTAAATGTATAAGAAATCTGAACTTAAACAACAATACATTCATAAATTAATTAACATGCATAGGCTGGTGCCTATCTCTATATCTATAGTATTCAGTTGGCGAGAGGCGTTTAGGTCACAGTCCATCACATGACAACACAGAGATATATAGGGCAAACAACAATGCACACACACATTCCTAACTAATGGCAATTTGAAACAACCTATTAACCTATCACACAGATTTGTGGAATGTGGGAGAAAGTCAGAGTAATCTAGTTAGAAGCCAGACATCCAGATCTTGAACATGATAAAGCCAAATAACTTTTCATGCCTCAGGAAATAGAAGTGCAGAATATTACAAACGGTGAACAATTTTTTAAAAAAGTGTAGCAGGACCCAATAGCATCAAAACAGTGAATAATGTTAATTATTATTGTTTGCCAGAACAGTGAGTTAGATCAGAACATACTTTATTGATCCCCAAGCGGAAATTACATATTTGTTGACAAGTGTTAAATATTAGCAAATGCAAATTTAACTGTAATCTTAAAAGATTACAACCACAAACATGAATACATTTCAATGGGATTCAATGGGAAACATCAGTACAAAGTGATCTACAATTGTAAGGTAAGAAAGAAAATTACAGATGACTGAAGGAAGTTTATTCAGCTAATTTCTTAAACAGTGTCAAACAGTAAAATTAGGATAAAGAGACGTTTTAAAGAGAAACACTATCACTAGCATAGTACTGGAACTGTTTGATACAAAAAATAAGGCCTTGGGATATTTACTAAAAATAACTAAATGATCACAAAAAATATCTGGCTGATTGTAAGAAAATACTGAGAAATAAGTGAAAACCTGTAAAACTATGCTCCACACTACTTGTGTGTTTTCTTTTTCTAACAAAGTCCTTACTGTGCTGAAAAACATTCAATTAAATTATTAGTGTAGGACCATCATTGCAACATAGATTTGTGACTTTCTCCATGCTAAAGCTGTAAAGGCTGTGCTATGTGAGTGTAGAAGTAAAGTCTTTGATTTATATATGAAGATAGTAACATTTTCTTGTCTGTGCACAGATTTCATGCCAGCTGCCTTACTCATCTGCTTAAAGCTATACTCTGTGGTGATGACCTTCTGTTTCCCCCTTGTCTTGGTTTGTAGACGGATGCCGCACTGATGTACGACGCCGTGCATGTGGTGGCCGTGGCTGTGCAGCAGTCTCAGCAGATCACTGTCAGTTCATTACAGTGCAACCGACACAAGCCTTGGCGCTTTGGAGCGCGCTTCATGGCCCTCATCAAAGAGGTAGATCCTAGTCTACCTGTTCTCCATTCAACTACAATCTTCTGTATACTCTGTACCATTACACAGAAAACACATTTTCTCAGAAAAGCAGACAAGTTTGGAATGTAAACCAGGATGACCAAGTGAAGATGGGAAATAAAAATATTTGTGTTTATATGAAAAAGATCATAGTGATAAAAGCAATTATCACTACTACATTAACATTTTAACTGTACAATGGAAATATATCCAACTTTTATACAAGACACTTTCAGTGAATAAGTTAATGCAGGAATTCAGAAGAGCTGCAAAAGAAAAAGAATAATCTGTAGTTTCCACTGATTGATTGTTTGAAAGGTAATACAAAGGATACAGAGTGAAAGCATCCAATTTCTTCAAAATTAGATGTTTTGGTTTGATCTTAAAACAATTTTCCTCCACAGAGATGTAAAAAAAACAAAAAATAACTGTCCACTATCATAAATTCTTGATGGCTATTGCTCCTTTTAAGCTACTTTCTTCAAATAAGTGAAATCACCATTTAAAAAAAAAATATTATGTTGGATTCTAGTCTCTTTACCCACATACAGAATCCAATCAGGAGAACAGATAATCAAATAAAGTTTACTACAGCAATGATGGATTGTGTGGTTGCCATCCACTTGTGGATGGCAACTGGGGTCGTCTGTACTCTGAAGAACAGTGAGAGAGATGGTGAGTTTGAGGTATACGGGACAATGGACCTTCAGGGAAAAATTGACTGATCTTGTTTGATATGAACTTCCGCCAGGGGGGAAAGTTACTGTGGTCTCTGGAGTTATGGTCTCTTTGTAGGGGTCCTTGTGATGATCCAGGTTTCAGTACGAGGTTCAAATGGAGAGAGTTCTTTGGTGGTAGATGGTCGAGGCTGCAGTGGAGGGTAGACAGGTAAGTTCAGGTGAGGAGGAAAGAGGAGCGATCCGACTGCCATCTGAGAATCCAGAAACTGTTAATGAATCATCTGCAGAGGCGAAAACAGACTTGGGCAACCAGCGAGTAACAATCCACATCATCACGAGGAGAAAATCCAGAAAGCCAGGAACTCAGGCTTCACAGGGTTTAAATCCCAGGCATCACAAAGAAACACCAGAGGGAGAAGCAACAGGTATATATTACTAGAAGTAATCTCAGAAAAACACAGAGCAAGCTCAGAGGAGCAACGAGTACCATAACTGGCAAACAGTCAGGTGTTGCCGTTCTGGCAGCCTGCTCCTCATATACTCCTGGATGATTAGGTGATAGATCACAGGTGTGCTGACATCAGTCAGCAGACATGCCCTCCAAGGTAGTGCAGCCTCTAGACACCATTTAGCGGCTGAAGAGGGAAGCAGCAGTCAACAGAAAATCCCCAACAAAGAGCCAAACCCCAATCTCCAATGGTGACTGCGTTTTACATTTTCACAGGCTTGTTTGTCTGACATTAAAATGAGTTTTTGTCAAACTTAGGAGTTTCAAAGAATGAACAAATGAAAGCAGAACAAACATGTGAATAAAGTAAATGCTTTAAAACCATCTAATATGATCCCAAATAAGGAAACTTTAAATATCTACAATGAGACTGAAAATCAATCAATCAATCAAATTTTATTAGTATAGCACATTTCAGCTACAAGGCATTTCGAAGTGCTTTACATCATAAACATAAAATACAAAGTCATGTAACATAGAATAAAATAAAATAAAATAAAATGAAATAAAAGCACGGAATTTAAGCGCCTGTTACCGCCGGACTCCGCCGTCCGTTTAACCACGGGAAAAACATGCAAAAGACTGGCAACATGCCCAGGGTGACCCCCACCTCCCATTGACCACTGGAGATGGGCACCAGCACACATTTGTGACATTACTATTAAGCGTATAAGATAATGAATGGAAGGATTGTGAAAAGCAAAGATAATTGTGCTTGGGTGACTTACAGTGAATGTTTTTTTAAGTACATAATACAAATTTACAGTGATCTCCACTGAAGTAAAACATCCTCAGATATGCCACAACACTTCTGTAAATGAAGAGGCACTCAGTCAGAGCCACCCTCTGTAGTGTCAGAAAGATTTTGAGTAGCTCACAGAGGAACTTCCAAATCTGTTGCTCCCACTTGCTGATTCAAAGATGGGCCCTGAAGTGCATTTCTCTCTGTCTGGAGAAACTGTGATGATTTGCCAAGCCATCTCTGTTGTGAGTCACTTTCATGCTACCATGTATTCTATCATGGCTCTAAATATCTGTAAAGATAGGGTAATTGCTTTTCCATTGTTACACATGGAGTTGGAGTCAGTTTAGACACCTTCAAACAGAAAAGACTACGCAAAAAGAGAAAAGGAAGATTTCTTGGATGTTTCTTTCAAGGCTGACATCAAACCAATAGCAGAGGGGCAGACTTGATGTTGCTGGGTTGTTGTCTTCTCTGATGACCTATGTCTTACTCCTTCTGTCTGCAGGCACACTGGGATGGCTTGACTGGAAGAATCTCTTTCAACAGGACCAATGGCCTGAGAACAGACTTCGACCTCGATGTTATTAGTCTCAAAGAAGAGGGTCTTGAGAAGGTTATACATTTTCTAATTTGTGTGTAAATCTTCAGTCTTCAAATACAAAATTAATGAGTTGGACAAAGAAAAAAGAGTCAATCTGTGTGCCACAGAGGGTTTGATTAGTCAATGATCAGTGTGAACATTGTGTGTGGGTGTGTGCGTGGGTGTGTGTGTGCGTGTGTGTGTGTGTGTGTGTGTGTGTGTGACCTGAACTCAGAAATGTGCTCAGTCTCTACATAAAAATTCTAGCTAAAACACACATACTCATCATCTCATCTCACAAACCTCTTAAGCTTTTAGTGACATCAGAGATCATTTGGTTTATTGATCTTTAAACCTCAACAAACTAATCCATTTCTGATGGATTTTGTGTGATACACAAAAGCAAAATAGTGCCTGATTGTGAAATTGAAGGAGGATAATACAGGTTTTTTTCAGAACTGTTAAAAATTAAAACATGAATGCATATCTATTTGACCCATTTTACCCGTAAACAGAATGAAATGTGTTTATTGTTAAATAAACTAAAACCCTGTGTTTCCTGTGTGAAATTTAACCCGTATCTTTAAACTTTGTAAGTCAAAGTATTCACATTCATGTGAAAATCTGGAGGGATGGCACTGTAGAATGTTTTTACACATTCTACAGTGCCATCTGTGGAATAGCTTTGTTATTCACATAATGAACTATTCTGAGTCAATACTTTAATATCAGACATTCTAATTGGTTAGCCAACAGTTGAGTTAGCTCAGTCAGCTTAAGTAAACTAAAACTGTCAAGACATTGTAGTTTGTTCATGAAAAAAATAATAACTTTTCAAAAACTACATGTGATATTTTTACTCGGATGTTTGTTTTAAACTTCCATAATGATTGATGTTGTTCAAGGGATGAAGTGCGGGTTAAACACATGAAAATTAGAGTGAATGGGCTCTGCAAACCACTTTTTTTCTACATTTTATTTTTGTATTTATGTTTTCAGACATATTGTCATTTTCTGTGAATCCCTTACTTGATATAACTGCCTTCCATACAGCAGTTGTATGGAAGGCAGTTATATCATATAACTGTCTGCCAAAAGAAGGAAATGCAAACATTTCCTTTTTTTCTTCTTTTTTTCCTCTCTCTCTCCTCCCAAACTGGCAGTCGTCTCTCTCTCTCTCTCTTTTTTTTTTTGCGTTATTGTACAATTTTCAAAACGGACAAGAGTTTAAATGAAATAACTCCAAACAGAAAACATGCATACAAAAAAAAAACCTTCAAATAAGAACACAAAGAATCTTATATAAGATTCTATAAAGAGATTCTTTATATGAATCTCTTTATATAAGATTCATATAAAGATGAATCTTTATAAATTCATCTTTATATGAATTCATAAAGATGAATTCATATAAAATTTCAAGGCTGGTTTCTAATCTCCAGTTCTTGCAAAACTTTGATCTGCAGAAACTCATTTTAACAGATTCTGAAGGGAGATGTAAGTACTGTAACAGCTTCCAAAATGTTTATTCTTCCTTTGCTGTTCTAAGCAGCCATTAATTATTTACATTGGGAGCCAAGGTAGTCACACTGGGTTTGTAAGAAAGAGGTTGGAACTAAGCAGTTATGTAAAAACTATTTTCAAACCAGATATTTCAAACTGCACATGTTAAGCTCAGAGTCGGAAGGTCATATTCTGTACATAATAGTTTTATTTTGTGCGAATCACCCTCCAGAAAAGTACATAGCACTCACACCTATAAGATCCAAAATGCCCTGTTTTTCACAGCTAACAACCAGGATAAAAAATAAAACCTGTGCTTGAGCTTCAGTCTTTCCATCAGCACATTTTGCTGATTGTTTTTCCAGTTCATCTGTGAAACATTGCTCCAACTCCACCTCCAAAATGTTCAAATGCTTTACCTATTAGAGCCTGGTTTGTTCTTCTGCAGAAATATGTGATGTCTTGGTCTTTCTCTGCCTTTCTGCAATTGCTTTCAGGTTCAGCAATCATCTGTGTTACATGATGCTTCCTTTTCCCATTTGCTTCTTAAGTGTTTAGTCACAACTATCTACAGGGTAAGGGTTAGGGTTATTTATATAAAAAAATTCCCTTCTCACCCACCGCGGGTGGTTCTTATCCTCTGAGCTCGGGTCCTCTACCAGAGGCCTGGGAGCTTGAGGGTCCTGCGCAGTATCTTCTGTGCCAAGGACTGCACATTTCTGGACTGAGATGTCTGATGTTGTTCCTGGGATCTGTTGTAGCCATTGATCCAGTTTGGGGGTGACTGCCCCGAGGGCCCCGATGACCACAGGCACCACTGTGGTCTTCACCTTCCAGGCCCTCTCCAGTTCCTCCCTGAGGCCCTGGTATTTCTCCAGTTTCTCGTGCTCCTTTTTTCCTGATGTTGCAATCGCTTGGTATTGCTACATCTACCACAACGGCTTTCCTCTGTTGTTTATCCACTATGACAATGTCTGGTTGGTTCGCCATTACCATTCTGTCTGTCTGGATCTGGAAGTCCCACAGGATCTTAGCTCTGGCATTCTCCACCACCTTTGGGGGGGTGTTTCCCACTTTGACTCGGGGTTTCCAGTCCATATTCTGCACAGATGTTTCTGTACAGTATGCCTGCCACTTGGTTATGTCGTTCCATGTACGCTTTCCCTGCCAGTATCTTGCACCCTGCTGTTATGTGCTGGACTGTCTCAGGGGCCTCCTTGCACAACCTACACCTTGGGTCTTGTCTGGTGTGGTAGATCTGGGCCTCTATTGCTCTGGTGTTTAGGGCCTGTTCCTGGGCGGCCATGATGAGGGCCTCTGTGCTGTCCTTGAGCCCAGCTTTTTCCAGCCATTGGTAGGATTTACTGATATCAGCCACTTCGGTTATTTGCTGGTGGTACATCCCATGTAGGGGCTTGTCCTCCCATGATGGTATCTCTGGCACTTCAACCTCCGTTCCCTGTTGTCTGAGACATTCACTGAGCACATTGTCTGTTGAGGCTTTGTCCCTGATGTATTTATGGATCTTAGTTGTTTCGTCCTGGACAGTGGTTCTCACACTCACTAGTCCTCTGCCTCCTTCTTTGCGGCTCGTGTACAGTCTCAGGGTGCTGGATTTGGGATGGAACCCTCCATGCATTGTTAGTAGCTTTCTAGTCTTAATATCTGTGGCTTTTATCTCCTCCTTTGGCCAGCTAATTATTCCAGCAGGGTATCTGATTACTGGCAGGGCATAGCTGTTTATCGCACGGATTTTGTTCTTGCCATTGAGCTGGCTTCTCAGGACTTGCCTTATTCGTTGGAGGTATTTAGCTGTTGCTACTTTCCTTGTGGCCTCATCGAGGTTGCCATTTGCTTGTGGTATACCTAGGTACTTGTAACTGTCCTCTATGTCTGCTATTGTTCCTTCTGGGAGTGAGACCCCTTCTGTGCGGATCACCTTCCCCCTCTTTGTAATCAGCCGACCACACTTCTCTAGTCCGAATGACATCCCAATGTCCATGCTGTAGATCCTGGTGGTGTGGATCAGTGAGTCGATGTCTCGCTCACTCTTGGCGTACAGCTTGATGTCATCCATGTAGAGAAGGTGACTGATGTTGGCCCCATTTTTGAGTCGGTATCCGTAGCCAGTCTTGTTGATAATTTGGCTGAGGGGGGTTCAGGCCTATGCAGAACAGTAGCGGGACAGAGCATCTCCTTGGTATATGCCACATTTGATGGACACTTGTGCAAGTGGTTTGCAGTTGGCTTCAAGGGTGGTTTTCCACAGCCTCATTGAGTTTGCAATGAAGGCTCTCAGAGTCCTGTTGATGTTATACATCTCTAAGCATTCAATGATCCAAGTATGCGGCATTGAGTCATAGGCTTTCTTGTAATCAATCCAAGCCATGCACAGGTTGGTGTGTCGGGTTTTGCAGTCTCGGGCAACTGTGCGGTCTACGAGGAGTTGGTGTTTGGCTCCTCTGCTATTTACACCGATACCTTTCTGTGCCATGCTCATGTGCTTATCCATGTGTTTGCTTATCTTGGCCGCTATGATGCCTGACATGAGCTTCCAGGTTGTGGAGAGGCAGGTTATTGGTCGGTAGTTGGGTGGGACTGGACCCTTTGATGGATCCTTCTGGATTAGGGATTGTCCGCCCTTCAGTTAACCATTCAGGGTGAGTCCCACTTTGTAGCAGCTGGTTCATTTGACCTGCCAGTCGCTCATGGAGGGCAGTGAGTTTCTTTAGCCAGTAGGCATGGATCATGTCAGGCCCTGGTGCTGTCCAGTTTTTCATACCTGAGACTCTTTCTTGGACATCTGTCACAGTGATGGTTACCGGGGCTTGCTCAGGGAGGTTGCTATGGTCCTCTCGTAGAGAGATCAACCACTGTGCATTGCTGTTGTGGGACGCCTCCCTTTCCCATATGCCTTTCCAGTATTGTTCAGTCTCCAGCCTTGGTGGGTCTGCTCTGTTGTTATTACCCTGCCATTGAGAGTACGCCTTAGCTGGTTGAGTGGAGAAGAGCCGGTTAATTCTTCTGGATTCATTCTCCCTTGTGTATCTCTTTAGGCGGCTGGCCAAGGCTTGGAGCCTCTGTTTGGCAGTTTCGAGTGCTTCAGGTATGGGCATCTGCCTGTACTTTCTGGGTACTTGTCTTTTCATTGTACCCTTGTGGAGCTCTGATAGTTGGCTCACTTCCCTCCTTGTTACCTTGATTTTAGCCTCTAACCATCTTTTCCATGGTGGGTATTGGGTCTCATGGTTGCTCTTATAGCCAAGTATCTCAAGGATCACTGATGCTGAGTTGTAGATCAGCTCATTGGTTTCTGTTATGGTGTTGGTAGGGATCGTTCTCAATGCTGCATTCACATTCTCAATGAGACTTTCTGATGGTACTTCACTCAGCCATTGTAATTGGCGCCGGGGAGGCCTGGTTGTCATTTGGGTCATGATTCTCTCTCTCAGGTCAGCAGCTGTCTCGTTCAGCTCTGATTCGCTCACTGGGGCCGTGTATCCCCTCACTGTGTGGGGACTTGTAGTTAAGTCCCCACAGTTCTGACATCCGGGTTCCTCCCTTTTGCCGTAGCATTTGTGTTGTATCTCGTCAATCTCAAGTTGTGATAGCAGTTGCCGTTTGCGGATGTTGGAACACTGAGCTACTAGTTGTTTAGCACTTAGTGTTGACTGGGGATGTCGAAGTAACCATTCCTTCCCCAGTCTTTGCATGTAACCTCTCTGACTAGGGTTACTTGAGTAGTAGCATTCCAACAGATCCACATTTTCATCTCTCGCCCATTTCCGTCTTGTTCCAGTAGCCCATTTGTCATCAAGGTGCTCTGGTTCCCCAACACCTGACGCAGACCTTGTTTGGCCGGGCGACGTCTGAGCCGGCATGTTATGCAACTTAGTATCTCTCATGGTATGAGGTAGGCAGTAGCTTGAAGGGTCTTGCCTAAGGACCCAGACTGGATTCGAACCCCGCCCTCTCGGGTGATATACTGATGCCTTATCTATTGAGCTATCCAGTCAGCTATAGATATCTATATCTATATATATATAGATATATATCTATATATATATAGATATATATCTATATATAGATAATATATCTATATATTATTATATATAGATATAGATATATATCTATATATATATATATATAGATAGGTATAACTGTTTGGCAAATCACAACAGTTATGTCTCAGATGATTCTACAAAGTGTCACATGGGAGAGTTACATTCTACTGACTTTCATCAAAGAGATTGGGCTAGTGAGACTATGGGCATCTGCACCATTGCCATTTGGCTGTGGGGTGTGAAAGCAGGAAAACCTGTGGGAAGCCAACAAAACAACATTCTCTAAAATGCCAATCAACACTGTTGATCATTTATGATCACTAGAAAAATAAGTATTAGAGCAGTAATATCCGTAGTGCTATAAGAATAAACCTGAGGAACATGATAGTAAATTAACAATTACACTTTAATAAAGCCCTTACACACAAGTAATCACATAACGAGGCTCAAATGAAGACATTAGGGGACACACCAGAATTTTCAGACAATGATCTTAATCCTTCTGGGGCCTTTGCAATCGACCCATCAGAGCTGTATTATTTGGAGTGAAATTACAACCCAGAAGACTGCCTGTCACCAATTATTTTGCTTCAAATATATACAGAATTCTGCGAAACACACCAATAGCACTGATATACACTCTTTTATCAAAGGAACAAAAAACTACAGATGGTTTTTTATGGAGGTCCTGTGGAGCTGAGAACCTGGCACCAGGTATAACCAGTCTATGGCACATTTGCCATATACCAGGAAGAATGGGCCGCAGCCTGTGGCCTCCACCATATCACAATAGAGCCAAACAAGCATAATATTGTGTTGTGAACCCTGCAGCATTAAACTGGGATGATGCAGTAATGACATTTAAAGTTTTGTGACCAAAAATATCAATAGATTACATTGTACACGCTGCTTTGTGGCCTTGAGTTGACTATTTGAACTGTTGACACTTGGGTTTGAAGTGTAGCAAAAATGGTTAATATTCCAATAAACATAGCTACCTAGAATCTGGGATGTCCGATGACGGAACACAAACATACACATCATAACTTCTGTAAGTGAGTAATCATAGTCTTAGAAGTTCTGCAGTACCAATAATGTGGGAGTGGTGTCGGACTTTGCTTTATAAAAGAAAGATGCACAAAACAGAAAAAAGAAAATATAAAGAATGAGTAATTCATAAACATAAAATATCTAACTAAAAAGCTTAAATCAAACTTGAAGGTGAAGAAAAAGAAAGGAACAAAAAACAGACATAGAACAGCAACAATAATAATAAATTCAGTTTTTATCAGTGACAGCTGCCAGAGGGATTCAGAGTTTTTCTGGTTTGTAATGATTATGATTTACTTCTGCATTTTTTTTTGCACTTTATTTGCTTTGGGGGATGGTGTGTAACTAGCCAAAAGGTGAGTGCCTGTGTGAGGATTTTGGTTTCTCTGTATGTATTTTGGTTAATTCAGTCGCTGTGTTGTCATCTCTTGCCCTTGACTGTATCCAGCTTTCTCTTGTTCCTTCATTACCCCTGTGGATTTAATCTGACCTTTGTCATCTGCTCCCTGTTGGATCCTTAGCCATTGTTTTGTCACTCCAAGTCTGTCGTTCTCTGGTGTCTTTTTCTGTTGGTCCTTGCTTTGCCAACTGGTTTTTGGACATTATTAAACTCAATTTCTCACCATATTCTGGGTCCTACTGCACTTATTCTCATCACATTAACAACTTCATGATAGCCTAGTGTTATTCCTGTGAAGTTTGACTTTCTGACAGCATGGTCATCTTATCAGCTTGTTCAATATCATGTGATTCCTGTGAAATTTCTGTATCCTAGTTATACATGTTCACCTATATTTGACAAATGACTGAGACTTGAAATTGAATTTCTCGATGCCACTAACTACAATTCAGCATGTTACTATGTCAATGTTTCCAGCATAGTCTTTGTGTTCATCTTCACCTACTAAAGAGTTCCAACAGTGTGGTAAGATGAAAAGATTCATGCAAAATCATATTCAAAACTACATTCTCTAATCATCCACTTCTCTAGTGTAGCTCTTAAGTTGGGACCTTGAGCTGTGAGGTGTTGCTGGAAAGGCTCCACAGACCCAGGTTTTTGCTAGGTACCAGTGTTTCCTGGCTTATCCTTCACTGCAGCTTTGTATTGTTCTGACAATTTTGATTGTAGACTTATAATGATCCTTGTTGCCTTGATTTAAGCTTTCAAGCTGCTGAAGATGCTGGGGTCTTTTGGAGTGCAGGAGGCGTGTGGTGGCATCAGCCACCACAGAGCAACTCCAACATACAACAAGAAAGCGATCATTAAGGCTGGTTAACTTCTGCACCTTACTTTATTTCTTTCCTCGCAAGGATAAGCTGCCTCCTACTCTGTTTAGATTGGAATAAGCAGATTGGCATAGCTTTCTATGTCACATTTTCATTTAGTTTTCGCCATCCTGTTTGTACAGTAGGCTTATAATAAACAGACCACAGAAGCCAGAGCCCATCGTGGCCCGACCCAGTCCAAATTTCAAGTCAGGCTCAGGGTATAGATCTAAACTCCAATATGTCATTTTTTCAAATATATTGATGTTCTCAGACGGAGAGAAGCATCCTGAGAATAGAACAACTACATTGTTCAGCACTCAGAGATTTACAAGATTATGAACAAGAGAAGAACCAACTAATGCTGCTGATGCAAATAATGTTCACTCATGGAACTGCAAGCACTTTCAACTTCATTATTCTCACTGGCGCATTCCTCTCAGCGTCTTCTGACCTTTAGTCTACGTAGTGTGTGTTCTGGCACATCCATGAATAATTTACTCCATTAATAAAAACTCATTCAAAAGCTCTCCAGTCTCATGAAACTTGAATCAAAGGGTTGATTTGCAATTCCAAAGACTATCTCAAGCACTCACTCAGATTATCATAGGTGCCTTGAGGAGTGTGTGGCAGCTGAGGGTTGGATTGTCTGTGGTCCCCTCAAGTGATGCTTATCGTTGAGAAGCTGGATGGAGAGCAGGGATGTTAAAGAGACCCGTCTTTACAACCTAAAGTAAGAATTGAAACATGAAAAGCCTTGAGGCATAAGCTGATCTTTGCTGTCCTCTTCCATTTTGCTTCTCTGTTGTGTATGTTCCTCCCTCCCTTTTTCAGCTCCCAGTGGTCAGCACCTCAAAAGGCCATGAGGCAGATCAGAATCCTTGATCAGCTGTAACATTGGTCCCTGTTGATGTCAAGAAGAAAGCAGCCATGAAATTGTTGAGGTTGCTGTCAACTGTTTCCTCAGGATGTTGTACAAATAATCTTTGTGTTGAACCGAAAGGGAAAGATGGTAAAATTACCAGCACATCAGTAGTCATATAAATTTTTAGGCAAACTCACGAAAATTGGAATTAGTTTTATCTTTCATTCTATGCCTATTTTCTAAGTAAACAAAGAAATAGTTGCATTGAATAAAAATTTACATAAGTTTCACTAAAATTTAAAGGTGCACAATTTTATTTTCCACTGATGTACTATATTATAATCTTGTACAGCCTAAGAACACTGTTAGACCTGAATTTTCCCAATGTGGAGACAGTGTTTCTGTTCTCTTACACCCTTAACCCTCGCCCCCAAAATCACCAAAACGACTGAAAAGGCATACCCAAATTAAATCAGCTGCTGTTCTTGAACAATTTGTAGTACATGCAGAAGCTTGGTCTCTTTTTTAAGATGACATGCAAAATTTTCTATTTCTGCAGTCAAAAATATCTTTAATAGTTTGTAGCTATTACGCTTGCAACAAAAAAGAAATTGAAACATTTTGTTTCACTCAGATTTTTCATTTTTATTTTTTGTAAATGCACATTGAGTCTTGAATGTATGGACTGGAAAATACAATAAATCTGTAGAATATAGCATTCTGCTTGTGGATTTCAAGACTGATAGCAAAACAAGACATATCATTTTGAACATGTTTATTTTTGAGGATGTACAGATGTTGTCCTAGTGTGCATTTGGAGTCTCCAAATTGCACACTTGGACAACATCTTCTTACCCCTTCTTTGCCCCTCCCCTTCGAATGACACACTAGCCCTCCTCTTAGTACACCCCCCAATTTACTCCCCTTCTTCTTTAAAACTGCCCCCGTTACTCCCGTGCCCCATTCCCTCGGCCCCCCCTTCTTGCTCTTCGTTTTAGATTCAAAAAACTTTTTGAATCTTGCAGTTAAAGTGAAACTCAAAGCGATAAGTTTCAAAATGGGTTATTGATTATTCTTAAGTCTTCCTGCATAACATACTTCATGCTGGGACAATGTTTTTTTCTTTTACAGATTGGTACCTGGGATCCAGCAAGTGGCCTCAATATGACTGACAATCAGAAGGGAAAGACAACTAATGTCTCAGATTCATTGTCCAATCGATCCCTTATTGTCTCCTCCATACTGGTAAATAAATTTTTCCCTATTTTCTTAAACTTTATTATATATATTTGTATTTGATAACAGTCTAGTTTTGTTTATTCTAAAAATGTGTAGGGAAAAAAAATAAAGACAGGAGATTACATAGGGTTGAGTTTGCAACTATTTATCATACTGAGCATGCATGCAGTATGAAAGAAAGAAAGAAAGAAAGAAAGAAAGAAAGAAAGAAAGAAAGAAAGAAAGAAAGAAAGAAAGAAAGAAAGAAAGAAAGAAAGAAAGAAAGAAAGAAAGAAGGAAAGAAAGGAACTCTATCTGAGTCAGGACCTGGGTCAGCACAAACGGACATCTGTCTTGGCCGACTTCTATGTTATAAAAATGGATAGATTCTTACACCGATATACACAACAGTGGGAAACTGAATGCGGTTTCACAGGAAATTGGACTTCAGCAGTCGTCTTTCCAATTGCAAAATGATTCTCTTTTGAGTTACAGTCACTGCCTACTGTTACAGTAAACATTGGTTGCCTAAGCTATGTATTCCTCCAGATGGTTCTAATACATATAAGGTTGTTGCATTAAATTGTATAATTTTTTACATTAAAATTGCTGCAGCATTAATGTAAATTGAAAGCATTAAGTAAATGAAGTTACTAATTAAAAAACAATTTGTCCAATTCCACCCTCATAAAACTGCACATTTCTGAATATAAACAGAAACATATTTAAAAAGAAATACTTGATGCATGTGAAATAGTGCTATTTATGTAAAATACATTAAAATGAATGAACTGAGAGAGAGATTTGTAAATACCATCACTGACCAAGTAAACACAGTCTGAAAAAATCTCTGATGGTGTCGACAAAATGCCAAACTACCTCAATTTAAATGATGCTAATCTGAAGGAGGCCATATTGTAGCTCAGCAGTTCCTTAAAATATTTACAACAAACCAAAATTAAGCATTTATTTTACAACATTTTATCAGACTTTTATAAATTCCCAGGTGTGGTGTTGACACAATATGGTTGTGCAAAAAACTTTCAGAATTTCTGATGCCTCCCAGTAATGCCTGATTTTTTTGCATTCTCATTATGTCTTACTGTAGTGACATAATGAATCGTTAGTAGTGGTATCCCGCTATATGAATCATAAGAAATATGATGGCAACATGTAAATTAATCAGCACTAACAGACCGTGATGCGTATGACACAGGTCTCTGCATTCTGATCATGCAATGCTAGTCCTGTGTTGTCAGCTCTGTGGTAATAGCATCGAAAGCTTGTTGTGACCATGACCACATGTTTGACTTCTTAAGAAGATCTCTCAAAGGTCAGGTTTTCTCTGCCAGGTGGGTGTCAGGTTTAACACCTATTAAACAAACACAGGAAAGACAAGAGAGTTGGATTCTTTCTTACTCGCGAGGAGAACAGACAGAGATGTGCTTTCAGTTGCAATCTCCTACCGCTCTGAAACCACATTTGTCTGCTCCTCTCTTTTTATTGTTTTCAGGATCCCGAATCACAAAGACGCTGTAACTCTAAAGGGAGGAGAAAACACTTCATCACATAGCTACAGCGCCAATGACAATCACTAACTAAAACACAAGGTATCTTGCACTTGATAGTCTCGTTCCAGACACAGGGTTAAACAGAGCAAGTTGTACATCTTCACGGTCATAGTTTTATAGCAATCTAGCCGGTCAAAGAGGCCTTGCTTCCCGCCGAGAGATAACCCTGCAGAAACCTGCTGTCACTGCTTTCCTTCACTGAGGCCTTCTGAGAAAGGAATCAGAGTAATGCAACAATACAGAAACATTCTTAATTCTAAGATGAAATTAAACAATAAAAGCAGATAAGAAAATATGCATAATAGAGATACATGACAATAACAAATGTTTGATTAATAACATCACAGTTTATCCAACAGTAGGGAAGGAACTTCCCCAGATGGTTCACCATACCTAGAAAACATCTCAGCTTGCTTTTATTTCTGGGCTCCTGCATGGCTCTTATAGCGCTCACTTTTTCTGGGTCTGAACTGACTCCTGATGCCTCAATGACTTGTCTCAAGAACTTTATTCTGCATTTAGAAAACTCACACATTTGTCATTTAGCGTTACTTTCGCCTCCTGGAGTTGAAACAGTGCCTTCCTCAGTCTTTCATTGTGCTCCTCCTGCATTGTCTCTCATGACATATTTATTCGGTTTTGTGAGATCAATGCATATCCTCACCTTGCCTGAGCTCTTGGGAACAACCACCATAGGCTCCTCCATTTTGGTGATGACACCTTCCTGTTGCATACGGTTGAGCCCAATGTTCCCTCTAAGCTGCGCACCTGTGCACTCCTCGCATATTCTCAGTGCACAAGCAAATCTATGTAGTGTATAAAATAAAGTCCAATGTAAACTGGACATTAAGCTCAGACATCAGTTTTGACCATGGACCAATAACATTTTTTTTGTACTACTGGAAGTTTCCTAGAGAAACTGCATACTGTCTTTTCGTGTCTCCGCATTTTCTGCTCTGTGCCTTTATGTCCTGTGTGGCTTTTGTGACGACATATTTGTGTCGCCTTCGGTTGTCTGGAGCGCATGCTCAACGCTCGCGTGAACATGATCCAACTGTGCGCCAGCAATGTCTGACTTGAAGTTGGCATGAAACACTTCGTGTTGCTTTTTTACTAGCTCACTCTGATGGGCTGTTTAACGCCTTCTCTAGCGTCCATTTGTAGCTATTCTGATAGTCTTGTATCTCAGACCCACGACAAATCTGTCCCGCACCTTCTCATCATGCGAAGTCCCGTATCCACAGTGTTCAGCCAAACACTGTAATGCGGTGTGAAAGCCGTCAACGGACTCACTCGTCTCCTGTTGGCGCAGATTGAATTTTGCCCGCTCAAACATAACATTCCGACGGGCTACAAAGTGAGCATCCAGCCATCCCTTAACAGTTTCGTACTCACTCACTTCTTGCAGAGTAAGATGCAGAGAAACCAATATATCTTTTGCTTCGTCCCGCATGGTGTATATCAGAATATTTACTTGGTTTACCCATTTCGTCCAGTCTTCAGCTCTGAATGTGAACTTTTCAGGCAGGGGAACTTGAAACTGGTTCATGAAGTTGTCATTCTTATTTTTTCGAGCCATCAGTTCTCACTTATTTTTTCTCTCTTTTCGCAAAGTAGACTGTACTTCTGACACCATGTTCTGTTCTCCGATATGTATATTTAATAAAATCTTGAGGCTACTCAGAAGCACACGTGAGACATTTCCATCTTAGTAGGCACTCTTTTATTCTGTTCCGCCCCCAAACAATACAGCAGAAAGGTTCCTTTCCACCAATAGCCTAATACTACAGCATGTCAGGGGTTTAACAGGATATTCTTCTGGAACTGGGATGTTTGTGAGTGGAATTGGTTCGTGTGTGGTGTGTTGCTCCTGATGTGTGGCTGGACATATGAATCAATCGAACCTGTTGTAGTTTTATCAGTTCTGTGGTCACAGAGGTTTGGAAAAAGTCAGCCGACAATTCTTAAATTGTGCCCTTGGAACCAGACTTAAGACTCACCAGCTCTACTCCTCTCCTCTTGACCACTGCCCTAAAGCTCTCTGACTCTGGTTGCTATGGTAGCATTTAGACATCCCTTTAAATAAGATACGCCACAAAACGAACATTTTTATGAAAATTTTAACTTGATAATGGCAAATTAATGGGAGCCCTGAGCTTGTTTCTCTGCAATGAGACGATCCCATCTGGGAGAGATGAGAGACAATGACACCTGAAGCTTATGCTTATGCACAGGGTTTTTATGGTCTCTAAGTAGAGAAGCAGTTTGAGCTTCATTCCCTCATTACCAGACGGTCATCATATCGTGCAGAGCAGCTTGGAATGTGGTAATCACCTACCGGGATAAATCCATTCTCCTGTCTCTTCTCTGGGCCTTTTCCCCTTCCAAAGAATCTGATCTGTTTCTTACTCATTTTGCTACTTGCAGCTCAATGTTGGCACAAGACGCAACCAAGAGAAGCCAGTTAAAGTTTTTTCCAAAATAATAATTTCTTCAGACTCAAATATTACATAAAACGGAAATATTTAATTATTTCTTGTGCAGCCTGGTACCAATTGGTCCACAGACAGGTACCAGTCCGCGGCCCAGGGGTTGGAGACCACTGCTTTAAAGCACCAGACGCATTGAGACAACCCAAACTCAGGAATCACAGCACACAGAAGAGGAAGACACTGTCACCACATCAGACCTCAGAAACTGCAAACAGAAAAGACGGTTAATAAATGTGACAACCCTGAACCTAACAAAAGAAAAAACAATATCGGCCCAAATAAATTTACAGTTATGTAAAGAATCAAAAAGGGCTGCAAACAAAATAAATAAAAATAGAAAATAATTAACATAGAAAATACAAGTTAAAAACATCAGGACCAGGTGTGGCCCTCTCGCCACGCCACAGCAGGAGGCGAACTGGGCGCGCCAATGCCGCACTGCAGACACTGGAGGTGGCTGACTGACACCAAATCAGAATTCGAAGACAAATGAACATGCAGAAATTCGAGAGACAAAAGAGCAGCAGCTGTCCAGATATGGGAGAAACCTATGAAAGTTAATTAGTCACAGTTTCAAACACAACCACAACAAACTGGAGCCTATAATGAGTGTTAATTTCTTACCTGCTACAGAAACCCGCACATACACACTTGCAGAACGAGTTTACCTATGATCACACTTAATTTTAGATTTCCCGACAAGATCAACTATAGTCCAGGGAGAGCGGACACCTACCACCAGGATTTCAGAGCAGCATGCACGGGACATGAAATCAATTTGAATATTATTAATTGTAATAATTTTCATCCCATAGTGCTATTTAAAAACAAGAGTCAAATGAAATCTAATAATAGCCAGCTCATTCCAATTCATTGTTGAATACTATGCATCTGACTTCCAATAAAACATAACCAGCCGATCTTTAGTGAAAGGGGCAGAATGATTTGTGCACATTCATTTCAGTGCTGCAGTCTCAGGTATGCTATGCTATGTAAAAGGTAGACCTTTAAAAATAAGAAAAAAATAGTTTGTGACTGTAGGATTCAAAATGAGATATCTGAATAATAAATCTGCAACTTAAAAATATTTCTGTTTGATCTTCTGAAAACAATGTGCAAACTGAATGCAACATTTCTTTAAACCAGTTATACAAAGCTAGAACAGCTCTCAGCCATAACACATAACACACTTGCTCCAAAGATATCATTATTTTTAAGTCTTTTCTCTTCAAAAGTCTCCCAGTGCTCTGCTTGTACTGCCTTTCCTTTCATAGCACTTTACAGAAAATTTGCTCTCTGATTCAATTGAAGCAGAGTACCTCAAAGCACTTCTCTTCCAAACTGCCAATTGACTTCACCACTGTGGGGATTCCAATTTAGTGGAAGAAGACTCAGGCAAAGGAAAATTAACTGACTGATTGTCCAATAAGATTTTGTGCTTTATGGCTCTGCCTCCCGTTGAGCAATTTATCAGAGACACCAAGTGTTTTTCTTTTCAGTGATTTCAAAATCAAGAAGGTACTACTCAGCTTAGAGTATTTAAAAATCCTGAAAGGCTCCTTATTTAATTGTTCGTTCAGGATTATTTGCTTCAACGGTTGTATTTTTCCACTAGTTTCCATCTGATTTTCTTCTGTCCTTAAGATATGTAATTTTCATTGTTGCAATTTTTTAACAAGTATCTGCCTACTAGTTATGCAGTGATCATTATCACTGTTTATAATAATATTATTTACTCATACAGTTTAAAAGTACAATACATATTTTCATTTTATTCCATTTTGTGTGTGCAGTGACTACTAATTTATGAGTGTGTCATAAATTATTGCCCACATCGGAGAACATTCATAGTTGAAACCAGATGTTTGCATACTTTTCCAGTTTTAGGTAAATTAGGATTACTGATTTTTTTTTCTATTTGCTAAATACCAGAGTATTAAGAGAGAGAGAACTGTTTAAGGGATTTTTTTATTATTTTTTTTAAAGTCAAAAGTTTAATTATACTTCACTGGGTCAAACATTTTGCATATCACAATAGTTTGATCTGCCTCCCATTTTATGCTTTGAGATTCTGGGAACCAGCAGTAAGCCTGCTCTCTGAGAGCAGAGTGCTCTGCTAGGAATATCTTAAACAATCAGATCTCTGATGTATTATATAGGTGATTATTATGAGCTTTGTATGTGAGAAGAAGAATCTTAAATTCTGTTCTGGATCTAACACCGAGTCAATGAGGGGAAGCTATAACAGGAAAAATATAATTTTCCTTTTTGATTTTCATCTGGTGCATCATGTATAAAGCGTGCATATGCACAAAAATGTGCATCGTCATATTTTACGCGCAAATTGCCATGTATAAAAATTAACTTTGCATCAAACTTTGCATAAATATACTTGCACTTTGATGTGCAGCAGCCATGCAAAGATTTTCTGTGAACAATATCAGAATACAAAGTGTCAAAAATCACCTAAATACACTGAAATTTGATTAAATTCAGGTATTTAGACCAAGAAGCATCAAACCTGGTGTTTTTTTCATGATCTTAATATTTTAGTGTTTAAATGGAGCCGCATTTATCCTCAGACAACAACATAACACACACAAAATAAAGAAAATAAAAATGAAAAATGTGAAAACCTCACTCCAATGTAAATAATTTTCCTCAGTTTTTGTTTCATAAAGATGTAACGCTTCAGTCTGTGTGCCCTGAAGCACATGAAATGCATCTGCGGAGTAATTTCATTCAATAAAAAAGAAAACAGTGTTGGATCAGCAGATTTACTCCAAACAGGTTTAATTATTTTTAAGGTGTGTGATTGTGTGTAGACAATCACACATATATAAGTAGCTGCACAAAGGTGAGCCATGTACTTGTGCTTTGGCTCTGACAGAAAACATCGCCAATAGAAGGATTCACACAGCAGGTCCAAATTAACTCTGTCAGATTTGACTTTCAACACTTTTAAAGTGTCTATATGGGTCCACCCTAGAAAGTGCAAATTTTGCTTGGTACCTCAACTCTAGTTAAGTGTCAAATATCAAATTTTCTGGAGTTAATAATGCAACACTTACTAACTCTAATTCAGTGTTAAGCTTAATAGTGTCACAGAGTATTATTATTATTATTTTTTTTTACTTCATAAGAGTTATTTGTAATTAATATTAAATAGGTATTTTATTGTTTTGAACTCTTAAAAATTCTTTGGAAAATAAACATTTATTAAAGAGGCAATGAATTTCTCAAATGCATTTATTTCAAAACCTGCACCATAATTACAAAACATATTACAGCATGGAATTTCACATGTCTCTTTCATTCACATATTGCTTGTAAAAAGGTCTGACATATTAGCTGTGCAATACAAAATGCAGTATGCTTAATACATTTTTCTTCAATACAATGTGCATGAAATTGTTCAAAGTACAAGGTGGAGAAAGCAAAGGAAGCAGTTTATGTAATATGAGAGTAAATGTTCTTTTAACAGGTAGCTTGCTGGATATTGCAGTACATAACAGACCAAGCTGATATTCAGATCCATCACTTCTTACCCAGTTTATGTTTCTGTTGATCAGAGACTGGGCCTGGCCTCTCTGAGCTGTCCGCTCACTAACACAGATTGTCTTCAGTTTGTTGGGCTGTTGGTGAAGTTTGTCTAGGGACATCACCAGAATCCTCAACTGCACTGGTCAGTCTTCAGTCTCTGAGTACGATAGCCAGTGCTGGTCTCTGGATCATAACAAACAAAAAACATAATGAAAAATGGAACGAAGGAATACATTTTTACTACAACAAGCCTCAATTACAGAAATGTAGAGTTTCAGAGATATTAACGCTTCCATAGTCATTTTTGGAGCTTGAATCTTGGAAGAATCCATGGAAGGTCCGGGAGGTTGACGCTGACGACTACCGATTCAGCCCCAACCAAGCTGGTAGTAATATATAGAAAAAGGCAATAAAAGGATTAAAACATGCTGCAAAAATGTATATAAGACACAACAGCAGGAATAATGCTTTCAACATGAAAAAACATTTTACAGTTTTTCAAAGGGAAAAAAATTATTAGAAATGTTGATAAATCTGACAAATATTCATGTAAATGTTCAACATCATAAAAAATACATATTCCAGATTATTGCGGATCTGTTTGTTAGCCAAGAATTTGACTGAATGTTCACCAGCTCGATTTTTTTTCCAACACTAAAACTCTGCAAACATTTGGCATGGCAACACCGAACTGATGTCTATCATACAATTTGATCTCAACTCAAAATAATAGTTATAAACCATTTCAGAAAAACATTACTTATCAAGAGCAGTGAATAACTCAGACATGTGGAAAGTAAATTGTCCTGAAATGACTTTGCTCGTTTCATTTTGGTGGGAACCTGTGAGTCAGTGAATGAAATCCTTTGGTGCTATAGCCGCTGTAGGAGTTCAGAGGTAAGAAGTAAAGAGTTACTGATTCTATTTAATACCTCTAGATTCGATATGGAAACACTTTAACACTGGATTTTAACTACTAGTAATATACACCCCAGAGTTACATAAACAGAATGTGACTCTATTGGAGTAAAATTAATTCTGCTTTTGCATAAATTCTGCTAACACAAAAACATTTAATACTTTTGAATTTGCTGTGGCAGAGGGACCATATTAATCTCATGGAAAATGTTGGTGATGGTTTATTTGCATTTAGATTAATCCAAACTGGTCATCCTGGAGCTCTGAGTAAAACTCAAAGGAGTACAGCTGGACAGGTCCAGCAGTACCGGTACCTGTCCAGCTGTCATCCTTCAGTCGAGCCGCTCGCTGTTAAATGCGACTTTATGGACAGAAAGCATCTTTATTCCGTAAATATACAACTTATGAAGGGATTCTACCATTTAGAATGATCGTCCACACTCCCACTCAAATAACTCTGTCTTTAAACAGGCATTTGCACAATCTCTTTATTTTATGTTTTTTTTTTTTTTTTTTGAATTTTTTTTCTTTACCATATGTTATTTTTGTGAGGTGACCTTACGTGCCCTGAAAGCACATTTTAAATAAAATATATAATTATTATTACTATAAATACTCATACTGCTACAAACAAGGACATTGCCATGGTTATTGCTTCCCGTGGTGACAGACTTCCGGGTATTTAAACTAATTTACATATCTATTTATGGTTGGGATTTATAAAGGAAATGTGAGCACAGCTATTTTTGTGTGCCACACTTTCTAAACTTGACCGTATGTCAAGTTTTAGTGGGAAAACTGCGCACTCTTTTATACTTTTGCTGCAGCATTTCAGAGTAGCTGAAATGTTCAGTGTTCAAACCTTACTCCCAAAAAAGTTCTTGGAGGGAACTGCAACTGGGTTTTCTAGGAAATTGAAGTTTCCCTCCTGAAATGTGCAAACCTGCTGGACAATGACAGGAAATCTGATCCTGATATCCAAACGACAGTGGGGATCAAATGCTTAATTCACTTGATAACATGTACAATTTTAAAATGTTTGTTTTTACTGGATAATTATTTAAAATGTTTTTCTCTGCTTAAACTTAGTCATATTAGCAATGGTGGCGGCCTTGGTTGTAAATTTCAATAGTTTGCCAGTAAATTTAGAAAGTTCCATAGCAGGTCAAAAATTAATCTGTAAATCTTGTCAAGTCATCAATTTTCTCTCTTACCAGGTTGACATATCTCCCTTTTCTTTTCAAGTAAGATTAGTATCTAACAATGTGAACTGAAAGTGCAGGAACAGATTATGAATGAACATATTTGTGAATGGTATTAGGTCACATGGTTCATTAGCGATCTATTTGATAGGAACCTTTGATGGTGAAGACATGTGTTCCACCCGAACAGGGGAAACAGTTTTTTGACCACGGAATGCTGATGCTGTCAACAAGTGTTTCATGAAAGGAATTGTTGTGAAAGATGACTTTGATTATCATTGCCAAGATGCAACGAAAATAAATGGATGACTTGAACGATCAAAGACGGCTCTGATTTTAAATCGCTTGACAAGGTGATCAGCGTGTCAACTTTACCCCAGTGTACCACCTCAGTGGCTTAAAGCATTGGCTTAGCCTCTGCAGAAAGAATTGCATTAAGTAGGAAAAAAAAATCTTAATTGTAGCACTGGACATTAAAAAATCAATTCTTATTTATCATAGAGCTGCGTAAGCTATTTGATTTATTTTCAGTTCTTTTTTTGGACATTTTGCACGTTTTTATCAATCCAAAGCAGAGTCACAGACTCTGGGCTTTCTAAAAGGCATGGCAAAGGAAAGAAACTGAACTCCTAGCTGAGTTAAAGCCAGTGATGATCCTGTTATTCAGGAAGCAAGCATAAAAATAACAATGTAAAGTAAATTGTGGGTTGTCATTATTTATCTTGGGCATTCTTTCCTTCCACACATGCTGTGAAGTGATTGGATTGCAGTTATTAGCAAAGACTCTGCAGCTGTAATTGCCATATCAGGATTGAGTCATGGGGAGCTGTGTGATGGCTGTGAGCAGCGAGAAAAAAGGAGGGAAGGATGACAATAATTGGGTTTGTTACATTTGATTGATGCACACTTTCATGCAGCTTCTCATCATTTTCTCAAGGATTATGAACTATAAAACATGATGTAATTACTGATAGGATCTTGGCCTATCAACAGTTTATCTACTTTGGAAATTACTGGCATAATGTTGCAGGGTAAATAGAGCACCTCTAGGCTGGAGCTGGAGCTGACCTACTCTGCAATGTACTAAAGAGCTGGAAGTAGACCCAATTCACCTTCCAGGGGAACAACCGAGGTTTTATTTATGTGCATATAGGTGAAAACCTTTTCCAAGAACAGACAAACACAGATTGCACTTATACATGCTATAAATGCTTACTTTGGTTATCTGCTCTGAACTGATGTTTGTATTTCCTAAGCCATTTCTGCTGTTTCACATTGAATCTGGTCCAACTGGTCTTTGTTAGTGGGAAAGGCTGTTTCCATGAATGTTAGTGGGAAAGGCTGTTTCCATGAATGAGGGTGCTGAACAACACATCCACAAGGTCTAGACACTTGTAAATGGAACATACCAGGCCTGACCATTTCTACTACTTTCAATTTAATCACAGTCACACAACAAGAACCTTATACATTTTTGTGCCATTTACACAATGCAATACTGCTACAATTAATCCCAAAAGCATTCACAGGTGGGGCAGATCTAGATTCTTTGAAAGCTGGTCGTGTAAGATAATGAATAGATGTTCCTGGTATCTGGAAGTGACTCTAAGGTTTTGGAGAGACCCAGTTCTTACTTTACTTGAGAGGGAATCTATGGAATAATCTAAAGATTAGGGTGATGGCAAGATGGCTCTCTAATATAAAACACTTGGGCCTCATCGATGGTCATAAATAGAGGTGGGTGATATATATCACTTATGATTGTATTACAAATGTTGCTTTAAAGATGTGCAATTTTACATTATTTATTACACATACTATCTCAAAAAGAGAACAAATGGACAGTGCAGGAGAGGGGCATGAAAATCCTCGTTGGGGAAGTTTGTCTCAATCAGCAGACAGTTAAACATACAAAGCCGAAATAAATAATAATGTATAAATAATGTATATTATTCCAATTTAACTATATGTATCAATCCTAATGACAGGGTGAATGAAAAGTAGTACGACAAACTGTTTTCATGTCTAATGTTTTACTGGTTCAGGAAAACATTTAGTGTCATAGCAAAGTATTTAAAACTATTTAGCAAACACTTATTTTAAAGAACAACAAAACATGAAAAACACAGTCTCACATATTTTATGTATTTACAGTTTTTCTCAGCTGCTTTAGTGCATTTCTTAAATCATTTTCAACATTTGCAAAATAGTAAATGCATTTCTCAAAAAAACTTGTACAAACAGTAAAACAGCTTATATTACTTGCAAACACCAGTTTCTTTCTCAAAATCCTTACTATTTCTCTCAAAATTAAATGTCTGTTTCAGTGAACATGTCATTGTTTCATTGTGTTCAGATAAGAGTCACATTGATCAGTCGTGTTGTCAACATAACAGTGTAATCTGTAGGGATATTCTATTGTGAACTAGACATTTGATGTCAAGAATTTTAAATCGTAATGGTGCGGTGTCAATGGCAAGAAACTGGACAAAATTCACAATCATGATTTTAGTGTAATTTGTTGGCAGACTATGACACTGTAATACAGAAAGCAGATCACAAAGAAAAACTAAAGGAGCTATAGGAACATAAGACAATCTCTTTAAGATAAACTATACATGCAGTGCTGTAGGAATCACAATGCAGTCTTGTTAGACTTTCCATCTCCACATTAAGAAAAATTTCTCCACGGGATTAAAAAATGAGGATGAGAGGAATTCCATCAGCATCCTGTTGTGGGCTGCAAACCATAGCCTGATGATAGAGTGATGTAAACTGGCATTATGTCCTCTGCCTCTTCTGAGGTTTTTGCTCTCTAACTCCTCTGTCATAGCCTTGCTCTTCATCCTCTTCTTTCTGGCTGTTTCTGGCTACAAATCCTCGTCCTTCCATTGTCAGAAATGTAACATTAAATTATACATTTAATGTCGCTTTGGGATTAATAAAGTATTTTTGTATTTGAATTGAAATTTATTTGAATCAACACTATAACCTTTAAGCAGGTTTCATACATATTTTTCACTGTTGATGTAATATTCAAATCCTAATGCCATGTATTTAGTAGCTGTAACCCAGAAATGATCATTGATATAAATAATAGCTTTAAAAGATCTGTGTAATTAATCTATTATGAGTTTATTTGTGAGCTGAGTTACCGAAGCACATTAACTTTTCATTCATACACTCACTGATTAAATATGAGTATAATGGCAAACACCAGAGGACTCCTGAAGCTCAATCAGAAGCCAACTTCATCAGCCACTTTGTCCAACCTCTGAGTCTGTGAGAGCCTCCAACTAAAATACACGTTCTGTCTGCGCGTCCACACAAAAACAATAAAATTGCTGATCTTCAGCTCACTGCCATCTTTGTTGAAGCCAACTTAAGTGTGATGTTAACCAACCAATAGCCAGAAATTAAAGCATAATTTGCCTCATTTGCATAATTAAACAGAAATGCATCAGGAAAAGCAGAAGAATAAAAACAAAAAGAAATGAGGAAATGAAAAAAGAATAAAGGCTTGTATAATGAAAAGACAAAACAAAATATACACATTTCTTGATGAAAATGCATTTGTAAGGAAAAACAAAATATGTACATTTCTGCTTTCTTTATAATTGGTTCTCCACTGTACCTTCACCAATAGTCAGGGCAGAGGACATCCACTACCCTCTGTGTCCATATTGCAAATAAATCACACATTTGTAAAGCTGAATAATGCTATCGAGCAATGCTAGCCAATCACCATAGCAACACTTGCAATAACTCCTGAATGGCTACTGAGTGGGCAGGGGACAGGAAGAGGTGTGGAGGAAGGGAGTGCTGTGTTCTTATATCTGTTGAAGTTCTACCAAGAATGGTTTGGCCACAGAGGCCTGTAGTCAGACAGTTTTAGGCCAAATGATCCTGAATTTAAAATTTACACAAAAATGTCAGAATTCACATGGATAGACAGAACTCCACAGTGTTGTATAGTAACGAAGTAAAAATACTTCACTACATAACTTCAGTATATTTTGGAGTACTTCATACTTTCCTCGAGTATGAAAATTTTTGATAACTTTCACTTTTACTTCAATACATTTCCGAACTTAATTGCATACTTTTACTCCGATACATTTTCAATGTGTGGTTTCGTTACTTGATACAAAAAAGCGAGAGAGAAACGCAACTGTTTGACTGCAACAAAGTCGGTAGCCAACTTGCCTGGGCTTGTTCATCACCACCAATAGGATGCACCTGTTTCGCACCTGCCCACCTACGTCAAAAAGTCCAGCAAATAGTCTGATTGGTTAGTGCTCCGTTTGTGCAGGTTTTGTTTCCTGAGATATTAAAAATTATTTTTTAGGCCATCCAGAGTTCACCATTTTGCTCCAAAATATACCAAAGTGGGCTGGTTCGTTAGTGCTCCGTTTGTGCAGGTTTGTGCCGTTAAAACAAACGCAGCAAAGTTGTTTTCAATTTGGATTTTGGCTATTCCAATATCTGGTGTGAGCGAATCAGCTCAAGGTTGATCCGATTCATGAACGCTAATTTGGGCCAGCCGTTCTCTAGGTCTCCCCTTCCTCAAGGTGTCGGAGATTCACTCAGGGAGAGTCAACAAATTTTACATCCAAACTCTCCTGAGAAACTAATGGAAATAGATTTCTTGCCTTGTGACCAACTGACACAAAATTCATGCTGTTACACGAGACACACTGTTCTCTAGTGAATTTTTAGTCATACTCAATATTGTCAGTAATTGTAATCTTAAAAAGTATATATTTTGGATGGCCTAAAAAATAATTTTTAATATCTTGGAAACCAAAGCTGCACAAACGGAGCTCTAACCAATCAGACTAGTTGCTGGATTATTTGAGTAGGTGGGTGCCAGCATCACGGAGGTCTGTTTCGCTTCTCCCATTAAATACCAAGTTAACAAAAAAAGTTCTCCCTCTTCAGATGCCAATAAGCTGCATTTCCCTCCCAATTCTCTTTTTCTTTTGCATAATGACCAGTTGTTGCACCTATAGTTTGTGAAGTAGAGTAATCGTAATGGCTTTTTTTCTTCATGTTGGCTGAACATCTGAACATCCTGAACAGAAGAGATGTTCAGGATACACTGCAAACTGGGAAGTCTGCCCTCAAGGAAAGATAACCAAACAACGGCATGTTGCTCTGCCAAACGTCACCTATGATGCATCAGTTTTGGGGGTTTTTTTGTCCTATATTTTGTCTGTCATCACTAGCATCTCATGTTGCAAGCGGTAATGAACCCTAAAATTTTCAGGTTGCATTTATTTTTCTCATTTTCAGCACTGACCTTACTGAAAGGGGAAACTTAAGGCTTATAGAAACTTTGTATTTTCTGTCCTGGAGGGTTTACTAAGAAGCTGGTTCAGTTGTAAAGCAGGTTAAGTTAACCTGGTGGTTTAGGTAAAGCTCCTAATTTTCTTAACTAAATGATGCTGCAGGTTTATCTATTAGCAGGTTTCATTTTGCCTGCACTTGGTTGTGTTCATTATTTTAAGTGTATTTAACAAGTTTACCAAAATATAAAAAACGTCATTCAAACTGCATTTGCCTTGTTTTACTTTTTACTTGTACTTTTCACTACATTACATGAGTACATTCATTTTTACAGTACTTTCTATACTTAAGTACAAGACGATTCAGATACTTTAAGACTTTAACTCAAGTAACATTTCAGTCAGTGACTTGGACTTTTACCAAAGTCATATTTTGGAGACGTACCTATACTTTTACTTGACTCTTAGATTTCAGTACTTGATACAACACTGGAACTCCAATTAACTAATGTAGACTGTTTATCAGCAATAAAAGTTGAGGTGCATGTTTCACCTTACTTAAAACATTATGTACATTAGAAATTTGCCATAGAGTGAAATATTCTACTCACTTAAACTAAATGTAATGCCCACAGGTTACTCTTGACCTCTTATGTTTTTTAACTTTTTTGGGTCACACAAGAGCTGCTGTCCACACACAAACTATCAATCATAATGAATGTGCATGGTAGTCATTTTATTTTTCAGTTTGAGGAGACAAGTATATGAAATTTTGTAATAAATGACCCTTACTACGTATTTTAGTCTAGTTTAGTTTAGATAAGTTTTTTTTACTGATTAATAGAGGAAAAAAATGTGGTGGAGCTCAGCATTTTTTGATTTCAGTTATCCCACAGCTAAATGATAAACAACACCTGCCAAGTGGCATATTTTGTGATTTATTTGTCTCGGAGAGACAAGAGGGTCTTATGCTAACAAAGACAGACGTAAAGTGGAGAGAAGGCTTGTGGAGAGACATGGTGAGGAGGACTGGGGGTAGAGAGAAAAAAAGACAATGTCTGCATCTGTTCATGTGAACAAAGAGAATTTACCAGCTTCTGCTCTGTGTTTTTGTGTCCATCTATCAACATCTCTTATGTTATTGACAAGGAACGTTGTCTCCAGAAAGCTGGGCCTGGGTCCAAAGCTAACCTTATGTGCCGGAGAGGAGCAAAGTTATCTCTTATTATGGTCATGTCTCACTTTGCACCCATCCTTCATCAATAACAGGAGTTTCTTCTGACACAGCAGTGTCACACTTCACTTGCTTCACTGGCCACGCTGATGTTTTTCTGTTTGTTTGTTTTTTTATTTTGCATTGCTTAAAAGTTCATTTCCCATGTTGAAGAACCTTTCAGACAGGCCATAACACTGTGTAAAAGATACCAAGTGTTGAAAGGGACTAATCTTTTCACTATTTGCCCTGACAGGAGGAGCCATATGTGATGTTCAAGAAATCTGACACCCCACTTTATGGGAACAACCGCTTTGAAGGCTACTGCATTGACCTACTGAGAGAGCTGGCAAACATCCTGGGCTTTACTTATGAGATTCGCCTGGTGGAAGATGGAAAATATGGCGCACAGGATGAGAACACAGGCCAGTGGAATGGCATGGTTAAAGAGCTGATGGACCATGTAAGTACTATCTTTACAAAGACAATTCCAAAACGCTGAGAAAATATGTTGCTGCCATCCTTTTACTTCCGATTTGGAAAGATGTTCTCAGGTTTGAAAGCTCCTCCTACCAAATATAGACATTAAGGACAATTGATCCAATTTCACTTTTACAAAACATGTCTTTAAAAATTTAGGTGTTCATCTCTGAGTGAATTCTAAATTGTAAATCTGGTCTTTGGTATGATGTGTTTTTCTTGTCTTAGTGGCCTTTCAGACTTTGCCTAAATTGCACATTTCTCATACAATTTTCAGAAAAATGCGTTTTTCTCTGGACACAAACCTTTCTTTCTCCTGAAAAGTATGATTCAGGAGGATGTTGTACTATAATAGTTGTTTAAGTAGATGAAGGTGGTACCTTAGGGCAAAGATGTCAAACTCATTTTTATTTTGGACCACATAAAGGTCATGAATGTGCTGAAAGGGCTGGTTGTGGGATCAAATATTGACCTTTTGATAAACAGATGTTTTAAAAATTTACCCATTCTCACCAAAGTAATTTGGCATAATGCAAATAAATAGTTCAACTTATGAAATACTATGTAAGTACACAACTATGATTCTGTTTTTGTGGCCCTCTGAGATCTGGGGGGCTCCAGAAATACGTATGCCTAAAGTTTGACACATACGCCTTAGACATTTCACCTAGAAATGAGCGAGACATCCTTGCTTGGTTAGGATTACTAGACAGTTGTCTGTCTGTTATCTAAACTGATCTCAGATGGTTTCCCATTTTGTTAATCAAGAAAATAATTTGTTTAAGTTGGACCTTATATTACTTCCATAGATGTAGTTACCTCAAAAATTGTCAATTAATACTACTTCTGTTAAAACCTCAATGGCTACAGGCAGAAATGATTTTCTGTGCTTCACTTTGGCAAAATGAGTGTCTGGCTGAAGGTGCTCCTGTATCCGGTCAGCATGTCATGTAGTGGACGAGACTCGTTGTCCAAGATGGCCTGCATCTTGGACAGAAAAAAGAGGGGCTTAGGGATAGAAGTGGGGGAAAAGGATAGATTAGATGGAAATGTAGGAAGAAATCCTGGAGCAATTGGCTGTGCTGGATTCACAAGTGCTTGAAGGTTTTGAAGAGAAACTGGAGTCAAAATGGACTGAGAGGCAGAAGAAAGAGTAGATGAAGGGATGTATGTGCACAGGGATTTTCTGCCTGTGAGGACAGGGATTAAATAACGGTGGATAAGAGCTGGGAAACAGCCATTGATGGAATTATGTCATCAGACATGTTGGAGGAGGAAGCGGAAGTTGAGGAAAAAGCCAGAAGCCAGGGATGTTCGGATGACGGCGATGCTGTTGTTTGTTGAGGTATTGAGGACGTAAACAATAAGAAGAGTCTAAATTTGTTGTCTGAGCGGCTGAATGGGATGCCTTTCTCTTTTGAAGAGCTTTGAAGGCGAGTGATACTCCAGGATTTTAGAAGTTGGCATGTTGGGATGCCAGAGGAGGAAGGCTGAGATGTGGACATGTTTGTGTCATTTGGTTGAGAGGCTCGGGAATGACGCTGTGGCCTGGGAGAATGAGCTTGTTGTCTGACACCTTGAAGCCTTGATTACGGAATTGGGATGTTGTTGGAGGTGAGAGATGAAATGACGGTGATGTAGTGTGAGTTTGTGGATCAAATATCACAGCGTGCAGTTAAGTGAACACATTAGCATCATAAAATGCAACATGTTTCATAATGTTTGCTTTGAGTCTGTAGAAAGCCTGATGTCAATAATTATTTTATTTTAGGTTTTGTAGTTGCTATCTACATTAGTTCAGGCTGATTATACTGTTTACTGTCATTTCACACTCAGCAGTAATGTATTGTTTTTAGTGTTTTATTAACAATAAAAGTTTTGCAATTCACCCAGAGAAACTGAAAAATATTCCTGCAGACATGGATGCCTGCAAACATATAAGTAGTCTTGGGGTTGCTTTCTTTTCACTGCTTGATCCTGTCATCCGCTTTTTTTTTTTCCAACCTCCTGGGTTGAGTTATGTGTTGAGGATGTAAATGTGTTTACGTCAAACTGTCACCTAATTGGCTGAGAACAAACAAAAGCATGTGAATAACCAAAAACGCTCCGTATGATAATGAGCTGTAAGTTTCTCCTATATCTTATGAAACGGCTCAGATTTACTCTGATTTACGAGTTGAATTCAAAGGCATAGTTTATCCTATTAAATCCTCTGAAACTGCTATGTTTTAAAATCACTGTGACTTACAATATTTAGTTAGAGTCAAACCACTGCTAAAAAAGAACAATCTGGACAAATCACTACTGCAGAATTACAGACTGACCTCTGACCTCCCATTCATTGGCAAAGTTACTGAAAAAACTGTGTAAACAATTAAGTAGTTTCCTCATGATGACCAACTGCTTTGACTCTTTCCAATCTGGTTGTCGTGCTCAACACAGTAAGATTGCACACAACCAAAAGCATATGACAAAAAAAAAAAAATAATAATTCAAAGCCAAGATATCTTAGAAAAGAAACAATACTGACTAGGGTACTTTGGCCTAGTCAAAGTATTCAATGACATCCATATAAATACGGACTGTGGGAGAACCACGGTGCTGGTTCTGTTGGACCTCAGTGCAGCTTTTGACGCTGTTGACCATGACATATTACTGAATCGACTGCAGAGTTGGGTTGCACTCTCCGGTTCGGTGCTCGACTGGTTTGAATCTTACATAAAGAACAGGGATTACTTTGTTTCAATTGGAAACTTCTCATCAAAGAGGTCAAAGGTCACATGTGGAGTACCCCAAGGTTCAATCCTAGGACCCCTCTTATTCAATATTTATATTCTACCACTAGCTCAGGTTATAACAGGAAATAATATTAGCTGCCATAACTATGCAGATGATACTCAGCTCTACATTACGATGTCACCAGGTGACCTTTGACCCCATCCAATCACTGAATAAATGCTTAGAACAGATAAATGTGTGGATGTGCCAAAACTTTCTCCAACTGAACAAAAACAAAACTGAAGTAATTATTTTTGGACCTAAAGAGGAACGATCTAGAGCTATAGATCTAGAGTTATAGATCTAGAGTCAATGCACAGCTTCAGTTATTACAACTAAAAACTAGCGATCAGGCCCGAAACCTGGGAGTAGTGATGGACTCGGACTTGAACCTCCAGAGCCACATAAAGACTGTAACAAAATCGGCCTTCTATCACCTGAAGAACATCTCCAGGATTAGAGGACTAATGTCTCAGCCAGATCTAGAGAAACTCATTCATGCGTTTATCTTTAGTGGCATTGATTATTGGAACAGCGTCTTCACAGGCCTGTCCAACAAATCAATCCTCCAGCTGCAGCTGATCCAGAAGCTGCTGCTCATGTTCTCACTAGAACCAGGAAGATAGAGACATAACACCAGTTTAAAGTCCCTCCACTGGCTCCCTGGAGCTCAAAGAATAGACTTTAAAATACTGTTGTTAGTTTATGAATCACTGAACGGTTTAGCACCACAATACATTAAAGATCTGCTGTTGTTGTATCAACCTTCCAGACTCTCAGGTTCTGGTTCTGGTTCTGCTCTGCATCCCCAGAACCAGAACCAAAAGAGGAGAAGCAGCTTTCAGCATCTATGCACCAAAAATTTGGAACAAACTTCCAGAAAACTGTAAAACAGCTGAAACCCTGACTTCCTTTAAATCTCAACTAAAAACACAGCTGTTTAGAGTTTTATTTGAAATGTAATAAGGAACGATATACTTTTTTTAAATTCTATGTTGCATGACTTTGTGTTTTGTGTTTATGATGTAAATCACTTTGAAATGCCTTGTTGCTGAAATGTGCTATACAAATAAAATTTGATTGATTGATTGATGGGCTGCACAGTGGCGCAGTGGGTAGTGCTGTTGCCTTGCAGCAAGAAGGTCCTGGGTTCGATTCCCGGCCCGGGGTCTTTCTGCACGGAGTTTGCATGTTCTCCCTGTGCATGCGTGGGTTCTCTCCGGGTTCTCCGGCTTCCTCCCACAGTCCAAAAACATGACTGTCAGGTTAATTGGCCTTCCCAAATTCTCCCTAGGTGTGAGTGTGTGTGTGCATCATTGTTTGTCCTGTTTGTCTTTGTGTTGCCCTGCGACAGACTGGCGACCTGTCCAGGGTGACCCCGCCTCTCGCCCGGAACGCAGCTGGAGAGGAACCAGCAACTCCCGACCCCGTTAGGGAGAAGGGTGACGGAAAATGGATGGATGGATGGATGATTGATTGATTGATTGATTGACGGTCAACACTGTAACTTTCATCATATTTGAAAATATGACGAAAAAAATTAAAGAGAAAAACATAAAAACAAATAACAAATTTTAGGATTTCAGAAAAAGAAAAATGTTAGTGAAACAGTAAGAGTATAAATAAAACGAAGAAAAAGAGGGTTTTAAATTTCTTGCAAAGTGCTTTTAGACATTTTAAAGTGTATAAGTAATGTCTTTTAATTTGGTTGCCTCTAAATGCTTTCTGTACCTGTAACTTAAAACATATCTTTTTTCTTGTTTCTTTTTGCTGTTGACAGAGAGCTGATCTGGCAGTGGCTCCCCTCGCCATCTCATATGTGCGTGAGAAAGTCATTGACTTCTCCAAGCCCTTCATGACGCTGGGTATAAGTATACTGTTCCGCAAGCCCAACGGGACCAACCCTGGGGTCTTCTCCTTCCTCAACCCACTCTCGCCTGATATCTGGATGTATATTCTGCTGGCTTACTTGGGTGTCAGTTGTGTGCTGTTTGTCATAGCCAGGTAACATGTCACTTTGAGTGGTTGAAACTCCACACTGAGTCAGACACATGTCTAGTTTCCATCAATGATATCACCCATCTGACTCTGAACATTTTTAATGGTAGTCCTCTGTAACAGTGCTGAAATTAATTAAAGTTTAGGCTCAATATGATCACACTTACATGTTTTCAATGTTAAATTGTGATGAGCCACTAAGATGGTCTCCATGTTCCACTCACATACACGTTTTATAGGTGAAATGTCTTCTTCCAGATCAATGTAGGTTTTGGGTTAACTTGATATACAGAGGTGGCAACAATATTCTGGTAGCCACAGGTGCTGGGGTCCTGAGCAGAGATCCTACAGACCTCTCAACCATCTCAGGGTTTTATGTGTCTGGGAGAGTTGGAGATTCCTTGTGTGCTCATAAAGTGTGTGTGCATAAGTGTGTGAGATGTGTCAAGGTTGATGTTAATGGTGGCAACCATTAACATTGTCCCCCCCGCCCCCCCTCCTTCCCGTCACTGTCCCTGGTGTCTTAGTCTTCATGCTGTCTTTTCTATTCTGTTTTCTTTACCTTCCTTCAAATAGAGTATGACTCTGACTCAGGATTATTTTTGTCTGTTTGTTACCAAACACATTAGTTGGCATTTTAGCTCTAAGGTTACCCAGTTAGACATGATAAATCTGTTAACACTCCCTCTTACCTGGACTTGAGAAAATTGCTATTTTTAGCTAAAAACGAAGAGGAATGTATACCAATTGGCTAAAATTAGACTTTTTGAATAATATTTTAAGTCTTGACTTTAAAATTGTAAATCAGTTAGGGTCAAGCTTTTTTTCTAGATGAACTGGGTAAAATCATTCATACAGACTCAGATATAAACAGGAAGACCCTCTAGTAGTTGGCCAAATTTTGTTTGCTAAAAAACAACACCCTTTTTATAGCCATCAATTTTTTTGACAATAAAGGCTTGTGTTTGACCTGGTCTTCTTTGTACTATAGATCTGAAAATACATGAAAGTCAATGCTGTGTGTGGATTACAGAAGGTATTCTGTATGCCGTACAAGTTGACATTCAGATCTCTGAATGAGTTCATTTTTGAAGCTCTTTGATTCGAAAATCCAGGAATCAAAAGAGGTATGGTTGTTTCCTACTGGCTCAGATTGTGGTGAAGAGTTTATAGTCAGTTCTTCTTGTGTAGAGAGTTTATATGTAGTCTTCTTCTGCAGCCCCTAATCATAAAATCAAGCAGGTGTGTTCAGTTGTTCTGAAAAAAATTTCAATTGTGTTTTATATTAAAAGACAGTAGGGAAAATAAGCAAATTTGAATCACTAAAGACTCGAGTCCTGATTTGACATTGTCAGGCACAAAGTGTTCACCATGATTATCTTTCTTTTTGAGTGAGTGATTCAAACTGTTTTTGTGGAGGTGTAGGTAAAATCAAGACTGTATGTATTTTTTTTAAATTGTAATACATCTTGGGTGCTTGTTGTATGTTCTTGTAGCATTCTGCAAGTCCTTTGGGTTGGGAAATTGCCTCTACTTTGGCAGTTTGAATCTTGGTGGAGAGTAGAAGAGTAAAGAAAGTCCTGTTAACCCTAAAACTGTTGGGCCACAGGGCTTTCTTGCAGACTGAACCCAGCAGTTCTACTGTTAACACACATTTTTGATGTTACTGGCATTATGATCATGCAAGACAATGTAAAGCAGCAACTGTCATCTAAGTTGGCTCAGAATATGCACCCATCTGTAATTATTATCACTATTAGAATATTTGGGTAAGTGTATTATTTTCCCCTTCAGCTTACCTTCTATTTTCCTGTGGACACAAATGCATGCTGGGCTATGGTTGCATGTCTTTGCATTACGAATAGCACAAATCCACAAAATGTCTAGATGGGAGAAGACTTTGTGAACAGAGACAAGTGATTTTACTTTCCTCCATGATGAAATTTAAGACCTCTAGATTTTTGTAAATTTATTTAACTTTATATAACTATATATACTTATTTTGATTCTCCTGGTTAGATGTTGGTTTTTATCCAGCATTAGATGGACTGAACTATATTTCCCTTAACATTTTCACAGATAATGATTGTAACAAATAATATTTTTCTTTTAAATTAATAAGGCCTAGGCCATGTTGTCCACACACTTGATAGTTATTTAACTGTGAGCTTTTTCTACAAAGCAATGTTCCTTTCAAACCCAACATTGTGATCTTATGTTCTGTTACTTCATAATCTCATGTTGAAGAGCTGCAATCCCTTTCGTCCTGTTCACATTTGCTTTAATGAATCATTTATTCCAACAATTTTTAGAACTGAACCATTATGACTGGTTTGAAGCTCATAAGCAAAAATTTTTATTTATTCACTACATGTTTCTGTACACGTCACACGTTATCTATGTCAGCTTGTCTTTGTGCTGTGCTGCGTGAGTGTTTTGTTGATGTCAGTGAGCCCACTACCAAGGTAAAGGCAGTAGTGAGTTGTGCAAGAGTTAAATCATCCCTTTTTCATTTATTTGTGGGCTTCTTCCACATTGATACACATCTGAATGATTACTCACCACATGGTCGATTTCTCATCAATGATATCAGGGTTAGTGAGGATTATTGTTTCTATTGCTGTTTTCTGTTGCTGATGTGGTAGGTGGAAGTGGACATCAAAGCTTTGCTGACATCTGTTCATTGTGTAGTTATTAGGTTTAGGGAATCAGGTATTCTGAATCTTTACCTGCAGAGAATTTAAGAAAACAACAATAGAGATCAGGGAATTCTTTGTTACACAACTATTGAGTAATGTGCACCCTGACTATCTTGTTAAAACTTTGTTGTAATAAAATTTGATTATCATGTGCCCTTCAGGGCTTGAGAATGTGCTTCAACTCTGAGCCTTTGTCAGAAGCATCAAATTACCATTTCACCCAATGAATTAAAAAAGACATTAATTTACGTTGTACACATATAATGGCTCAACCTTATTAACAGACCTCTCTGAATCTCTCACTATCCAAAATTTTCACAATATTATTTAGATTTTGAAACATATACTTATATTCATTTAAATCCACCCATCCATCATTGTCTATACTTGTTCATCCTTGCAAGAGGTGCTGATTGTAGAGTGGCCAGTTTATAAAAAAAAACAATCAAAAGTCCATGAACAAAGTAAAATAAGCACCTCTTTGTTAGCAGGCATCTTTCCTCCACTACATGCCAAACAATAACAATGGTGACATATGTCATGTCAGCAGCACGTTATTTACTCCACATTATAATGCGCTGACCACTAAATCTCCAGTTTAGAGGTCATTTGTCTTTTCATTTGTCTGTACGCAAATTTAAAAAATTAGCATTCGCAAATCTTCACTTGAGCCAGAGGTTTTATTATCAACCTTTTTGTAACGCTATTAAAGTTACATGTGGATTAAAGACCAAATCACATAAAAATCTATTCAGTTTATCAGATATCTGGCTATGTGTGGATAACAAAGACTAAGGTCTAAACTCACTCTGCCTTTTTCCATCTCAAGACCATGGCCTGACCATGGCACTAATCCTCATGCCTGTGCCTTCATACTTGTCTGTGAAAGCTGTAGGTCACAACCTGATAAAGCCAATAGGATCACATCATCTGCAAAAAGCAGAAATGTAACCCTAAGGCCAACAAAACGGATTCCCCTCAATACCTTTTCTGCACCTTATGAACAACATCTGTGACAAAGGGCAGCCTCGTTAGAGTCTAACGCTTACTGGAATCAAGTCTGATAGTAAGTCATGCTTGACACTGGTCAGACAGGGACCTAACAGTCTGTATCAAAGAGCCTGGTAACTCTGACCCTTTGATTATCTCCTGCAGAGTACCCCCACAGGGTTCCCCACGTGACACAGTCAAATACCTTCTCTAAGTCTACAATGAACATGTAGCCTAGTTGGGTGAACTCTCACACACCTTTCAGGACCCTGGTGAGAGTGTAGAGCTGGTCCAGTGTTCCACGACTGGGACAGAAACCACACTGCTTTTCCTGAATCCGAGGTTTGTCTAAACGACGGACCCTCCCCTCCAGAACCTCTTAATAAACCTTACTAGGAACTAAAGCTAGTTCTTCTAGTTGTAGTTGTAGAATGTGAAATTCTACCACATTCTGTGGAATAATTTATAACACCAGTTGAAGCTCAGGGTCAATATATAAAGTCCATCATCCTCTGACAGAAGCATTTTAAGAGTTGATTCATTGCTCTGACATTCGCATTATCAAGAGTGTCAACAAAGGATTTTCACGAGGATGGCCTGGCCCACACAGAAAGATAAAACACTCAGAATGATTGTGTGCTGCAGGTGAATTCTCTTTCTGTCTCTTCTTATCTCTGTATTGACCTTGCTCAATGTCCCCTCATTCCCACCCCACTCCTCAGAACTGATGACATGAGATAGTGTAAGGGCAGAGTAATTGGATCAAACTGACAGAAAATAGGCCAAGTAGTGCTTCCATGAGAAACAGGTTAAACTTACTGGTCTCCTGTAGTTGGCATTGGTTTAGCATCTCCTGACCTAATCACCAGAAGCAGAACTACAGTCAGGCACATAAATAATAAAGCACATCACCTCTATTGTTGTGGAGTAGTGTTTGGCTCCTTGTGTTACTTCCAAAGAAGCTGCATATGCCACTGTAAGGTTGCAGTTTTCCTGAACTCAATCTGGCATGGCAAATTGACAAGCAAGCAAATTTGGGGAAATTTGAAAGAGCAGACAAATTAATTTAAGGCCAATTATTCTTTTAAAGCTTAAATTAAGAGTACATTCTTTGATATAGAGCTACACCACAGAATATCCTCTGAGTGATGCAGATGTCAAAAGGGACACCTCCTCTAACTACATTATAATGTTGAAGCCCTCAATGACAGGATACAGGTAAGTTGCTGACATTTGATCAACACAGTCATATATCTTCATTTACTACCACACTATGTAAAAAATACAAAAAACTTTGATCTTCCTTAGCCTCCATGAAAATAAAAAAGGTTAATCACTTAAAGGTTTAACTTTTCATTTGCATTAGAGTAACATAGCCCACACTGAGTGTACATAATGTATGGCAATTTGATTGGATAAACCTTAGAGTTTGTTAAGCAGCTTGAATTAAGGCGGCCCCCTCTCACCCTCACCTCCCTCTACAGTAGTACAACTCAAACTAGGTCAGGTTGCTTAATTGTAGACCAATCAACCTTTACTAATGTAATGTCACTTTTATTTAACATGAATAAATGAGAAATCTCTCTACTTGAGAGGCAGCACCAGAGCCAGTGTGGGCACGGTGGAATTTAACCGTTTCATCCGCTGAATATTAATGTTCCTCCAAGATTATAGGGATTATTAGTTCTTTTCTCAGCTGACAATGGGGTTATTTTCAGAAGCTATCGATTAAATTGCTGAGGGATTTACCTTTGATATGAACATTCCCACATGAGGAGCTACTTTTAGAAGCTGAAGAGTTCTAATTTGAAGCTACTCCTCAATCACTTTATTTGTATTGAAAACACCTTAGAGATTCAGATGAGGATGCAGTTTTTGGAGGCTCTTTTTGGAAGTCCAACATCTTCTGTTCCCTTTAGGCCATTAAAAAGGGTGACACAGCTTAGGAAGATTAAAATCAATAATTACTATAGCTCTGTTGTTTATACAGTAAAACCACCTTAATCAGCCATGACTTAAGTCAATCATCTTTATATGAGCGTGTATATTTCTCACATTCCTCTCATTAAACTTTGGACTACTGTCCTTCAGACTGTTGAATCGGTTCAATAAGGTTGACAGTTTTCATTATAATGAAAATGTAATTTTCCACACAAAAGGAAATGGGATTGACTTTCTCAGCTAAAAACCATACAAACAGACTCCAAATCTTAAAGCTTTGAATACCATGTTTGACATTTGGTATTATGTATTAGGAGTTTGGCTTTCACCAAACACAATATGGTGTTGTCTGTTATGAAAAATGTATCAATTTTATTCATGTCCATTCAGCAGAAGTGTAATGTTTTTTTTGTCTGATTTTGGAACAACACAGCATAACATTAACTCTTTTGCCATATTTTGAGATTTTATTTTACCACCAGATTCAAATAATGAATCTGGTGGTAAAATAAATTAAATAAATGAATAGATGTCAACATGGCAAATGCCCAAACCTGAAACTTCTCCTATACTACAAGTGTGAATGTTAATCAGATTTTAATCAATTTAATAAACTCTGTATTTTTGTTGTATTTACATAAAAGCATAGAAGTGTATTTTTTAACTAGCTAACCAATATTTTGTCTTTATTTTTTCCCAGATGGAGTGGCTATTCCTGCTCTCTTTTACCGTACTGTACATGTCCAGTTGTTGGTGCAGCTACACTGAACATTGTTTGTGTGCTCTCTGTTAATTACCACAGGTTTAGTCCCTACGAGTGGCATAACCCCCATCCCTGCAACCCTGATTCTGATGTAGTGGAAAACAATTTCACCCTGCTTAATAGTTTCTGGTTCGGAGTTGGAGCTCTCATGCAGCAAGGTAGACGCCTCTGCCTGCTCCTCCTTTTCTAGAACATGTCCCACGTTTTTGCTGGGGGTCAAGCATTCCCTGAAACAGGCCCATGATCATGCATGGGGGCCTCTGTGCATGTAGTTAGATGCTCTATAGGTTGCCCAGCAAAAAAGATTGAGTGGAATGAAAGTAATGCAAACAAGAAATTGGTATGGTGCTGCTGCATGTTTCCCATCGCCATTTGACTTTGACTTAGAATTACCTCTTCCCCTTTTCACTTCCCTGTCTATCCTAAGCCACACAGTCAGGTAAGTGCACATATAAAGAGTATTATACAGAGTATATACAGAATATTGGAGTGGGGTCAAATGGATAAGGATGACTGAGAATGTGACACAGGTTTCTAAAAAAAGACATGAATAAATATCATCTCAACTATTTGCTATCTTAAAATAGAATGGTTTACGATATGCAGGGCAAGTAATCATGCAAATTATAGGGCATGAATCTTTGGCAAATGTGGCATTCTTTCAGACTGTTACAATATATTAAGAATCAGCAGGAGTTCTGTGAGTTCAGCAAAGGAAGTTATAATCAGACTTGTAACAATACTGCAATAATCATTTTAAATCATGTGTTGTGTTGTTTAGGTGAGTGTTTCTTACTTCTTGTATGAAGCACTTGAAATGAATTAATTGCTCGAGTATAATACTAATAATAATAATAATAATTTTTCACTACTTTCTTTCTACTACTGCTCTTCAGGTTACTGAAACAGCTACACATAATTCTAGCTTAATGAAAGGATTTTTTAAAAAAGTTTCCTTATAACTAGGCAAGGTATCTTACTTGAGCAAACCAGTTGCTCATTTCTAACCTTTTTTCTGTTGTTGTTTTTGTCCAACGTGGGACTAGTGCAGTAATAATTTTTGACTAGGCAACCTTTACTGTCCAAGGAGCCAGTTTTACCCTCAGTCATGCAAAATAAGTCATTTAGAGCTGCAAATGTCATATTATATGATTATTATTATTATTATTATTATATTATATCATATATATATGTCTTGAAGAAAATTAAAAAAAACTATGCTAATAATTTCTAACTATCTTCTTGTCATCGTCAATGTCATTTTTAAGAACCATTTTATCTTTGTACTATTTATGATTTTCTTTTTGATTACATTAGAATAAGCAAAAGCAACACTTTTGCAAAAAGAGGTTGGATGGTGATATTTGTGAAAAATATGTGAAAATAAATAAATGCAGAGTTACCAACCTAATGACAAGAAAAACACATATAAAATGTAATGTAATATTGATTAATTTCATTCAATGCACTTATTCCATGAAAAAAATAAAACTAGTGAAATGTGCATTTAAAAACAGAAGTTAGTTATTTATCATTTTTTGTCAAAGTTTTTGACAGCCATTGTGGAAAGTCCAAAAAGCCACTTGTGGTCCTGGGCCTAGGGCCCAGGCTCCTGGTTGAAGATTTACAAACATTTGCAGAGGTTATTAAAATCGTCACGACAACTAACTAAAATCACGGTGAATATGTTTCATGGATGTATTAGTGACGCAATATTGTGCAACCGCTCTCCATCAACAGTATAGGAATAATTAAAGTTAAAATTATAATATTGTTCTGCATTAATACAATTCTGCAATAGTGATGTGGATATGTGTTTTAGCTGTGGCATTACATCCATATTAGTGTGGTGAGAAGCCAATTAATTGAGACTTTGACCTAATTGGTTAAGAAGCACAAGGTTGAGGAACTAGGCTGGACAAGCATTCATTGATCTACAATGTAGAGAGGCTCCCCTGTGTGGCGGCTTGCCATCCCCCCAGAAATCTGTGGGACGTGCTGTTTGGTCTTGACGTTACCTTGGGTACATGACAGTCAGCCCCAACCAGGTACTGTTTGGGTCCGACCGACCTCTTCGAATTGGTTTCTGACAATACGGAACCACAGGATGGTAACACTTTGAACTGTCTACTAGCTGTGCTTGTAACGGAACATGCTAAGAAAATTTCAAGTTCTAGTCCAATCCTGTTTGTTACTTTTATCTTTTCTGTTTATTTAGGTAAAGACATTGGGTCGTTGATGTTGGGTAACTTTAACTATAGAAACACTCCATTTCAAACCAGATAAAGACATGCATTTATTCCACTTAACTATAGCACGCTAATAAAAATGAATGCTTGGGGCAACTTCATTTTTTGCCATGGGGCCCAAGATTCCTGGTGGTGCCCCTGCATAAAGCTTGACTAACCTAAATCAATTTCAAATTATTCATGTTCATTTCAAAAATATTTTATTCCAAAAGAAATTAAATGCATATCACCTAACTCATATAATCAACATATCTTCAAAGAGCTGTTGTGATGCTGTGGGCAGGAAGAATATCTGAAAGCAGCCTTGCAACAAATCTGAAGAGACCTCTGACCGAAGACTTCAGTATGTCATGATAATGTAATGACTGTCATGACATGCTAAAAGTTTAATTTCTTGGCAACAGAGACAATATTTCACAGTAACATGTCCTGGATGATATTATCATCTGTTGGCAAGCACTGCTAATCCACCTCATTTGCTTTCGATGCTCTTCTTTAAATCTCTGTCTGGCTGTATTGTGAGAAAGCTGGTCAGAAACACTTTGGTTTACAATCAACAATTGAGATGGTTTGAACGACTTCCTTTTCTCTCTGCTCTTCGGTCCTGTTCTGGATCCATCAGGCTTCATTTTCACCTACTTTGGGATTTGAGGACATAGTTATTCTTTGGGATTAGCTGTGAGTTGTCATAAAGCTGTAAAGATGACAAAAGACTGCCTTATTAGAGGTGCTGTTACTTTTGTTGAAAGTCAAGACAAAATCTATGCAATTCAATTCAAAAATACTTTAATGATCCCAAAGGGAAATTAAATAAAGTTTTCTGTATCCAGTTGAGTAGCAACAAATAGTTTACTAACGGGACCTCACAAAAGCTTTCAGAACTTTGTGGCCTTATGGCCTGCCTTTCCTGCTCCGTTCCAGTGTCTGCAGCAGCTGCACTTAGTTAGTCATCTCTTTCCTCCTCTGCTGGACAGCTCACGCAAGGGACTGCGAGAGAGAAAGTTTGATGAGAAGTAGAAATGCAAATGGAGGATCAGAAAAGGAGCATAGCACAGAGTTCTTAACTTTGTATTATTTGCTCTATTTATCAGCTTTCTGTCTTAATGAATGGGGGGAAAAATCCTTGTTTCACCTTCTCAACAGTTATAAACACAGTGCAACTTGACTGCAGAAAGAGCCAGTCAGCCTGTAAACACTCACTGGTTACCATGTTTACTCACATTTATCTTGCTGTTTTAACATTCATTAGCATGTTGTCAATTTACTACAACTTTTTTTCACAGAGTGATAAAATAAGTTATTCTGCCAAACTGACATTAGTGAATGATAATACCTCTTAATGACCCATAAGCATTAAATGCAGATGAGTCGATAAATAATGAGAGAAAATGTTCCAAACATCGGACATTACTTAGAAGCAATATTAAAACAATTTCTCTCCTCTCATACAATATTTAGCTTCCTAATATTTATCCCATTTTGTGCCCTAGGCCTTGTCCTACATTTAAGTTACCAGAACCTAAACACAAGTCACATCTTAGCCCTAAACCTAATCCCCAACTCAACAGCACTTTTTCTTATGTGGCCTGGGCTTTGAGTCTCATGAGGAACAGTGGGACCTCACAGTGTAGTATGTGTTGAGGAAAATTGATCTTACAAAGTGAGAAATGTTAAAACACACATGCACATTCTGTCTACATATGTTTCTTTATGCAGTAAATATATTCTCTAAAAAGCTTGTACACAAACATCAACTAACCCCACTTATTAAAAAAAACATTGAAAATAATAAATGATGCATGAGACTAAATAGTGTCAATATTTTACAGCCTCTTCAAACTACTACAAAAATGGTTCCTCTCCAGATGCAACAAAGATGCAGAATTGTTTAAGTTATGTTACTTATACAATTGGAAAAAATGTATAATGGTGCAAGTAAGAAGTATTCATCTCTCACTTGACTCCATTGAGATTACACTTTGCAACAGCTTCTGTAGTTCAAAAGCAGAGGCAGCAAATATTTGACCAGTAAAAGTTGTATATAATCTGATGGACATAGCAATTGTTTGTCTAATAAAACATAAAAGTAGGTCACCAGAATAAGAACTACTATCAGTTTTCATCAACCTACACACTCTGTTCACTCTGTGCCTTCCTGTTAGCATGAATTATCAAGACAGCAGATGCTTTGGTCCAGCCTGACCTAGTTGTGGCGCTTCTTCCTCCCTGAGTCAGGCTTTCATCCCAGCCTTACCCCGTTTTCTGCTCCTTTCATTCAGGATCTGAGCTCATGCCAAAAGCCCTCTCTACCAGAATTGTGGGAGGAATTTGGTGGTTTTTCACTCTCATCATCATCTCCTCCTACACGGCAAACCTGGCGGCTTTCCTCACTGTGGAGAGGATGGAGTCGCCGATTGACTCTGCAGATGATCTAGCTAAGCAAACAAAGATTGAATATGGAGTGGTAGAAGATGGTGCCACAATGACTTTTTTCAAGGTAAGTGTAACATAGTTAATGTTGTACAGAATTCCACTTGTCATTACTTCCAAGTTTGGGTTCATGCGTATTGGTTGAAACAGCACCCCCTCCTGGTGGTTGGCAGTGTTAAATATAGTGAACACAGGCATCTTGTTGCCAGTTCTTGAGAGATGGGCGCGAGGTAGGTTCACTGAGTTTAACACTCCAGTAAAATGTTCTGTTAGCTTGATGCTGCCATAAAATACTGCTCCTCGTAAGGTGCTTTGCCCACCCTGTGATGAACCTGGTTCCTGATTAGTCCATATTCTGTTTCGTACAGATAAACCACCTTTCATCTCATCCCGTCTCCTGGCCCTTATTCACACAACGCAGAAATGATTCTGAACGATCACAATTTCAGAAGTTATATAAACTATAGCAGGACATCACAAAACCCGTTGTATTTTTCCAACCAGATCATTTTAATGCATGTGCTGTTTTGTATTAAGTAGAAAGGTGCAGTCAGTATGTATGCTACTTGTTTTTAATAACCTCTTGATGTATATTTGTATCTTTTTTTTTTTTTTTTTTACCTCATCAGTCAAAATGAGGTCATGTGTATTCAAGTCTAATTTTGTTTAAGTTACTTCCCTCAAAAATTAAGGTAATCAAAAAATGAAACAAAATTTAAATGTACAGCATATATGCATGGTTGTGATCAGAGGTAACAATTCCATCTGATCACAGCCATGCATATGCTCTTTAGAAACCTTGTTTCATTTTACTGTTTGAGTAACAGACATTCCACATGACCTTTATTTGACAATGACCATCAGACTAAAACAAACTGCACCACTACTAATACTAACAGCACATGCATTCTGTGAGCAGTGATAATCCCTATACTGAACTATAACTTCTGAAATTGTGATCGTTATCATTCTGCGTTTAATGGAGCCGAAGGCTTGAGATATTTATCAACGGCTGAGCTAATGGCTTTAATCGGGGCAGATTTGAGGTGAGCAAGCACCTTGCGAAGACGTATTTTATGGCGGCATCAAGCTGGCAGAAATGTTTACTAGTGTTAAACTCGGTGAGACTTACGCCAGCCTGAACTGGCACTGCTGCCTGATTCTTATATTTAACACTGCCAACCGCAGGAGAAATGCTATTCACCAATGCGCATGAACCCAGGCGGAAGTAATGACAGGAGTGGAGCTACGCTACGGCGACAACTGCTGTTACACTACCTTGAAAAAGTCGTGTGGCACCATCTTCTACCGCTCCATGTTTATCTTTGTTCTTAACTAGGCTCATCTGCAGAGTCATCGGCATTTCCATCTCTCCTGATGTAGGAAGAGGAGTTGATGATGAGTGGCTCTCAGTCACTCCGCAGTCTGGTAGTGATGGCTCAGATCCCTGTGTCGAGGGGAGAAGAGCGTGCAGCGATCGAGGCTGGACGAAGCATCTGCTGTCTTGACGTTCATGCTTGTGGAAGATGAGCTGAAGGTGAACAGGCAATTGCTTGTGTCCATCGAACCCGCTATGCAACTTTTACTGGTCGAGCGCTTTTATACTGCTTTTTGTTCACGAAGCTGTTCAGTCTGTCTCAATGGATTTACTACGCAAATCTGACCACTGTGTATAAATGCGCCAGCAAACAATTCTGCATCTGTTATCTGGAGAGAACCATTTGCTGGTAATTTGAAGAAGACTGTCGTCGACGCTATTTGTGCTCATGCATCATTCATTTCAGTGTTTTTAATGAGAGGTGAGGGTTGAACCGTGTTTATTATTACTGGCACAGGAAATGACCGCAATAGGCAGCTATGAGCGGGAATGCGTGTGCACGGCATTTCTCGCTGCCAGATCAATTTTCAGCCCGCAGTCCCCACTTTGATGTGGCTCAAAGCGGAGCAGAAAGAAGTAGCTGTTGGATTTGGGAGCAGGTGACTGTGTTTGGAGACTATTGGCAAATGTGGGACGGAGCCTAGAGGCAAAATGAGATGAAATATTAGGAAACTAAATATTAACATGAGGAGGAAATTGTTTATCTGCTTCTAATGTGTCGATGTTTATTTATTTCTCGTGTGCTCGATAAATCACCATACTTATGGAGTCATTAGAAAGGTATTATCATTCGCTATGTCAGTTTATTGAAATAACACTGTTTATCACTCTGTGAAAAGTTGTAACAAACCCGAACAACATGCCAATGAATGTTAAGCAGATAAATGTGGTGTATGTTGGCTCCAGTGATGTTTGAGCTGACGTCTCTGCGATCGAAGTGCACTGTATTGCGCTTTGTTGAAAGGTGGCTGAACACCATTCTTAAGACAGAGAAAGCTGACAAATAGAGCAGAGCTCTGAGTTAGAGCTTTCTGTGCGTAACGATCACTCCATTCTCATCAAACTTTCTCTCGCGATCCTTCTTGTCTTGACGGCAAGGTACGGCGGGCTGCAGATTTCCTGAGAATTCTGGCTTTGTGGTCGGTTGGTAAACTGCTTTGTTGCTACTCGGCTGGACCTGAAAACTTATTTAATTTCGCTGGGATCGTTAAGTATTTTTGAGGCCAGGCCATGGGCGATGTGACTTTCAGCAAAGAAACCAACGGCACTCTAGCAAGGCGGTCTTTGTCGCTACAGCCAGGCGACTCACAGCAATCCCAAAGTGGCTATGTCCCAAGTAGGTGAGAAGGCACGATGGTCAGGCTGCGCCAGAAAAAGGAAATCGTTCAAACCATCTCAGGTGATGATTGTAAACAGAAGTGTTTCTGACCAGCCGGAGCAAAGAAGAGCATCGGCACAAGTAGTGGTGCGAGGCTATGACGGATGATGGCTATCATCCGGAACCTGGTGTGAAAATATTGTGCTCATTACTGAAATGGCACAGCATGTCATGACAGTCATTATGCAGTCTTCGATCAGTCGGAGGCTGTTTGTTTCAGTGTTCTTGGCTCTCACCTTCTTTGAGCATATGTTGATATATATGATTAGGTGATATGCATTTAATTTCTTTGGGCTTTGAAATGGTATGAATGTTGAAATTGTTGGGGCCAGTCAGCTTTTATGCGGGGGCGCCACCCTTCTTGGCTTCATGTTTAAAAAATGGTTGCTAACGTGGTACTACATTGGCGTCTTTATGGTGAAGTGGAATAAATAAATGTCTTATCTGGTTTTGAAAGGAGTGTTTCTATGTGAGATTACCCAACATCAACGACCTCTCTTTACCACAAATAAACAGAGAAAGACAAAAGTAACAGGCAGTTGGACTAAGTAATTTGGCATGTTCGTTACGAAGCAGCTTCAGCAATGGTTCGTATTGTCGAAACCAGTCGGGCGATGGACCCAAGCGGCCTGGTGAGGCGACGTCATGCGCAGGCGTCAGACCCAACGCTGCGTCCTGGGCTCTGGGGGGTTCCGGCAGATCGGTAGTGCGCTGTCGGCGCTGACGCTGCGGCAGTGAGTCGAAATGCCAGTGACGGCTGCCACCTGGATGTAATGCAACAAAGCACGCTGTCGCATCGCCTGGCTGCTGAGGCTATATTAATGCAGAACAATGGTATGAGCCCGGCTTTGACCCTGCGGTAACGATGAAGCATTACTGTATTGAATCTATCATCCATGGCTGTATTCACCGTGTTAGACCAGATAACCGATGACGATCTGTAACCTCTGCGAATGTTTGTAAATCTTCAGCCAGTAGGCTAGGCCCAGGACCACAGTGACTTTTGAACTTTCTGTGTTTGTCAAACGACATATTAGATAACAGCTTCTGTTTAAATGCGCATTCACTAAGTTTTGACACCGTGAGTGTAAGTGCGTGTGAGGTATCAATATTACATTGCATTTTATATGTTTTTCTTGTCATTAGATTGGTAACTCTGCATTTATTGTTTCGCATATTTCTGTATCTTAATCAACCCTCTTTACTGAAAGTGTTGCTTTGCTATTGTGATCAAGAAAATCTGGAAATATACAAAAGGCAAATGGTTCTTAAAGCTGTTTCATTATTTGATAACAAGATAGTTAGAAATTGATAGCATAACATCCATGCTA
>CAKLNU010000590.1:0-17140 GCA_922788865.1 Poeciliopsis turneri
AATGCATTTTAGCTTAGATTTCATCTTAAAACATCCAGAAACTTATATTTTTTCTACCTTGATTCAATGAAAATAAGATAGAAAATGAATGTAATGCTGAATACACAAAGTGTGTCAATTTTGCATTTTCTCGCTGAGATAAAGCTTTTTTGGTCTCTCAGCTGGGTATTTCTTGTAAAACTGGATTTATAACTTTGTTTCAGCTTCAGACAACCAGAACTTATTGGTTTTCTAAGTTGTTTGATAGTAAATAATGTAAAATTAATAATATAATTTTGAACACTCAGAGTCAGTCAATTTGGCATTTTCTTGCTGAGATAAAGCTTTTTGGTCTCTCAGCTTGGGATTTCCTGAAACACTGGATTTTAGCTTAGTTTCATCTTAAAACATCCAAAACTTATATTTTTCTACCTTGATTCAATGAAAATAAGATAGAAAATGAATGTAATGCTGAATACACAAAGTGTGTCAATTTTGCATTTTCTCGCTGAGATAAAGCTTTTTTGGTCTCTCAGCTTGGGTTTTCTTGTCACAGTGGATTATAACTTTGTTTCAGCTTCAGACAACCAGAACTTATTGTTTTCTAAGTTGTTTGATAGTAAATAATGTAAAATTAATAATATAATTTTGAACACTCAGAGTCAGTCAATTTGGCATTTTCTTGCTGAGATAAAGCTTTTTTGGTCTCTCAGCTTGGGATTTCCTGAAACACTGGATTTTAGCTTAGTTTCATCTTAAAACATCCAAAACTTATATTTTTCTACCTTGATTCAATGAAAATAAGATAGAAAATGAATGTAATGCTGAATACACAAAGTGTGTCAATTTTGCATTTTCTCGCTGAGATAAAGCTTTTTTGGTCTCTCAGCTTGGTATTTCTTGTCACAGTGGATTATAACTTTGTTTCAGCTTCAGACAACCAGAACTTATTGTTTTCTAAGTTGTTTGATAGTAAATAATGTAAAATTAATAATATAATTTTGAACACTCAGAGTCAGTCAATTTGGCATTTTCTTGCTGAGATAAAGCTTTTTTGGTCTCTCAGCTTGGGATTTCCTGAAACACTGGATTTTAGCTTAGTTTCATCTTAAAACATCCAAAACTTATATTTTTCTACCTTGATTCAATGAAAATAAGATAGAAAAATGAATGTAATGCTGAATACACAAAGTGTGTCAATTTTGCATTTTCTCGCTGAGATAAAGCTTTTTTGGTCTCTCAGCTTGGGATTTCCTGAAACACTGGATTTTAGCTTAGTTTCATCTTAAAACATCCAAAACTTATATTTTTCTACCTTGATTCAATGAAAATAAGATAGAAAAATGAATGTAATGCTGAATACACAAAGTGTGTCAATTTTGCATTTTCTCGCTGAGATAAAGCTTTTTGGTCTCTCAGCTTGGTATTTCTTGTCACAGTGGATTATAACTTTGTTTCAGCTTCAGACAACCAGAACTTATTGTTTTCTAAGTTGTTTGATAGTAAATAATGTAAAATTAATAATATAATTTTGAACACTCAGAGTCAGTCAATTTGGCATTTTCTTGCTGAGATAAAGCTTTTTTGGTCTCTCAGCTTGGGATTTCCTGAAACAATGCATTTTAGCTTAGTTTCATCTTAAAACATCCAAAACTTATATTTTTCTACCTTGATTCAATGAAAATAAGATAGAAAATGAATGTAATGCTGAATACACAAAGTGTGTCAATTTTTGCATTTTCTCGCTGAGATAAAGCTTTTTTGGTCTCTCAGCTTGGATTTCCTGAAACACTGGATTTTAGCTTAGTTTCATCTTAAAACATCCAAAACTTATATTTTTCTACCTTGATTCAATGAAAATAAGATAGAAAAATGAATGTAATGCTGAATACACAAAGTGTGTCAATTTTGCATTTTCTCGCTGAGATAAAGCTTTTTTGGTCTCTCAGCTTGGTATTTCTTGTCACAGTGGATTATAACTTTGTTTCAGCTTCAGACAACCAGAACTTATTGTTTTCTAAGTTGTTTGATAGTAAATAATGTAAAATTAATAATATAATTTTGAACACTCAGAGTCAGTCAATTTGGCATTTTCTTGCTGAGATAAAGCTTTTTTGGTCTCTCAGCTTGGGATTTCCTGAAACACTGGATTTTAGCTTAGTTTCATCTTAAAACATCCAAAACTTATTGTTTTCTAAGTTGTTTGATAGTAAATAATGTAAAATTAATAATATAATTTTGAACACTCAGAGTCAGTCAATTTGGCATTTTCTTGCTGAGATAAAGCTTTTTTGGTCTCTCAGCTTGGGATTTCCTGAAACACTGGATTTTAGCTTAGTTTCATCTTAAAACATCCAAAACTTATATTTTTCTACCTTGATTCAATGAAAATAAGATAGAAAATGAATGTAATGCTGAATACACAAAGTGTGTCAATTTTGCATTTTCTCGCTGAGATAAAGCTTTTTTGGTCTCTCAGCTTGGTATTTCTTGTCACAGTGGATTATAACTTTGTTTCAGCTTCAGACAACCAGAACTTATTGTTTTCTAAGTTGTTTGATAGTAAATAATGTAAAATTAATAATATAATTTTGAACACTCAGAGTCAGTCAATTTGGCATTTTCTTGCTGAGATAAAGCTTTTTTGGTCTCTCAGCTTGGGATTTCCTGAAACACTGGATTTTAGCTTAGTTTCATCTTAAAACATCCAAAACTTATATTTTTCTACCTTGATTCAATGAAAATAAGATAGAAAATGAATGTAATGCTGAATACACAAAGTGTGTCAATTTTGCATTTTCTCGCTGAGATAAAGCTTTTTTGGTCTCTCAGCTTGGGATTTCCTGAAACACTGGATTTTAGCTTAGTTTCATCTTAAAACATCCAAAACTTATATTTTTCTACCTTGATTCAATGAAAATAAGATAGAAAATGAATGTAATGCTGAATACACAAAGTGTGTCAATTTTGCATTTTCTCGCTGAGATAAAGCTTTTTTGGTCTCTCAGCTTGGTATTTCTTGTCACAGTGGATTATAACTTTGTTTCAGCTTCAGACAACCAGAACTTATTGTTTTCTAAGTTGTTTGATAGTAAATAATGTAAAATTAATAATATAATTTTGAACACTCAGAGTCAGTCAATTTGGCATTTTCTTGCTGAGATAAAGCTTTTTTGGTCTCTCAGCTTGGGATTTCCTGAAACACTGGATTTTAGCTTAGTTTCATCTTAAAACATCCAAAACTTATATTTTTCTACCTTGATTCAATGAAAATAAGATAGAAAAATGAATGTAATGCTGAATACACAAAGTGTGTCAATTTTGCATTTTCTCGCTGAGATAAAGCTTTTTTGGTCTCTCAGCTTGGTATTTCTTGTCACAGTGGATTATAACTTTGTTTCAGCTTCAGACAACCAGAACTTATATTTTTCTACCTTGATTCAATGAAAATAAGATAGAAAAATGAATGTAATGCTGAATACACAAAGTGTGTCAATTTTGCATTTTCTCGCTGAGATAAAGCTTTTTTGGTCTCTCAGCTTGGTATTTCTTGTCACAGTGGATTATAACTTTGTTTCAGCTTCAGACAACCAGAACTTATTGTTTTCTAAGTTGTTTGATAGTAAATAATGTAAAATTAATAATATAATTTTGAACACTCAGAGTCAGTCAATTTGGCATTTTCTTGCTGAGATAAAGCTTTTTTGGTCTCTCAGCTTGGGATTTCCTGAAACACTGGATTTTAGCTTAGTTTCATCTTAAAACATCCAAAACTTATATTTTTCTACCTTGATTCAATGAAAATAAGATAGAAAATGAATGTAATGCTGAATACACAAAGTGTGTCAATTTTGCATTTTCTCGCTGAGATAAAGCTTTTTTGGTCTCTCAGCTTGGTATTTCTTGTCACAGTGGATTATAACTTTGTTTCAGCTTCAGACAACCAGAACTTATATTTTTCTACCTTGATTCAATGAAAATAAGATAGAAAAATGAATGTAATGCTGAATACACAAAGTGTGTCAATTTTGCATTTTCTCGCTGAGATAAAGCTTTTTTGGTCTCTCAGCTTGGTATTTCTTGTCACAGTGGATTATAACTTTGTTTCAGCTTCAGACAACCAGAACTTATTGTTTTCTAAGTTGTTTGATAGTAAATAATGTAAAATTAATAATATAATTTTGAACACTCAGAGTCAGTCAATTTGGCATTTTCTTGCTGAGATAAAGCTTTTTGGTCTCTCAGCTTGGGATTTCCTGAAACACTGGATTTTAGCTTAGTTTCATCTTAAAACATCCAAAACTTATATTTTTTCTACCTTGATTCAATGAAAATAAGATAAAAAAATGAATGTAATGCTGAATACACAAAGTGTGTCAATTTTGCATTTTCTCGCTGAGATAAAGCTTTTTTGGTCTCTCAGCTTGGTATTTCTTGTCACAGTGGATTATAACTTTGTTTCAGCTTCAGACAACCAGAACTTATTTTTTCTACCTTGATTCAATGAAAATAAGATAGAAAAATGAATGTAATGCTGAATACACAAAGTGTGTCAATTTTGCATTTTCTCGCTGAGATAAAGCTTTTTTGGTCTCTCAGCTTGGTATTTCTTGTCACAGTGGATTATAACTTTGTTTCAGCTTCAGACAACCAGAACTTATTGTTTTCTAAGTTGTTTGATAGTAAATAATGTAAAATTAATAATATAATTTTGAACACTCAGAGTCAGTCAATTTGGCATTTTCTTGCTGAGATAAAGCTTTTTGGTCTCTCAGCTTGGGATTTCCTGAAACACTGGATTTTAGCTTAGTTTCATCTTAAAACATCCAAAACTTATATTTTTCTACCTTGATTCAATGAAAATAAGATAGAAAAATGAATGTAATGCTGAATACACAAAGTGTGTCAATTTTGCATTTTCTCGCTGAGATAAAGCTTTTTTGGTCTCTCAGCTTGGTATTTCTTGTCACAGTGGATTATAACTTTGTTTCAGCTTCAGACAACCAGAACTTATTGTTTTCTAAGTTGTTTGATAGTAAATAATGTAAAATTAATAATATAATTTTGAACACTCAGAGTCAGTCAATTTGGCATTTTCTTGCTGAGATAAAGCTTTTTGGTCTCTCAGCTTGGGATTTCCTGAAACACTGGATTTTAGCTTAGTTTCATCTTAAAACATCCAAAACTTATATTTTTCTACCTTGATTCAATGAAAATAAGATAGAAAAATGAATGTAATGCTGAATACACAAAGTGTGTCAATTTTGCATTTTCTCGCTGAGATAAAGCTTTTTTGGTCTCTCAGCTTGGTATTTCTTGTCACAGTGGATTATAACTTTGTTTCAGCTTCAGACAACCAGAACTTATTGTTTTCTAAGTTGTTTGATAGTAAATAATGTAAAATTAATAATATAATTTTGAACACTCAGAGTCAGTCAATTTGGCATTTTCTTGCTGAGATAAAGCTTTTTTGGTCTCTCAGCTTGGGATTTCCTGAAACACTGGATTTTAGCTTAGTTTCATCTTAAAACATCCAAAACTTATATTTTTTCTACCTTGATTCAATGAAAATAAGATAGAAAAATGAATGTAATGCTGAATACACAAAGTGTGTCAATTTTGCATTTTCTCGCTGAGATAAAGCTTTTTTGGTCTCTCAGCTTGGTATTTCTTGTCACAGTGGATTATAACTTTGTTTCAGCTTCAGACAACCAGAACTTATTGTTTTCTAAGTTGTTTGATAGTAAATAATGTAAAATTAATAATATAATTTTGAACACTCAGAGTCAGTCAATTTGGCATTTTCTTGCTGAGATAAAGCTTTTTGGTCTCTCAGCTTGGTATTTCTTGTCACAGTGGATTATAACTTTGTTTCAGCTTCAGACAACCAGAACTTATTGTTTTCTAAGTTGTTTGATAGTAAATAATGTAAAATTAATAATATAATTTTGAACACTCAGAGTCAGTCAATTTGGCATTTTCTTGCTGAGATAAAGCTTTTTTGGTCTCTCAGCTTGGGACTTCCTGAAACACTGCATTTTAGCTTAGTTTCATCTTAAAACATCAAAACTTATATTTTTCTACCTTGATTCAATGAAAATAAGATAGAAAATGAATGTAATGCTGAATACACAAAGTGTGTCAATTTTGCATTTTCTCGCTGAGATAAAGCTTTTTTGGTCTCTCAGCTTGGGTATTTCTTGTCACAGTGGATTATAACTTTGTTTCAGCTTCAGACAACCAGAACTTATATTTTTCTACCTTGATTCAATGAAAATAAGATAGAAAAATGAATGTAATGCTGAATACACAAAGTGTGTCAATTTTGCATTTTCTCGCTGAGATAAAGCTTTTTTGGTCTCTCAGCTTGGTATTTCTTGTCACAGTGGATTATAACTTTGTTTCAGCTTCAGACAACCAGAACTTATTGTTTTCTAAGTTGTTTGATAGTAAATAATGTAAAATTAATAATATAATTTTGAACACTCAGAGTCAGTCAATTTGGCATTTTCTTGCTGAGATAAAGCTTTTTTGGTCTCTCAGCTTGGGATTTCCTGAAACACTGGATTTTAGCTTAGTTTCATCTTAAAACATCCAAAACTTATATTTTTCTACCTTGATTCAATGAAAATAAGATAGAAAAATGAATGTAATGCTGAATACACAAAGTGTGTCAATTTTGCATTTTCTCGCTGAGATAAAGCTTTTTTGGTCTCTCAGCTTGGTATTTCTTGTCACAGTGGATTATAACTTTGTTTCAGCTTCAGACAACCAGAACTTATATTTTTCTACCTTGATTCAATGAAAATAAGATAGAAAAATGAATGTAATGCTGAATACACAAAGTGTGTCAATTTTGCATTTTCTCGCTGAGATAAAGCTTTTTTGGTCTCTCAGCTTGGGTATTTCTTGTCACAGTGGATTATAACTTTGTTTCAGCTTCAGACAACCAGAACTTATTGTTTTCTAAGTTGTTTGAAAGTAAATAATGTAAAATTAATAATATAATTTTGAACACTCAGAGTCAGTCAATTTGGCATTTTCTTGCTGAGATAAAGCTTTTTGGTCTCTCAGCTTGGGATTTCCTGAAACACTGGATTTTAGCTTAGTTTCATCTTAAAACATCCAAAACTTATATTTTTCTACCTTGATTCAATGAAAATAAGATAGAAAAATGAATGTAATGCTGAATACACAAAGTGTGTCAATTTTGCATTTTCTCGCTGAGATAAAGCTTTTTTGGTCTCTCAGCTTGGTATTTCTTGTCACAGTGGATTATAACTTTGTTTCAGCTTCAGACAACCAGAACTTATTGTTTTCTAAGTTGTTTGATAGTAAATAATGTAAAATTAATAATATAATTTTGAACACTCAGAGTCAGTCAATTTGGCATTTTCTTGCTGAGATAAAGCTTTTTTGGTCTCTCAGCTTGGGATTTCCTGAAACACTGCATTTTAGCTTAGTTTCATCTTAAAACATCCAAAACTTATATTTTTCTACCTTGATTCAATGAAAATAAGATAGAAAAATGAATGTAGTGCTCATAACACAAAGTGTGTCAATTTTGCATTTTCTCGCTGAGATAAAGCTTTTTTGGTCTCTCAGCTTGGTATTTCTTGTCACAGTGGATTATAACTTTGTTTCAGCTTCAGACAACCAGAACTTATATTTTTCTACCTTGATTCAATGAAAATAAGATAGAAAATGAATGTAATGCTGAATACACAAAGTGTGTCAATTTTGCATTTTCTCGCTGAGATAAAGCTTTTTTGGTCTCTCAGCTTGGGATTTCCTGAAACAATGCATTTTAGCTTAGTTTCATCTTAAAACAGATTAGAAAATGAATGTAATGCTCATAACACAAAGTGTGTCAATTTTGCATTTTCTCGCTGAGATAAAGCTTTTTTGGTCTCTCAGCTTGGTATTTCTTGTCACAGTGGATTATAACTTTGTTTCAGCTTCAGACAACCAGAACTTATATTTTTCTACCTTGATTCAATGAAAATAAGATAGAAAATGAATGTAATGCTGAATACACAAAGTGTGTCAATTTTGCATTTTCTCGCTGAGATAAAGCTTTTTTGGTCTCTCAGCTTGGTATTTCTTGTCACAGTGGATTATAACTTTGTTTCAGCTTCAGACAACCAGAACTTATTGTTTTCTAAGTTGTTTGATAGTAAATAATGTAAAATTAATAATATAATTTTGAACACTCAGAGTCAGTCAATTTGGCATTTTCTTGCTGAGATAAAGCTTTTTTGGTCTCTCAGCTTGGTATTTCTTGTCACAGTGGATTATAACTTTGTTTCAGCTTCAGACAACCAGAACTTATATTTTTCTACCTTGATTCAATGAAAATAAGATAGAAAAATGAATGTAATGCTGAATACACAAAGTGTGTCAATTTTGCATTTTCTCGCTGAGATAAAGCTTTTTTGGTCTCTCAGCTTGGTATTTCTTGTCACAGTGGATTATAACTTTGTTTCAGCTTCAGACAACCAGAACTTATTGTTTTCTAAGTTGTTTGATAGTAAATAATGTAAAATTAATAATATAATTTTGAACACTCAGAGTCAGTCAATTTGGCATTTTCTTGCTGAGATAAAGCTTTTTTGGTCTCTCAGCTTGGGATTTCCTGAAACACTGGATTTTAGCTTAGTTTCATCTTAAAACATCCAAAACTTATATTTTTCTACCTTGATTCAATGAAAATAAGATAGAAAAATGAATGTAATGCTGAATACACAAAGTGTGTCAATTTTGCATTTTCTCGCTGAGATAAAGCTTTTTTGGTCTCTCAGCTTGGGTATTTCTTGTCACAGTGGATTATAACTTTGTTTCAGCTTCAGACAACCAGAACTTATTGTTTTCTAAGTTGTTTGATAGTAAATAATGTAAAATTAATAATATAATTTTGAACACTCAGAGTCAGTCAATTTGGCATTTTCTTGCTGAGATAAAGCTTTTTTGGTCTCTCAGCTTGGGATTTCCTGACACAATGCATTTTAGCTTAGATTCATCTTAAAACATCCAGAACTTATTGTTTTCTAAGTTGTTTGATAGTAAATAATGTAAAATTAATAATATAATTTTGAACACTCAGAGTCAGTCAATTTGGCATTTTTTTTGCTGAGATAAAGCTTTTTTGGTCTCTCAGCTTGGGATTTCCTGAAACAATGCATTTTAGCTTAGTTTCATATTAAAACATCAAAACTTATATTTTTCTACCTTGATTCAATGAAAATAAGATAGAAAAATGAATGTAGTGCTCATAACACAAAGTGTGTCAATTTTGCATTTTCTCGCTGAGATAAAGCTTTTTTGGTCTCTCAGCTTGGTATTTCTAGTCACAGTGGATTATAACTTTGTTTCAGCTTCAGACAACCACAAATTATATTTTTCTACCTTGATTCAATGAAAATAAGATAGAAAAATGAATGTAATGCTGAATACACAAAGTGTGTCAATTTTGCATTTTCTCGCTGAGATAAAGCTTTTTTGGTCTCTCAGCTTGGTATTTCTTGTCACAGTGGATTATAACTTTGTTTCAGCTTCAGACAACCAGAACTTATTGTTTTCTAAGTTGTTTGATAGTAAATAATGTAAAATTAATAATATAATTTTGAACACTCAGAGTCAGTCAATTTGGCATTTTCTTGCTGAGATAAAGCTTTTTGGTCTCTCAGCTTGGGATTTCCTGAAACAATGCATTTTAGCTTAGTTTCATCTTAAAACATCCAAAACTTATATTTTTCTACCTTGATTCAATGAAAATAAGATAGAAAAATGAATGTAATGCTCATAACACAAAGTGTGTCAATTTTGCATTTTCTCGCTGAGATAAAGCTTTTTTGGTCTCTCAGCTTGGTATTTCTAGTCACAGTGGATTATAACTTTGTTTCAGCTTCAGACAACCAGAACTTATTGTTTTCTAAGTTGTTTGATAGTAAATAATGTAAAATTAATAATATAATTTTGAACACTCAGAGTCAGTCAATTTGGCATTTTCTTGCTGAGATAAAGCTTTTTTGGTCTCTCAGCTTGGTATTTCTTGTCACAGTGGATTATAACTTTGTTTCAGCTTCAGACAACCAGAACTTATTGTTTTCTAAGTTGTTTGATAGTAAATAATGTAAAATTAATAATATAATTTTGAACACTCAGAGTCAGTCAATTTGGCATTTTCTTGCTGAGATAAAGCTTTTTTGGTCTCTCAGCTTGGGATTTCCTGAAACAATGCATTTTAGCTTAGTTTCATCTTAAAACATCCAAAACTTATATTTTTCTACCTTGATTCAATGAAAATAAGATAGAAAAATGAATGTAGTGCTCATAACACAAAGTGTGTCAATTTTGCATTTTCTCGCTGAGATAAAGCTTTTTTGGTCTCTCAGCTTGGTATTTCTTGTCACAGTGGATTATAACTTTGTTTCAGCTTCAGACAACCAGAACTTATTGTTTTCTAAGTTGTTTGATAGTAAATAATGTAAAATTAATAATATAATTTTGAACACTCAGAGTCAGTCAATTTGGCATTTTCTTGCTGAGATAAAGCTTTTTTGGTCTCTCAGCTTGGTATTTCTTGTCACAGTGGATTATAACTTTGTTTCAGCTTCAGACAACCAGAACTTATTGTTTTCTAAGTTGTTTGATAGTAAATAATGTAAAATTAATAATATAATTTTGAACACTCAGAGTCAGTCAATTTGGCATTTTCTTGCTGAGATAAAGCTTTTTTGGTCTCTCAGCTTGGGTATTTCTTGTCACAGTGGATTATAACTTTGTTTCAGCTTCAGACAACCAGAACTTATTGTTTTCTAAGTTGTTTGATAGTAAATAATGTAAAATTAATAATATAATTTTGAACACTCAGAGTCAGTCAATTTGGCATTTTCTTGCTGAGATAAAGCTTTTTTGGTCTCTCAGCTTGGGATTTCCTGAAACAATGCATTTTAGCTTAGTTTCATCTTCAGACAACCAGAACTTATTGTTTTCTAAGTTGTTTGATAGTAAATAATGTAAAATTAATAATATAATTTTGAACACTCAGAGTCAGTCAATTTGGCATTTTCTTGCTGAGATAAAGCTTTTTTGGTCTCTCAGCTTGGGATTTCCTGAAACAATGCATTTTAGCTTAGTTTCATATTAAAACATCCAAAACTTATATTTTTCTACCTTGATTCAATGAAAATAAGATAGAAAAATGAATGTAGTGCTCATAACACAAAGTGTGTCAATTTTGCATTTTCTCGCTGAGATAAAGCTTTTTTGGTCTCTCAGCTTGGTATTTCTTGTCACAGTGGATTATAACTTTGTTTCAGCTTCAGACAACCAGAACTTATTGTTTTCTAAGTTGTTTGATAGTAAATAATGTAAAATTAATAATATAATTTTGAACACTCAGAGTCAGTCAATTTGGCATTTTCTTGCTGAGATAAAGCTTTTTTGGTCTCTCAGCTTGGGATTTCCTGAAACAATGCTTTTAGCTTAGTTTCATCTTAAAACATCCACAAATTATATTTTTCTACCTTGATTCAATGAAAATAAGATAGAAAAATGAATGTAATGCTGAATACACAAAGTGTGTCAATTTTGCATTTTCTCGCTGAGATAAAGCTTTTTTGGTCTCTCAGCTTGGTATTTCTTGTCACAGTGGATTATAACTTTGTTTCAGCTTCAGACAACCAGAACTTATTGTTTTCTAAGTTGTTTGATAGTAAATAATGTAAAATTAATAATATAATTTTGAACACTCAGAGTCAGTCAATTTGGCATTTTCTTGCTGAGATAAAGCTTTTTTGGTCTCTCAGCTTGGGATTTCCTGAAACACTGGATTTTAGCTTAGTTTCATCTTAAAACATCCAAAACTTATATTTTTCTACCTTGATTCAATGAAAATAAGATAGAAAAATGAATGTAATGCTGAATACACAAAGTGTGTCAATTTTGCATTTTCTCGCTGAGATAAAGCTTTTTTGGTCTCTCAGCTTGGGATTTCCTGAAACACTGCATTTTAGCTTAGTTTCATCTTAAAACATCCAAAACTTATATTTTTCTACCTTGATTCAATGAAAATAAGATAGAAAAATGAATGTAGTGCTCATAACACAAAGTGTGTCAATTTTGCATTTTCTCGCTGAGATAAAGCTTTTTTGGTCTCTCAGCTTGGTATTTCTAGTCACAGTGGATTATAACTTTGTTTCAGCTTCAGACAACAAAACTTATATTTTTCTACCTTGATTCAATGAAAATAAGATAGAAAAATGAATGTAGTGCTGCATAACACAAAGTGTGTCAATTTTGCATTTTCTCGCTGAGATAAAGCTTTTTTGGTCTCTCAGCTTGGTATTTCTAGTCACAGTGGATTATAACTTTGTTTCAGCTTCAGACAACCAGAACTTATTGTTTTCTAAGTTGTTTGATAGTAAATAATGTAAAATTAATAATATAATTTTGAACACTCAGAGTCAGTCAATTTGGCATTTTCTTGCTGAGATAAAGCTTTTTTGGTCTCTCAGCTTGGGATTTCCTGAAACACTGGATTTTAGCTTAGTTTCATCTTAAAACATCCAAAACTTATATTTTTCTACCTTGATTCAATGAAAATAAGATAGAAAATGAATGTAATGCTGAATACACAAAGTGTGTCAATTTTGCATTTTCTCGCTGAGATAAAGCTTTTTTGGTCTCTCAGCTTGGTATTTCTTGTCACAGTGGATTATAACTTTGTTTCAGCTTCAGACAACCAGAACTTATTGTTTTCTAAGTTGTTTGATAGTAAATAATGTAAAATTAATAATATAATTTTGAACACTCAGAGTCAGTCAATTTGGCATTTTCTTGCTGAGATAAAGCTTTTTTGGTCTCTCAGCTTGGGATTTCCTGACACAATGCATTTTAGCTTAGATTCATCTTAAAACATCCACAGCTTATATTTTTCTACCTTGATTCAATGAAAATAAGATAGAAAATGAATGTAATGCTGAATACACAAAGTGTGTCAATTTTGCATTTTCTCGCTGAGATAAAGCTTTTTTGGTCTCTCAGCTTGGTATTTCTTGTCACAGTGGATTATAACTTTGTTTCAGCTTCAGACAACCAGAACTTATTGTTTTCTAAGTTGTTTGATAGTAAATAATGTAAAATTAATAATATAATTTTGAACACTCAGAGTCAGTCAATTTGGCATTTTCTTGCTGAGATAAAGCTTTTTTGGTCTCTCAGCTTGGGATTTCCTGAAACAATGCATTTTAGCTTAGTTTCATATTAAAACATCCAAAACTTATATTTTTCTACCTTGATTCAATGAAAATAAGATAGAAAAATGAATGTAGTGCTCATAACACAAAGTGTGTCAATTTTGCATTTTCTCGCTGAGATAAAGCTTTTTGGTATCTCAGCTTGATATTTCTTGTCACAGTGGATTATAACTTTGTTTCAGCTTCAGACAACCAGAACTTATTGTTTTCTAAGTTGTTTGATAGTAAATAATGTAAAATTAATAATATAATTTTGAACACTCAGAGTCAGTCAATTTGGCATTTTCTTGCTGAGATAAAGCTTTTTTGGTCTCTCAGCTTGGGATTTCCTGAAACACTGGATTTTAGCTTAGTTTCATCTTAAAACATCCAAAACTTATATTTTTCTACCTTGATTCAATGAAAATAAGATAGAAAAATGAATGTAATGCTGAATACACAAAGTGTGTCAATTTTGCATTTTCTCGCTGAGATAAAGCTTTTTTGGTCTCTCAGCTTGGTATTTCTTGTCACAGTGGATTATAACTTTGTTTCAGCTTCAGACAACCAGAACTTATATTTTTCTACCTTGATTCAATGAAAATAAGATAGAAAAATGAATGTAATGGTGAATACACAAAGTGTGTCAATTTTGCATTTTCTCGCTGAGATAAAGCTTTTTTGGTCTCTCTGCTTGGGTATTTCTTGTCACAGTGGATTATAACTTTGTTTCAGCTTCAGACAACCAGAACTTATTGGGTTTCTAAGTTGTTTGATAGTAAATAATGTAAAATTAATAATATAATTTTGAACACTCAGAGTCAGTCAATTTGGCATTTTCTTGCTGAGATAAAGCTTTTTTGGTCTCTCAGCTTGGGATTTCCTGACACAATGCATTTTAGCTTAGATTCATCTTAAAACATCCACAGCTTATATTTTTCTACCTTGATTCAATGAAAATAAGATAGAAAATGAATGTAATGCTGAATACACAAAGTGTGTCAATTTTGCATTTTCTCGCTGAGATAAAGCTTTTTTGGTCTCTCAGCTTGGTATTTCTTGTCACAGTGGATTATAACTTTGTTTCAGCTTCAGACAACCAGAACTTATTGTTTTCTAAGTTGTTTGATAGTAAATAATGTAAAATTAATAATATAATTTTGAACACTCAGAGTCAGTCAATTTGGCATTTTCTTGCTGAGATAAAGCTTTTTTGGTCTCTCAGCTTGGGATTTCCTGAAACAATGATTTACTTAGTTTCATATTAAAACATCCAAAACTTATTGTTTTCTAAGTTGTTTGATAGTAAATAATGTAAAATTAATAATATAATTTTGAACACTCAGAGTCAGTCAATTTGGCATTTTCTTGCTGAGATAAAGCTTTTTTGGTCTCTCAGCTTGGGATTTCCTGACACAATGCATTTTAGCTTAGATTCATCTTAAAACATCCACAGCTTATATTTTTCTACCTTGATTCAATGAAAATAAGATAGAAAATGAATGTAATGCTGAATACACAAAGTGTGTCAATTTTGCATTTTCTCGCTGAGATAAAGCTTTTTGGTCTCTCAGCTTGGTATTTCTTGTCACAGTGGATTATAACTTTGTTTCAGCTTCAGACAACCAGAACTTATTGTTATTTTTCTACCTTGATTCAATGAAAATAAGATAGAAAAATGAATGTAATGCTGAATACACAAAGTGTGTCAATTTTGCATTTTCTCGCTGAGATAAAGCTTTTTTGGTCTCTCAGCTTGGTATTTCTTGTCACAGTGGATTATAACTTTGTTTCAGCTTCAGACAACCAGAACTTATTGTTTTCTAAGTTGTTTGATAGTAAATAATGTAAAATTAATAATATAATTTTGAACACTCAGAGTCAGTCAATTTGGCATTTTCTTGCTGAGATAAAGCTTTTTTGGTCTCTCAGCTTGGGATTTCTAGTCACAGTGGATTATAACTTTGTTTCAGCTTCAGACAACCAGAACTTATTGTTTTCTAAGTTGTTTGATAGTAAAGTAATGTAAAATTAATAATATAATTTTGAACACTCAGAGTCAGTCAATTTGGCATTTTCTTGCTGAGATAAAGCTTTTTTGGTCTCTCAGCTTGGGATTTCCTGAAACACTGGATTTTAGCTTAGTTTCATCTTAAAACATCCAAACTTATATTTTTCTACCATGATTCAATGAAAACAAGATAGAAAAGGAATGTAATGCTGAATACACAAAGTGTGTCAATTTTGCACTTTCTCGCTGAGATAAAGCTTTTTTGGTCTCTCAGCTTGGGTATTTCCTAGTCACAGTGGATTTATAACTTTGTTTCAGCTTCAGACAACCAGAACTTATTGTTTTCTAAGTTGTTTGATAGTAAATAATGTAAAATTAATAATATAATTTTGAACACTCAGAGTCAGTCAATTTGGCATTTTCTTGCTGAGATAAAGCTTTTTTGGTCTCTCAGCTTGGGATTTCCTGAAACACTGCATTTTAGCTTAGTTTCATATTAAAACATCCAAAACTTATATTTTTCTACCTTGATTCAATGAAAATAAGATAGAAAAATGAATGTAATGCTGAATAACACAAAGTGTGTCAATTTTGCATTTTCTCGCTGAGATAAAGCTTTTTTGGTCTCTCAGCTTGGGTATTTCTAGTCACAGTGGATTATAACTTTGTTTCAGCTTCAGACAACCAGAACTTATTGGTTTCTAAGTTGTTTGATAGTAAATAATGTAAAATTAATAATATAATTTTGAACACTCAGAGTCAGTCAATTTGGCATTTTCTTGCTGAGATAAAGCTTTTTTGGTCTCTCAGCTTGGGATTTCCTGACACAATGCATTTTAGCTTAGATTCATCTTAAAACATCCACAGCTTATATTTTTCTACCTTGATTCAATGAAAATAAGATAGAAAATGAATGTAATGCTGAATACACAAAGTGTGTCAATTTTGCATTTTCTCGCTGAGATAAAGCTTTTTTGGTCTCTCAGCTTGGGATTTCCTGTCACAGTGGATTTATAACTTTGTTTCAGCTTCAGACAACCAGAACTTATTGGTTTCTAAGTTGTTTGATAGTAAATAATGTAAAATTAATAATATAATTTTGAACACTCAGAGTCAGTCAATTTGGCATTTTCTTGCTGAGATAAAGCTTTTTTGGTCTCTCAGCTTGGGATTTCCTGAAACAATGCATTTTAGCTTAGTTTCATATTAAAACATCCAAAACTTATATTTTTCTACCTTGATTCAATGAAAATAAGATAGAAAAATGAATGTAGTGCTCATAACACAAAGTGTGTCAATTTTGCATTTTCTCGCTGAGATAAAGCTTTTTTGGTCTCTCAGCTTGGTATTTCTAGTCACAGTGGATTATAACTTTGTTTCAGCTTCAGACAACCAGAACTTATTGTTTTCTAAGTTGTTTGATAGTAAAGTAATGTAAAATTAATAATATAATTTTGAACACTCAGAGTCTTATTTTAGCTTAGTTTCATCTTAAAACATACAAACTTTTGTTTTTGGGCTGAAAATGGATTTTAGTTAGTTTATCTTAAAACATCCAAACTTATTTTTTCTACCTTGATTCAATGAAAATAAGATAGGAAAATAATGTAATGCTGAATACACAAAGTGTGTCAATTTTGCATTTTCTCGCTGAGATAAAGCTTTTTTGGTCTCTCAGCTTGGGATTTCTAGTCACAGTGGATTATAACTTTGTTTCAGCTTCAGACAACCAGAACTTATTGTTTTCTAAGTTGTTTGATAGTAAGTAATGTAAAATTAATAATATAATTTTGAACACTCAGAGTCAGTCAATTTGGCATTTTCTTGCTGAGATAAAGCTTTTTTGGTCTCTCAGCTTGGGATTTCCTGAAACACTGGATTTTAGCTTAGTTTCATCTTAAAACATCCAAAC